>CM052664.1:66963917-66976710 GCA_028533165.1 Leontopithecus rosalia
TGTGTCAATTTGCTGAGAATGATGTTCTCCAGATTCATCCATGTCCCTACAAAGGACACGAACTCATCATTTTTGATTGCTGCATAATATTCCATGGTGTATATGTGCCACATTTTCCCAGTCCAGTCTATCATGGATGGGCATTTGGGTTGATTCCAGGTCTTTGCTATTGTAAACAGTGCTGCAATGAACATTTGTGCGCATGTGTCCTTATAGTAGAACGATTTATAGTCCTTTGGATATATGTTACCATCTTTTTATGAGGCATCTTCCACTTATGGACAGACTATTTAATGATGACTACCACCTGAATTGTCTGAAATGACTACCACAACAACAAATATGGTTGGATCATATTTCTTGTTGCTACTTGATAAGATATCCTTGAACAAACATTTATTAAGTATTTTCTGAATGCAGGCTCTGGGCTGGGGGCCTCAAATACACAAATTGTCTGTAATACATTCATAGTCTATTAATTTGTCTTATATTAAGATGCAGTCAATATTTCCTTTGGTCAATTAGAATTATTCACTGTTTTTCTCTAGAAGTTGCTTTCTTCCCATCTCCCCTTGGTAGGAATATCTCTGCTTGATTTGGTGTAGTTCTATTTTCTGGTCCAGATTTGCTCAAGACCTGCTGTACCACATACATAAGAGTTTCAGAGTAACACCTCTTATTTCAGCTCTTACCTCTCTTCTATACCACTTCTGAGACATGACATGAACCTGATCATGGTAATTACTTGCCCTTATCCTCTTAGATACATCCTCTATTGGTGTGGACCTTCTCACTCTATCAGCCATTAGAGAATAAGCAATAGAGATCTCAGAAATAACAACACACATCTACAACCATCTAATCTTTGTCAAACCTGACAAAAACAATGAGGAAAGCATCCCCTATTTAATAAATGGTGCTGGGAAGACTGGCTAGCCATATGCAGTAAAAGCAAACTGGACCCTTTCGTTACACCTTATACAAAATTTAACTCAAGATGGATTGAAGACCTAAATGTAAAACCTAAAACTATAAAAACTCAAGGAGAAAACCTAGGCAATACCATCCAGGACATATGCATGGGCAAAGACTTCATGAATAAAACACTAAAAGCAATCTCACCAAAAGCCAAAATTAACAAATGGGATCTGATTAAACTGAAGCGCTTTTGCACAAAAACAACAAAAAATATCATCAGAGTAGACAAGCAACCTACAGAATGGGAGGCAATTTTTGTAATTTATCCATCTGACACAGGTCTAATATCCACAATCTACAAGGAACTTAAACAAATTTACAGGAAAAGAAAATAACCCCATCAAAAACAGTATGAACAGACACTTCTCAAAAGAAGACATTTACCTGGCCAGCAAACATGAAAAAAACTCATCATCACTGGTCATTAGAGAAACGCAAATCAAAACCACAATGAGATACCATCTCATGCCAGTTAGAATGGTGATCATTAAAAAGTTTGGAAGTTGAAACGCTTTTACATTGTTGGTGGGAGTGTAAATTAGTTCAGCCATTCTGAAAGACAGTGTGGTGATTCCTCAAGGATCTAGAACCAGAAATACCATTTGACCCAGCAATCCCATTACTGGGTACACACCCCAAAGGATTATAAATTGTTCTACTATGAAGACACAGGCACACATATGTTTATTGCAGCACTATTTACAATAGCAAAGACTTGGAACCAACCAAAATGCCCACCAATGATAAACTGGAGGAAGAAAATATGGCACATATACACCATGGAATACTATGCAGCCATAAAAGAAGATGAGTTCATGTCCTTTGCAGGGACATGGATGAATCTGGAAACCATCATCTTCAGCAAACTAACACACAGAACACCAAACACCATGTTTTCACTCATAAGTGGAAGTTGAACAATGAGAAAACATGGACACAGGAAGGGGAACATCACATACTGGGGCCTGTTGGGGATGGGGGGAAGGGGAGGGAGAACTTTAGGACAAATGCCTAATGCATGTGGGGCTTAAAACCTAGATGAAAAGTTGATAGGTGCAGCAAATCACCACGGCACATGTATAACTATATAACAAGCCTGCACATTAAGCACATGTATCCCAGAACTTAAAGGAAAATTTGTTTAAAAATTGTAAAAATAAATAAAAGTGTAATGTATTTCATAAGCCATAGCATGATCACTTCGAAAAAGTCAAAACAATTTTTTAAATTATCGGCTCACAGGTGCACATTCATTATTGTGTTGTATATGGTTGTTTCGTGCTAAAATGGTATGAAAAGTTGAATAGTTGTAATAGAGCACCTATGGGCCACAAAACCTAAAGTATTTACCATCTATCTGATCTTTTACGGAAAAGTTCACCCGTACTTATTCTATAACATTCATAAACTCCCTAAGAAGCACATTAAATAATAATACATGGCTACCTTAAGTGCTCTAATGATTAGAAGAGTAAATTAAAGTGAATGTACAGCATAATGAAAAGATGCCTCATTGCCTTGCCCACTTGGGTGTCATAGTCTGATTAATAATAAAAGAGACATCGTGCTTGAGTTATATTCATATTTTCCAAGTCTCTGGCTTTATTGCTTACCCATGATTCCACATTGCTCTCATCCTTCTTCCAGAAAGGATGTCAGAAAGTCCCTTCATAACTTTGCATGAAACTGTTCAAAGGGTTTAGAGTAATAGGGCCTTTGTTAGTGTGTTACTGCCATGTCACCAAACTGAAGCAAGCAGTGCTTGGCTCTGTTTAGTCCAACCTTCTCCAATTCCATGTTCCACCACAGACTTTGGTTTTCAAGTAGAAGCAATCTTCATTCTATACTTGTTGCTTTTATATTTGATCTTGCTTTGTTTTTTAAATATAAACAGCCTATGGGTCCTTGAAAATGTGGATTTGCTCTTTGAGGTTTGTATCTCTCTCTGCTTAAAAACTTCTACCCAGTTTTCCAGGTACTAAAGCAACTTTCTAATAATAATACTAACAGCTTTGAATATTAATTGTATAATGAGACTAATGATAAGCATTATTGTGTAACAACAAGCTTTGGTAGTTTTAAATGCTTATTATATGTTCTGTGCAGGAAATGATTCCAAGCTCTGCACATAAATTAACTAATTTAATTCTCACAACATTTCTGTCAGTCTGGCACCAGAACATATGCATTTACTTAATCAAAATGCAAAAGACATATTACAAGGCAGTTTTTGTTGGTTTTTCAGCATGGGAAGAGCATAAGAAATTGGTATTACTAGTTAAATGTCTTTAAGGAAATTCCATAAAAATATAGTCCATATATAGAAACACATACAAATACGTACATACATATGTATATACCTAATACATATACATATATACAAACAGTATAGTAAGTATACAATAAATGTTTGTAGCTACATGCATAGAAAAATTGTTTTATTCACCAAAAATATTTTCAAATATCTAGTCTATGGCAGGTAGTATAGTTTAGTTTAGTAGAGTATAGTTAACTATTTATCTGATTTATACACACTCTTAAGAATTATTTTACTGAGAGTAATAAACTCACATAAGTTGGATTAAAAACACAAAAATCAATAATTTTCCTAGCATATAAGGGTAACTTATGGAAGATAAGTACAAGAAGTACAAGAAGCAAGCAGTTTAGGATCACATTAGACTACATTCGTCTTTCCCAATCTCTGTCATTCTTTCTCAGTCTCCTTTTCTCACTCCTCTTGATCCCACCACAGGGTCAGTCCTTTCCTGCTACTGTTCTACTTCCTTTACTCTACCTTTCAGAAGACAGCCTCCCTCTGTCTCTGAGTAAACATGGAAGGCAGCGCACTTTAAGCCCCTATGACATTAACTAGAACTTCTGGATCCAAGTCACAGATTTCTGGGAGAGGAAATAGCTGACTCAACTGGAATAAGAAATCCTCTTCTGGTCCAATCAATAATGCCTGACAGGAGTGTTGATGTGTGTTCATATGATCTGCTAAGGGAATAGAATCCCTAGGACTGCCTTAAATAGAGTATGAAAACTCAGTAACAGTTTCGCTATGTACAAATATATTTCACTGTGTACACAATATGTCACCGTACGAAAATATGTTTGCTCTGTACAAAATATATTGACCTTTTTTCTCCCTCTGAATGCCTAGCAGCTGTAGTAATGTTCCCTAAAACCATGTAACAATACTTTTAATTGCCATCAAAGATGATGAGAAAATTTCTTACAACAGATAAAGAATACATGAAGTGTGATAAAGGCATATCCTGTTCCCAGACGTTCCCTCCTTGGATGGTGTATGTCCCTGGTATCTCTATATTTCTGTTTTGCTTATAAAGCCAACAAAAATTAAGGTGATGGCTATGAATGCCATACTTTCTGATGCTACCTGTAGTCTCATCAATTTTATACTTCCTTCTTCTCCCCAGATTGCCATTTGGTATACAGTCTGCAAAGATTAGCAAAAGTACAGAAAAGGCTAAATGGAACCATTTTGAGAGGTATCCTCTAGACCTGCAGGAATTGTAAAACTGAGCTACCCAAGTAAACTGGTTGGCACTGCTAAGGGAGAGACAAAAAAAAAAAAAATTGACACTTGTATGGCAGAATTCCAGCCACTGATTTCCTTTTCTCAATACTCTCCATAGGTCAAATGCTAGATCTGAAATCACACAGCTACTACTGAAGAGATGCTATCAAAGACAGGCATTCAGAGATGTTCAAACAGCCTATTGTGTAGCTAGAGTCGTTTTGATATCAGTTTTGCTAATATAACAAGTATTTTTAAAATTTTTAATTAACAGTAAAAATTTTTCTTTTATTTGAGTAAATAATTGGGATTACTATTTGCTTTTAGCATATTTACAATTAAGAAAGATTTATGTACATAATGTGAACCTGAAAGAAATGAGACAAATACAAAAAGGAGCCTTAGTTCTTTAAATAACTAACAAGAATTGGAAAAGAAAGCATAAACTTTTGGGTAGAGATCTGTATAGGCATTACACAAAGGCATATCACACACTACCAATACAACTAAGCAAATACATATAATTATCCCATTTGCCTAAATTCCGTTTGTCACAAAATTCTCTCCAGTTCTCCTATGGAAGTTTTAAAGACAGTGTAAAATAATAGATGCAATATATGTGGACCTCTGGATATACTCTAGAGTGCAATTTTTTTTTTTTTTGAGATGGAGTTTCGCTCTTGTTACCCAGGCTGGAGTGCAATGGCACAGTCTCAGCTTACTGCAACCTCCGCCTCCTGGGTTCAGGCAATTCTCCTGACTCAGCCTCCCGAGTAGCTGGGATTACAGGCATGCGCCACCATGCCCAGCTAATTTTGTGTATTTTTAGTAGAGACGGGGTTTCACCATGTTGACCAGGATGGTCCCGATCTCTTGACCTCGTGATCCACCCGTCTCGGCCTCCCAAAGTGCTGGGATTACAGGCTTGAGCCACCGTGCCCTGCCCGTGTGAGATTTTTTTAAAAAAGCCTCTTATGGATTTATTCTGTCTCTACTTCCCTTTTTTATGGATTTATTCGGTCTCTACTTCCCTTTTTATTTTAATTTCCTGGTACTAACATTTTGCAGATTTGATTAACCCACACTGAAAGATATGTTTTCTGTAGAAATACAAAAAGTGGCAAATTGTTTTAGTATTAACCACCATGCTGACCACGTGAAAGTTAGATTTAACAGGAAAGTTATTAATTTAGTTATATCTAGATCAGTGGTTCCTGAGTTGGGCTGCTCCTGACAATCCCCTGGAGTCCTGAAACAGAAACCAATGCCCAGATCTCACCCCAGAGACTCTGGTTTGTCTGCAGCAATCTCTGTGTATTAGTAGTCTTAAAATAAGCTTAATAATTTTTAACACTTTCAAATTTACTGGAAAGTTATACAGATAGATCCCATATGACTTTCTCCATTTCTCTTCTTGTTAAAATCTTACATTGCCCTGCTACATTTGTCAAAACTAAGAAACTAGCACTGGCACATTAAGATTAACTCTAGTCTTCATTCAATTTTCTTAATTTTCCCACTAGAGTGCTTTTTTATTTTTATTTTTGCTCCAGAATATCATTTGTGATCCAATATTAAATTTTATCATCACATCTCCTTCATCTTCGCAGGCCCATGATAGTTTCTTGTGCGTTCCTGAATTTTTATTTTTATTTTTCAAATTTCTTATTTTTTAATTGTTGTGGGTACTTAGAAGGTATATATATTTGTGGGGTACATGAGATGTTTTGATACGGGCATGCAATGTGAAATGATCACATGATTAAGGATGAGGTATCCATCCCCCCAGCATTTATCCTATGTGTTACAGTCCAATTACATTCTTTTAGTTATTTCAAATATATGATTAAATTATGATTCACTATAGTAACCTTGTTGTGGAGTCAAATATTATGTATTATACACTCTTTCAGTTTTTTTATACCCATTAAGCATCTCCACTTTCCCCCACCCACCACCCCAATCCTTCCCAGCCTCTGGGAGCCATCTTTCCATTCCCTGGTTTTAATAACCTCAACTCCTTTGAAGAATATTGGCTAGTGTTTTGAAGAATGCTCCTCATTTGGGCTTTTATGATCTTTTTATTATGGTTAGATTGGGCAATTGGTTTTTGGAAAAAATATCTCAGAGTCACCTCTGAGTTATTGGGGAGTAATATTCATTCATATTAGGGAGTAAATTCCAGGAATGTGACTCATCATGGTGTATGTTAATCTTGATCACCTGCCCAGGGTAGTATTTCCCTGTTTCTCCTGCCTTCACATTCTCATACTGTATTTTTTTAAATCAAGTCATGAAGAGGAGCAGTGAGGGGGAAGGAAGGAGTTAAAGTTCACCTGCTTCAGGGGAGAATATCCATGAAAATGATTGGTAATTCTTTTATAAGGAAGATTCTCTTTTCCTACATTTAATTACTTATCTAATCTTTTATTTTTGCAAATATGGACTTGTATATATGTGTCTTATACTTTGGACCATAACTCAAAACTATGTTATTCATTTTGTTACTCAAGTTATTCCATCTTTGGCCATGAAGCTTCTTTCTGGTTGGCTGCATTAATATTTTAAAAGGCCACAGGGTGGTTCTCAAGTACAGCCAGGATCTGGGATTCTGACTTATATATAATAGATCCATTTTCTCAAAATGTTGTCCCTAGACAAGCAGCATCACCATCACCTGGGGATTTGTTAGAAATGTGAATCCAAGGGCCTCATCCCAGACTTACCAAAATCAGTCAGTACGGGGTAGAAACCAGGTGAATCTGATGTGAACTAATGTTTGAGAACCACTGAAGGAGATAGTATCAGCCATACCCTCTAGTCTTTAAAAATATACTAATAAGGTCATCACAGCCTTACTTTGTGAAATGCATATGTAGTTTCAGACACGCATCACATTTTAGACATAGGGTTGCAAGGCTAGCATCTTATAAATGGCCAAATTTCTCCCAGGCAATATGTATTGATTTATAATTCTTGACTGAAAAAAAGTCCCTGCCCTGACACAGGGTTCTCTCTAGTCATGGACAACTGTGAACAGCATATGCACATGATCGAACATTTCCCCCCAAAATGTGCCTCTTTGTTGTGATATCATAAATATTTATGCACTTCTAATTATTAAAATGTGCAAAATTACTGTGAAGAAAGGGACCTCATCTAACCCCAGGCTTTTCTTATTATTCTCAATGCAGAGCCATTAACTTTCTCTAACTTTTGCTTCAGGTGTTGAAAAGCTAATTCACAGCTCCCCAGCTGCCTACTTGCAGGGACAGCTTTCTTCCGCTACAGGCAGTAATTGCTTTACTGCTATCCTAAATTGCCCTAGAGAAGAAAGCATAGCTTTGCTGGCTTTATCCTGTGGATTTAAAGCAATGCCTATACTTGCTTTGCATAGAAGCGAACTTCTCCTCCTGCAGATATTTTATTCCAATCTTTGCAACACATTCCAGTTGAGACATGAGAAACAAGATTATGAAGACATGCCCTAGTATACATTTTATCTGCACTGGCAATGTGCAGAAGACAAATCAAGGTTTTGGGAGCAGGGTTGAGAGGGAACAGGAGCTACCTTCACTGGTTCAGGTTAGTGGAAATTAGCTTAATAGGTGTGTGGATAAAATTTCAAATTCAACTGGATGGATCAATCAAAAATATATAAATGGATAAGAAGTATTTGATTTGGTCAAACAGGACAGATGTAAAACCAGAAAATTCAAGTGTAATTTGTTCCGCTTTCCGGAACAAACCAATCTGTAGGTAAAACTAGGCACATAGAAAGACTAATAAATCACATTTCACCAGTTCTCTGATACACAGGATTGGTGTCAAATCAGACTCACAAATCTTACCAAATTGCAAGCTTTACTATTAATTTCAAGGACATGAGCAATCAAGAGGCATCTGCTTTTTCTGAAAGCAGAGAAAGTCTGAGATATTGAGTGTAGCTACCCAGATCCCTTACACATCAAACTTCTACCTCTGATGTGGAATAATAAGTGATGCCCCTAAGTGGGATTTATGGGGTAAACTCTTGCAGCAGGGAGCATTTCAATGATAAAAACTCTCCATTTTACACCCCAGTGTGACACAGCTTATGTGAAGTTCCCTAGGAAGCCATGCCTTACAATCCAGAGATTCCAGGTTTATTTATCATAGGTAAAACTTTAGTTAGGAACAGCCTTCTAAGGACATTCTGAAGCTACTATGTCTTCCTCGTAGCATGGATTATTATAGTCTATATACTTGGAGATTCAGTGGGCAAGGTGATTAGATTGGGTGACATGACTTCTTTTCTTTTCTCTGAGAGCATACCTGATAAGATTTGGCTGTGTTCCCACCCAAATCTCATTTTGTATTCCCTTGTGTTGTGGGAAGTAATTGAATTATGGGGGAAGGTCTTTTCCATGCTGTTCTCATGATAGTGAGTAAGTCTCACTAGATCTGATGGTTTTAAAGAGGGAGTTTCCCTGCACAAACTCTCTTGTCTGCCATCATGTGAGACGTGGCTTTCACCTTCCGCCATGATTGTAAGGCCCCCACAGCCACGTGGAACTGTTAAGTCCAGCAACCCTCTTTTCTAAATTGCCCAGTCTCAGGTATGTCTTTATCAGCAGCATGAAAAAGGACTAACACAGGGAGTAAGTGAATAGAAGGCTAGCTGCCACAACTCCCTCCCCTCCAACCACATCCATACACACACTTGACACACACCACATCCACATACGCACTTTACCCTGCCAGTTTTTCACATAGACCTAGAAATCCAGAGTAGTTTTGGTTCCTCTGTGGGGTTTACAATTTTTTCTCCACTCTGGTTTTTGGCAGTGATATCCACTGTGATCCTCACAAAGCCAGGGCACTCACATCTATATCCACAGCAGAGATTTTGCTTAGTGGTATCTGAGGCTTAACCGTGTTGGTGCCCATATAAAGGTGCCCCTGTCACTGCCACTGTCATTCTAAGGCAGTGACAAATTAGTTCACCCTATTGTTTTTCTTGGCCTGGGTGACAGTCAGTTTATTTGCTGGCCTCCTTCTAGTTCAAGCCCCAAGTTCTATTGCCTGCAGTCTGTCTACCACACTGCATCCAAATCTTCTTTCTAAATTGCAAATGTGATTGTGCCTTTCCCATGATTAGAAACTTAAACTGGCTCCCCAGTGCCATTAGTATAAAAAGTCAAACATGTTAGCCTACATGCCATACTTCAGAGTCTAATTATGACATTCTTGTCCCGCATCACATTTTTCCACTCCATAGCAACTCCTCAGATTTAGATTAGCTCTCCCTTGCTTTCATAGCTCTGTCCCATTGTAACTGCTGCTCACCCTACTGGGGATGATCTCTTCTCCCTTTTCCATCCTTCAAGTTCGAATCCCAATATTGGGTTATTCCTTTCTTATCCTACATAGTTTAGCTCAACTATCACCTCCTCTGGAATGATTTTCTAGCCCCAGTACTCTGGAGTAGATATTCTTGTAGCACAAAAAGAACAAAATGACACGTTCTGTGTAAGATGTGTCTGTTCTCTTGTCTCTCTTACTGCCCTTTGAGCAGGCATTCTAGATTGTGTTTGTCTGAAATGTTGGTGTCTGGCACAGAGAAGGAATGCAAAAATGGGTGCAATGAACAGCATAAATGGAGCCTTCCCGTGAAAGAGGAGTGTGTCATCTTAGACTGTAGGAGAGGTGTGGCTATGAATTTGTTTGAGAATTTGAAAGGAAATTTGTAGCTCAAGCCTTATATTGATACTGAGATAGTTGGGCTACTTGTTGAGAGTGAATATTGGGATAAGAACTTGAAGGGAACATTTTCTTACGTTCTCTTAAGAAATATGTTCTTATGTTCTCTTGAGGAATCATATGAGAAGCAAGATTCCTCAAGGTAGATTACAAATGGTAACTTTGTAAAGCAACAGAGGTGATAAGGGAATTTCTCTAGTGATGTTTGGTTGAACTAGTGTAGAAGCAGCTGACTGATCTGGGACTGGAGCAGGGTAGGACTTTGTGGAGTTTGTATAGTGGAAGCACAAAGGGCTAAGAGAATTAAGGAGGTGGGTAAGAGAATGGTTGAAATCCTAGCATAGGGAGTTTAGCCTGGAGAAGGAAGGACCAGAGGCCAACAGAAGGCTTATAAATTATTGGAAAAGTGTAGAGTCACTTTATATCCTTGGCTTTTACTGTAGTTAAACAACATAAACTCTCATTGCCAAGAAAAGTCATAAAATTTCCCCAATATGGAAACTGTGTCATCCACATTGATGTCAGAGATCTACTTTGAATATTATGAAATCTTTAATGTAAAAGAAGAATAACAAGACTTTCATTCCATGGGTGGGAGTATAGAGGGAGCTGGAACTAAAGTTAGTTCTTACTAAAATGATTCTTAATGTCTAAATCTAGTTGTTCTTTTAGCTATCCGGGTGTTATCAGAAACAGAGAGATAAGAAAATGATAAAGCTTTCTCCCATTCAGTGTTATTTTCTCTGGTTTCTGGGATTCTAGTTCTCTTGTCTCCTGTGCTAATTCTCATTGCAGACCAGGGGCTCTGGCTGCTAAACTGCTTGCCCAACACACTGTGTAGCAAAAGATTAAAAGGTAATTGGCAAAAACATTTCACAGGAAAAACACCCAAATGAAACATCTCTCTGTTAGGCCTACCCCCAGGAGGAAGACTGGGATTAAGTGAGCCACAAATAGTACATGACGACCTCACCAAATGCTGCATTACTGATCCTGGGTAAGATGGTTATATAATAAGGAGAAGCTGTTTTACTTGTGATGAAAGGGAAAAAAAAAGAACTGTTCACACTCTCCCATCTCATATGCCAGACTTAATCAGAGAGTTGTTTTGATCCTCATGACCAAGGTTAATTTTAATTTGGAGCCTTTTTAGGATCTCTATAGACTCAAAATATTCTTATTTTTTAAAATCCCCCATTTATATTATATCAACTAAAATGCATGAAAATCCCAGATTATGTCAATTATACATATTGATTTCTATAATAATTATTGCAGTTGTTTGATGTGTTATCTTTTTCTTTTTTGGTTTTTGTTTTTTTGAGACAGAGTCTTGCTCTGTTGCCCAGGCTGATGCAACCTCAGCTCACTGCAACCTCTGCTTCCCGGGTTCAAGCAATTCTCCTGCCTCAGCCTCCCAAGTAGCTGGGACTACAGGCACATGCCACCATGCCTGTCTAACTTTTGTACTTTTAGTAGAGATGGGTTTCACTATATTGGCCAGGCTGATCTCAAACTTCTGACTTCAAGTGATATGCCCACCTTGGCCTCCCAGAGTGCTGGGATTACAGGCGTGAGCCACTGCTCCTGGCCATATTTTATTATTTGTAACTAGTAATGTCTTTTCAGGTTTCTAATATTTTGTTGACCCTTAAAAAGTTCATAGATTATGGGCATTGTGCCGAATGATAACAATGGATGAAGGGGCTTGATCACACAGTAAAAAGTTTGATTCTTGGAGAAGATACTTTAAGAGGAAGTTGTGACCTCCACGGTCACAACAAGTTCAGGTTCAACTTTACATTTAACCCTTGTGACCCAGGCAGACCCCTATGTCCCTCTCAGTCTCACTCATCAGTGCCTCCACCAATGCTGCTTTTCTCTGCATCGGTAGAAGAGATAATCAGGCAAATCCAATAAAGTGATAGAATAACACTCATGAAAGGCATAATAGGTTGCTATGGGAACGAATAGAAGGGGCAGGAAGTTCAAGTCATTCTTTTCCCTTTGAAAAAAAGATAATATTCAGGCTTCCTTTTTTTTTTTACAGGCTAATGAGGAAAATCAAATAAGATTATCTTTCATTAGAAAAGTTTCTTTCACACTTTATGCAACAGTAGAAACAACACAGGATTGGAATTAGAATACCTGATTTTAAATGCCAAACTATTTCCCAGAATGATCTGATTCTACTGCTTAGCCTATCTGGATGTCAATCTCTCCATCTCTAAAAGGAAGGTGTGCTGGGTTGAATAATAGTGTACAAATGCATATTTGTCTGCATTCTGTGGGTTTGACCTTATTGAGAAATGGGGTCTTTTCATATGTAATCAAATTAAAATGAGATCATACTGGCTTAGAGCATGCCTGCATCTAATAACCGGTGTCCTTATATTTGGATGCAGGCACACAGGAGAGAATGCCATCTGATGATGGAGGCGGAGACTGGAGTGATGCATCTACCAGGATTGCTGGCAGTCACCGCAAGCTAGAAGAAGCAAGAGAGGGCCAAATGCCATGCTCAAGCCT
>CM052664.1:66976810-66998961 GCA_028533165.1 Leontopithecus rosalia
AACATGGTGAAACCCTGTCTCTACTAAAAAAAATACAAAAATTAGCTGGGCATGGTGGCTCATGTCTGCAGTCCCAGCTACTCAGGAGGCTGAGGCAGGAGAATTGCTTGAACCCGGGAGGTGGAGGTTGCAGTGAGCTGAGATCGCACCCTGCACTCCAGACTGGTGCCTGGTGACAGAGCAAGACTAAAAAGAAGCAAGAGAGGATCATTCTCTAGAGCCTTTGGGTGGAGGAAAGCAAGGCTAGTTACACCCTATAGACTTCCAGTTTCCAGAACTGTGGGAGAATGAATTTCTTTTGTTTCAGGGTACTCAGTTTGTGGCAATATGCTATGGCAGCTCCAGAAAATTAATACAGGGTGTTAATAATAGAACTTACCAGACAGTGGTATGACATCAGGTCTAGTGAGATCTGACCTGGTAGGGCAGGAATTAGCAGAAGTGCAGTGTTCCAGAATCCTCAGATTCTGGGACATTCCTTGTGAAGCAGCCATACCTATTATATACCCCATCTGCCTTCTTCATCACATACTATCCTCTCACTTCCACTTTTTCTCTCTCATTTTCTAATAATCTATTACCATATTATTAATTAATTTATGATTTACAGGTACCATTCTTAATTGTATGGCCTAAAAATCAGTGATTTGATTCTTTTGGGGGGGTGGGGAAATTGGCCTTCAAAGTATGTGCCACATCTTTCTGCATTGTCCCAGTTGGCATTCTAGTGATGCAAACACAAAAAGAAAAATGAAAGTTCTTTGGATACTGTAAATCTCCATGTCAGTTATTTGGATAAAAAGTTACTTATAAAGAGGTATCAAAATTAAGAGCAAAAATTAACAATAAAAAGGATGTATGGTTTTTATCCACTGTCTCCAAAATAATCTCTTGTTATGAAGGGAGTACAGTTCTTTTCATTCATACATATGTTCAGTAGTGGCTTCCCTAACTGCAAAGGCAATCTCATTTAGTTGAGTAGCTCCTGAAAGCAGCTTTGAGTTAGAAGTATGTGTGTTACATCCCAACATTAGTGTGCTGTGTGGGGCAGTTCACAAATGTAACGATGTATTTTTGTGAATGAGAGTTGGCATGTCAAATGCATCCTCTAGAAAAATTATTAGTGTTATAGTCTTAAGATTTGTTTTCTAAAGTTGATACTATGGGTTATTTTTGTAAACAGCTTGATGTTTGGGATCTTTTTTCTTCAAAATAAACAAGTCCTTATTAAACCAGGAATTTGAAGAAAAAAAAAGTTACTTATATACAAAATGGAAAATGGAAGTAATATGTACACCCAAGCAGAGACACAGTGGAAAAGGCATTGGCTTATGGTCCCAACACTGTAACTGGCTAACCCAAGTATGTCATGTGACCAATTGGTTCCTGCATTTCCAGGTCTATAAAATGAAGGAAAAGAGATGGGATACATCAAGGTCACCTCTAGTTCCAATATCGCCTGAACTCTGTGAATCTGACTTTTGGGAAGTATGGTTTTTATAAGTGTTCAGGTAACTTTGTTTTAAATGTTGCCTTTTCTTAATATAGAATGCACTTTAAGGTAATTTAGAAAAGTGATTTAAAACTAGAACTTTGAAGTTATAACATCCAGGAGTTGAGTCCAAGCTTCTTTACTTCAAGATGCATGATGCTGCAAAGTGTGATCATTTCTAAATCATGGCCTCTAAACTTTTTTACACTTCTCTCATCATGTGTTAGGGTATTTGCCTCTTCATCAATCTGGGCTCCGTGACTAATAGAATACTCTGCAAATGACCCTAGGCCAGTTACCAGACCCAGGCTTTAAAAACTGGTATCACTCACTTCTTGTCTCTTTGAATGCTCACTGTTGGTATCCAGCTAACGTGATCTGAGAAAACCAAGCAACCCATTGAGAAGATGCATATAGTCATGTGATCCAAGAGGTGCCTCAAGATGACAATTTACACTTTTAGACTTGAAGATCACATGTCAGCATCGCCATCAGGCATGTGAGTGTGTGAACCTTCAGCTGATTCTAGTCTCCAGCCATCTAGCGACCTTTGAGTTACCCTAGCTGACACTGCCTAGGGAGCGAATGTGGGCTGTCCCTACCAAGCACTGCCCAAATGGCAGATTTTTGAGCAAAGTAATTGCCCTCTTTTAACCCACTAAGATTAGGGTGGTTTACTACACAGCAATGTAGAATTAAAATGGTAAAATTATTTATTAAGATGTTTCTCACGGAGTTATGCAAATTAAATGAAATGATACACTCAAAGCACAGAATATCTCACATTTTTAGACCCACTTGATGGCTTACATCTTATACTTGAAGTTTTAATCATTTCTTGACCGACATCATGGGCTTTCAAAAGCCTTATGACCCTCATGACTCAAATAGAACTCAGACAAGAAAAGTGGATGTGACAGCAGTAGAAAACTGATGATTGCTATGCCAGTCATTCTATCCTTCTCTCCATTTTTCTCTGCTTTTAGTACAATCCAAGAAGGCACTAAAGCCTCCAGTACTCATGGAGAGATGAGTCTGCTCATTATCAACCTCATTGATCCCTAGCATCTGTACCTAGACAGACTGCAGGAAGCTGAGAGTGAACCAGGGAGTTCACCACACTGTTTAAATGGCCTTTGTGAAGAAGTTCTCAGGCATGGTCCAACTTCCGGGAATGGTGCTTTCCTCAAAGATGTGTCTGATTCTGTTGTGGGGGCATACAGCTGGAAAGCAGACCTAGATGGGAGATGAACCTGGGTAGCCAGTTTGGCTCAAGTCAGCACTGTTAACCTGGAGTTAGACAACCTAGTACACTACAGCTGTAAAAGTGAAATATGCTTTAAATACAGTTTCATGTACCATGTGTCTTAATAAAATATATCCTGTTAAGGAAATAAAATAGTGAGCCATAGAGGAGATTATTTCAAAATGGAAGGAAGAACCCATAGAGCAGTATTGCCACTTAAAGTCTAAAAGTATAAACTGTCATCTTGAGGCAACTGGTTCCTGAATGATTATTTGTGTGAATGTACGGAATGAAATGGGTGTATCTGTTGTCAGAAGAGTGAGGGAAAGGGCCCCTATGTGAGAAAGAGCTCATTTGGACCTAAATCAAGACTGTAACCTAAATTCTCTGCAACTTGAAGGGAACAGACATATGACAGGAAGAACGGTTTAAGTTTTTAAAGAAATTCTCAATTGTTATAAGGTCCTTCCTTCTTGCCCTCCATTTTCCCATCGGAAAACTCTTCAAATCGAAGGCAGAAGGTAAGGAAGAAGATGAGGAGTACTGAAACTGCTCTGATCCCGGCTAGGATAGAGGAAGAACTCTAAAGAAACCCCCCAAATGACACTATAAAAATATATTTCCCTATGGCATTAGATTGATTCCCCTTTCCTGGCCACCAGCAGCCCCTTTCCACACCAGGATCAATTACTCTTCATTGTTATTTTCATCTGCATAGACAACAGAACTTGCTGCTGTCATAAAAGTAAAGAAACAGATTTTTTTCATTGCTACTTGAAGAAGTTCTTCTACATCGGTGCCATTTAAATTAAATTTCTGCTTTGTATAATGCATAAAAATGGCTTGTGAATTTTTTTTCCTTGGGTGACTCATTTTGTTTGAACTCCAAAGCAATTCCTCAGAAATGGAAAGAGGTTATTTAAAAATGAGCTGTGAGGTTGTCATTAAAAGAATTATTTTTAAAGCAAAGGAGATCTCCCCTAGCACCAAATGATAAAATACAAATTTGAGAATTCTGAACTCAGTTCTCAAAGGTATCACCTTTGAAAAGGAAGTTTAAAAAATATTAAATTACCTTTTAAAAAGTGACTTAAAAAAGTGAAGAAATAAGAATAAAATCTTAATTTTTAATTGAAAAACTTCACCTTTTCTTATATGAACAGAAGAGTTTCTTGGTACCTCTGTCTTACATTCCATTTAAGAAATTAAACAATGTAATACCTCTTATTTTAAAGAAAGCTCATTGCAAACTGCTTTTTCTGTCTTTCGTTTACTATTTTAATCTTTTTACTAGGTTTTAAGGTCTTTGAGATATTCTGATGGCAGAATACAAAGTTAAAGGCTACCAATAGAATAAAAACTGTGCAGTTTTTCTCCATAAAAATCTATCCTCTGTTTCTTCAAAATAACATTAGAAAATGTCCCCTGGAGGGAATGTCATGGACCATTAGAGAGAATTTCAAACTCTAGGCTTTATACTATGAATTCCTTTCCTAGCTTGCTGTCTTCCAGCGTCAACCCATTCTCACCTTCCACTTCCTCCAACTCCCTCGAAAGACTTTTTCATGAAATTATTCCATAAAGCCTTAATCATTTTATTCACTTAAATTTTATTTTAGTAGAAATACCTTAGGGATAGTAGAAATACATTAAGAGAAATACCTAATGTAGATGATGGGGTGATGGATGCAGCAAACCACCATGGCACATGTATACCTATGTAACGAACCTGCACATTCTGCACATGTACCCTAGAACTTAAAGTATAATAATAAAAAAATAGACCAGGTGCGGTGGCTCACGCCTATAATCCCAGCACTTTGGGAGGCCGAGGCGGGTGGATCATGAGGTCAAGAGATCGAGACCATTCTGGTCAACGTGGTGAAACCCCGTCTCTACTAAAAATGCAAAAATTGGCTGGGTGTCGTGGCGTGCACCTGTAATCCCAGCTACTCAGGAGGCTGAGGCAGGAGAATTGCTTGAACCCAGGAGTCGGAGGTTGCGGTGAGCCGAGATCGCGCCATTGCACTCCAGCCTGGGTAACAAGAGCCAAACTCCTCTCAAAAAAAAAAAGAAAGAAAGAAATACCTCTGTAAAGAGTGAGACTTTAGCTGAATGACTTTCCAGCATAATTTTTTTTTCAGCTGCACTAAAAGGTAAAAGGAAATCTTTTCTGGAATTGTCAGTAGGAGAAGCAGATCAGATGAGAGCTGTTTGGGGAGGTGTAGGAGGGAGGTGTCTGGTTACTTGCTGTCTACCTCACATCACACATCCCCAGGGAAGGGCCTGCTGGCCTAAATGAAATCCTAGAGTCCGCAGAGATGAAAATAACATTGACTCAGATCCTTTAGTTTGTAGCAGAAATCCTTTTTTCCAATCATTCTGGAAATTCTGGGGAAGGTGAGGCGTTTACATGGTTTTCTTAGTCACCTCTAGTTTAAAAGTCTGTTTCCTTTGGATCAATTCAACTCATGGATCATCTCACCTTTGCTCACCAGCTATTTGTGTTCTACCTACTGTAGGTTTGACTAACCATTTTCTTTATGTCCACACACATGAAAAAAACATAAAAAGCCTTGGTGTGGTGGTTTTGTAACACAATAATGTGAACAGCTTAAGACTGAAATTAGCTGTCTCAGTTTTTATAAAGTATCTCTGTTTTTTCTGCCAACTTGGATACTGGCTTTTCTCCAGTCTGTTTGTCGCTTTTTCTGCCTCCTCAATTTCTCCTTCACCTCAGTACGTAATTTTGTGGAAGAATAGTTTAGTTGTATCCTTCCTATTCTTTCTGAGCTCATCTTTCCTTCTCAAACACTGAGCCATATGTATCCTTTTCTCAGAATAAACTCTGGTGCTAGCTTATAAAACAATACTCTTTTCAATTTATGAAATTATTTCTGTTTCAGCACAAATCATGCATTCGAAGAAAAGTTTTAAGCTTAGGGTGGCAAGAAGAAAGATATAAGGTCTGTATTAGAATGAATTGTGTGGCAAGTAGTGGGAAGACAGAATAGGAATGGGGAGCATTCCTAGTGGTCCTAGAAATATGCATGTTATGCAGCACAATGCAGCTTGGACTTGTCCCTGCTCTGTACAACCACTCCACTGTTCATGTCTCCATGAACTCAAGTTCTTGATTCCAAGTGTTTCTTAAACCAAAATTTTGGCCTTTCACATTCTATTTTATTGGTGTCTCCAGATTCCCAAATTTTGCCTTTCAGAATTACTTTGTCACCACTTCTCTGTCAGCTAATCATATTTTCTCTATATAAATTATTGAACTAATGACTCAGGATTATAACCTCCTGTGAATTATGTGGTATTTAATTTATTTTCCAGCAGGTAAGAGTAGAATAAAGAGAAGTTAGTAAGTTACATGGAGCCACAAAATGAGTCATTAGAATCAAAGAGAATTTGGACACTGAAGCCACAAGTTCTACTTCTCGGTAGCCCTGTTGGCTGCATAATAATTTAACCTTCCTGCAAAAAAAGCTGAGTCATGCCATCTTCTTCTGTGTCATACTCCCTGTTTAGACAAGTTTCACTGCCTTAGCTTCTTCTTTGTCATTCTTTTATCTTTCTGACTCTTTGTCTATGTGGTTTACATATTTATCTAAATAATTTATTTAAGTTTATTTATTTTAAAAGTTTACAAGTATTTCAGGAACTTTCTTATGTGATGGTTGAATGCTGATCTTTTCAAAGGCATTGAAATGACCCCACCTGCCCATGTGCATTAATTTAGTTTAATGTGGGTGCTTTTAATTTAGCTCATTGTGGGTGCTTTTTAACCTTAGGATATTTGAACTAAAGAGACTTGCCTTAAAAGGAAGTTTGGCAAGAAGAATTGGAGGAATATTATTGAAATCTTTAGTAACTGGGGAAAGGTAGGGAAGGAAGAATTTAATTAGAAAAAAAAAACCCATACTCAGAATGTGCCAAACCAAGATTTTACTAATTCAAAAGTTTACTTGGAGTATATTTTTTTCTGAATCACAATTTCTATTTGTTGCAGTCCCCATGAAAAGTATTATTTATCAATGTACCCCTGTATTACTCAGGAAGCAAATGAAATGACTGGCTTTTAGAAAGTGAGATTAGAGAGGATTCAAAGTAATAGTCAAGAAATAAAATGCATTAATATACAGCTAACAAAATGATGTGAAATAGGGCATCTGGCAAGAGAGGCAGCAGCTGTAAAGAGAGTAGATTGGAAGTTGTAGGGCCTTATTGTTCTCAAGACAATGAACACATGGTAGTCATGGATACCAGGTCAGGCAAATATTCATTGTGAAGCTTTAATTAGATAACGGATAGGAAAGAATTATAAGCCCTGTGAGTGTATGGCATTTCTTCCCCCTCAAATATTACCTTGTACTGATGTCATACCAATCGATGTCTTGTAAGCCAGGAAAGTTGACCATTCCAATAGGCTCCCATCAGATTGAGTTACAGGCTGAGTAGATGACCAGTTAAGTTTGAATTTTAGACAAGTAATGAATAATTTTTTAGTCTAACTATGCTCTAAGTTATTCATTGTTTATCTCGAGTTCAAATTTAACCAGGACATTCAATATTTTATTTGCTGTCTGGCATTCTTACCATCAGAGAAAATAAATTTGGTTAAGAGGTGACTGTCAGTATTGCATCTCAGAAATCTGATGCAAGCAGAGATAATTAGCCAAGTCATTTATTATTTGTTAGAAATAGAGCTGTAAAGAGAGCCAAATATCCATACCATGTTATCTGTTAAATATGAAGCCATTTTAAACACCCAGTGGTTTCTTGACAAGGTAGTTCTTCCGTAATATAGGCATGCCAAGCCAAGGAATTGGCAGCGTTTAGCTGCCTGGGATGGGCACTGCCAACATTTGCTTCCATAATTATTTTTCTCAGTCTTCATGGATGATTAACACCAACCATCTTTTAACTGAGACATCATATTTTAGAATTAAAACTACTATGTAATTGAGTACAACCCATTTTTGCCCAGATTAAAACAATCCTGTCTCTTAAATTTGATCCTACACATCCTTGTTATATCTTAACTTTAAATCTTAACCTTTTATTTTAATCTTATTTTGCATTATTTAATTTCCATGATAGGAATCTTCCCATGGTCCATATACTGGAAACAGATGCCAGTTATATGAAGAAAAGATACACCAAAACAGAAGGAAACTTTTTCAGAAGTTCAAGTGAAATAAAAGTTAAAAAAAAAAAAACAGGCATTTTGAGAATTTGAGATCAATTTTTTCTGCCTTACTTACTTCAAAGAAGTAAAGGAAAACACAATCCTCCTCCTTTAAAAAACAGTCTGCATCAGAGACCCTGCAACTCTGATCTCAAACTCAGGAAACAGGTAAAGCCATAAGCAAGAAGATAAATAAGAGTTTCTTTAGAAGTCCTGCCAAGACAAATCTCTGCAGTCAAAGTGGAATCAGTAGTGGCATGCTGAACCTCAAAGTCTTCAAAGAAAGTAGGAACAGTGGGTTTACTAGGTAATTCTCTCTATAGACGGGAAGGTGTTTATATTTCCTCTATATTCTTGGCAGGGAATTGTACTTAATGGACAAATTTATCCAATAGACAAAAACTACCTCATTGTAAATTCTGAGTGTGCCTCATGGGCTAGTTCAGCCAAGTTTGGATGATTACCACAAGCTTAGTCATCCACATAGTAAAGATCAGATTTTTACAATTGAGACTGGAGATTTTTAATCAAAGTAAGATCCTTTTCATTGAACGCTCTTATGTAACTTTTGGAAATCTACACAAATAGTGTAATATTTAGAAAATACTAATGTCATGACAAATTATAATCATATACGGCTATTTTTCTACTTTTACATTCTTTCTGCATCCCCAATTAATATTTTGTTTTAAAAAAAGTTTCTAAATTATTCTCAAATGATAGTACACATTCACAGAATGTTCTGAGGAAATTAAAAATAAGAACTTAGAAATAATTCTAATTTAAAATAAATAATAGTTGAAAATAAATAAATGTTAAATTATAAGGAGTCTTAAAATGTATTTTCAGTGGACTAGAGCAATAGATATTAGCTTATATGTAGGCCACACTTCCCTCTTAAAGGTTTAGACAATTCAGAAGTTCACATAAAAATTATTTCTTAGTGTCATTAATAATCATTTAATTTCCTAAAGCAAAAAAAAAAGGCATAGGAAATTATTCTAATGCAAAAAAAGACTTCCAACCCTTTTATAGCATTAAAATTTATGGACACTAGGAATCTTTAATTTTGTATGATTTCTTTTTTCTTTTCTTCCTCTTTCCCTTCTTCTTCCCCACCTCCCACCTCTCTCTCTCTCTCTTTTTATTCCTATGGTTAGAATTTTATGTCTTTGATAAAAATTTTATGACTTTTAAGAAGTCTTTGATAGCCTAAAGAAATGAAGACATTCTCCTATATTTTATAAAGACTTTATAGTTTTATCTCTAACATTTTAGTCTTTAATTCAACTGGAATTAATTTGCATGTGTGGTGGGAGGTAGAGGCCCAATTTTATTTCTTTTACATGGACACCCAGTTTTCAGTCGTGTTTCTTGTGATCTGCAGTGCCACCATAGTGTTTTCATATATGATATACATGTCATATATGAAGTGTTCATGCATATGTTGGTCTCTTTTATCGCTATATGCTCCTCAGATCTCTCTGGTTATCTTTATCTTTTCCAATCTTTTTAAGATCATTTTTTATATTTAATAAGCCTGTTTTCCCAGTTTGTTCTTTAACAGTGTGTGGGAGATCAGTCAGAGTAGTGGGGAAAATTATAGAAAGATGCAAACCTTCTTGGAAGGCTGCAAGGTTCTGCAAAAGCTTAGGGAGAGAATTATGGCTGAAGGCAACCTAATCCTCTTACCTTGAGCTAATAGCAAATAGCAGATACCAAGGGGATGTAGAGGTGTTTCCCTAAATAGTTTGTTTACTCATGTTGTCCTAAAACTGACCTTTGATCATTTGCTCACAGGACTGCTCATTAATCAGGGTGTCGACAATGTTTATTATTCACAAATTGTGTTTATTCCAAGCCCGTGTCATTAAATCTGTTCTAAAATAAATATGAGCTTCTCTGGCATATCAGGGCTCAATCTCTTCCGGGTCTGTAAGCTGTGGGGTTCTGTAGCTGCACTCTCACAGGCAAAACACCTGCATCTGCAAACTCCTTTCACCTGTCACTTGGCCAGAGTCTGCAGGTCAGATTCAGTAGTTGGTGCCCCCGTGTGAGGAATGCTGCAACAGATCACAATGGAATCCTCGAAAACAAAGGTGAAGAGACTGCGCAGTCAGTAAGTCAGTAAGTCATTGGTGCCCACTTGGGATTTCCAAGTTTGATGGAATTGTTCAGGCTAGGGTTTCATCATCATGGGACAATAGTTATCAGCACAACAGAAACAGGATTAATAGGTATTGAAACAGCTGCTTAAAGCTACTGGAGCCTCGTTTTGCAGGTTCAATTAAGGGACTTAATTCAAACTGTTGTTTTCCATGATCCATGGTTCCCAGCAGAAGCCGTGCTGGATCTAGAGCTCTGGGAACGAGTGGGGAGAAATCTTAAATGCAATTATGTACACAAAAATATGTGCACCGTGTCCCAGTAACATAATGGGCCTTAGGCACGGTTGCTTTGGCCACTTTCTACACAGAAGAGCCCAAAAAGTGAAGGGAAGAGGAAGCATCACCTATCTTACCACCTCTTCCTCCTCCCTCAGGCCCACAGTTACCAGATAAAAGTGCCACAGAGACAGAAATTCTCCTTGGGCCCCTCCTCCCACCAATAAATTGGAAAAAAAGACAAGAGAGGCCCTGCAGCTGTGGGACCTGTCTTAGGCAAGCGGCATTACAACGGGAGTTCTTGGCCTGCCCAGTGATGCAAGGTCAACAGGCAATCAGGTATATGATAAAGAGATAAGAAAAAGCATTAGAGAAAATGGAGTTTCTAGCGCATTTACGAAAGGATTAATTGAGGCCATTGCAAACAACTTCCATATGAACCCATGGGACTGGTCAATGCTAGTTAAAACAACCTTGGATGCCAGTCAGTACCTCCTCTGGAGGGCAGAATTTGATGAATTCTGTGAACATAAGCCCTCTTTCTAATAATGGCCACTGTTATTCCTCCCCTACCCCTAAGTGGATTTCTCAAAATTTTATTTGGGTGGTTTAGTAGCCTTTAAATAGGGAGAGAAGTTGCAACGAGCCCATGAATTAGTTGAGGAGTAATTAAAAGCCATCCATGTAGAACCATCTAACAGCCCTTTGAATTTGCCCATTTTCTTCATTCCCAAAAGGTCTGGCAAATGGAGACGTTTGCATGACTTATGGGCAATTGGTGCTAATTTGCAACCTATGGGGCCTCTTCAGCAGGGGCTCCCATCCCCCATGGTGATTCCTTGAGATTGGCCTATAATCATTATTGACTTAAAAGACTGCTTTTATACTATTCCCCTTGCAGAACAGGACAGAGAAAAAGCTGTGTTTATAATACCAGCTATCAATAATGAAAGGTCAGATTGCCAACTTCATTGGAAAGTACTTTCTTAAAGAATGCTAAACAGTCCTACCATGTATGAGTATCATGTAAATCAGGCTTTGCTCTCCAGTAGAAAAGCATCTCCTAATTGCAAGATTATTCATTTTATGGATGGTATTTTACTGGCAACCCCAAAGGAGCTGGTACTTTTAAGTTTATATGCCTCTGTCCAAAGGAATACACAGGAGGTTTAATCATAGAACCTGAAAAAGGACAAATGTCCTCTCCTTGGAAATATCTTGGATATATACTAACTTCCTGGTCAGTAAGACCTCAAAACATTAAATTAAATACTAGCAACTTACATAACTTAAATAATTATCAAAAATTACTAGGTGATATTAACTGGCTTCACCCCACATTGGGCATAACTACTGATAAGTTTTAGAACCTCTTTTCTATCCTAAAAGCCAAAGCTGCCCTGGATTCTCCCAGGTATTTAACTCCTATAGCGAAAAAGGAAATTGAGGAAATAGAACAAGGTATTTCTCACAGGCAACTAGATTGCATAAACCCAGGGTATCAGTTCGATTGTTTATTTTTCCTACTAAACATTTCCCCATAGGATTAATAGAACAGATGGCCACAGGGCTGCACTTCCTAGAATGGGATTTTTGCTCACATATTGGGACAAAACACTATCCCCCTGTATTCAGCTAGTTAGTAAAGTCATCTATACGGGCCACAGATGATGCAATCAGTTAGGTTATGATCCTGATGTCATAAAAATTCCTTTGAGTAAAAAGCAATTTGAAGCAGTATCACCCTGTCTCCAGACCTTCAGATAACACTCTCTGGTTATGCAGGCCATATAAAGCCTGCCCTTCCTGCTGACAAATTTCAATCAGCTATTGAAAAGCACTTTGCCAAAACCTATCAAGACATAAAACCCACAGTTTTATGGAAGCATGTAAATAGTAATGTATGGTGTGGCCCAAATGACTTGCCAACATGGGGAGGAGGATGTGCTTGTGTTTGCACCCCCTCAGGTCATCTTTGGATCCCAGCAGGACACATCAAACCGTACCATAGTGTGGCTAGGACCAAACCCAGTACCAGTTCATCACTCTGTCACCACTATAGAACCTGTTCTTCATCTTCCTGTCATCACAACGCTTTGCCCACTCCATTCCCCCCCGCCAAGTTAACATGTCTCTTCTTGCTTCACTTGTTCTTCAGGGTGTACCTTATAGCTGCTCACCTCCATCATCACCTGATACTCTCCAAGAAATTGTGTTCCTTAATTTGCCAATCCCCACCCTAAATCACCCTAACTTTTGCTTTTTATGTTCTCACTCATAAGTTTCTGAATATTTGTTGAGATACTCATAAGTTTACTGATTGTAAATTCTGGCTATCTGGTTTTAAAGGGGCTCTCATAATTTTTGACAGCATTTAATCCAAATTACTTTCCTGCACATCTATCATACTCATTGTTTAAAAACTGTCGTCTTTATATTCTGTTTCAGTCCACCACTACCACCCAACAGATGGCCTCTCTCTCACATAAATATGGACAGCACTGTTTTTGTGATTTTTGCCTTCTATTACAGTTATTTGTAGTCTTGTCTCTTCTATTAGGTTATAAATCCTTTATGTTTACAAACGTTGCCATCTCCATTCTTGTGTTCCCTACAGCCTAACATGGAACTTGGCCCATAAATTGAAGTTTAATTTTTGAATAACAGATTGAGTGATGGAAGCAGTACTTCAACCACTAACATTTATAGACTCTATTGAAAAGAAACTGTGTTAGATCAGAATCGAACTACTCATAATGTACATACAAAGCAGATCCCAGAATAACAGTTTTGCCACATCTTATTTTAGCTACAGTTTTCTGTATTTTGCAAGCAGTATATAACCAGGTTAATATAAATATTGGTTTCTTTATTCAGTATTGTCCCACTTTCAATCCTCATTCCCTCAACATGTATAAAGTAGAAAGTATTGGCTTGATGTCTGTGGAGCTTGCCGATGCTATATTCTGTTTATAGTTTTGTTGTAAAAAATAATTTACTGAACTTTCAATGATTTCTCTTTCTTTGCTAGGAAAATATATGAAGTTATAATATAAATGATACCTGGTCACCTACTAGGAAACTTTGAATGATTGATACAATTCACACATAATTAGGAAACCACTTTTTCTTAACAGGAAACAGTAACTCTAATAAACCAAGAAAGACATCAATTTTAGTCAACAAATGTTTACAACTAAAATTAGAAAATATAAGTCAAATCAACTTACTAAGAGTTACTTCTTATCTGTAAATGAAAACATTTGAGTCTCGATTGTTTAAAATTGGTACCTAGCTATTATGCAACATTATGTAAACATTTTCGTTTTGTTTCTTGTTATTTTTCTTTGTGGTTTCAAGGTACCTTAATTTCTTTCTTGTATTTTAGGTTCCAGGATACACGTACAGGATGTGCCGGTTTGTTACATAGGTAAATGTGTGCCATGGTGGTTTTCTGCACCTATCAACCCATCACCTAGGAATTAAGCCCAGCATGCATTAGCTATTTGTTCTCCTCTCTACTACAAGAGAGGCTCCAGTATGTGTTGTTCCCCTCCCTGTATCCATGTATTCTCATTGTTCAGTTCCCACTTATAAATGATAACGTGGTGTTTGATTTTCTGTTTCTGCATTAGTTTGCTGACA
This sequence comes from Leontopithecus rosalia, assembly GCA_028533165.1. Classification (NCBI taxonomy): domain Eukaryota; kingdom Metazoa; phylum Chordata; class Mammalia; order Primates; family Cebidae; genus Leontopithecus; species Leontopithecus rosalia. The sequence continues at coordinate 66,990,772 of CM052664.1, forward strand.
GTAATGGCTTCCAGCTCCACCCGTGTCCCTGTAAAGGACATGATCTCATTCCTTTTTACAGCTACATAGTATTCCAGGTGTGAATTTATCACATTTTCTTTATCCAGTCTATCACTGATGAGCATTTGAGTTGATTCCATGTCTTTGCTATTGTGAATAGTGCTGCATTGAACATATGCATGCATGTATCTTTATAACAGAATGATTTATACTCCTTTGGGTATATACCCAGTAATAGGATTGCTGGGTAAAATGGTATTTCTGGCTTTAGGTCTTTGAGGAATTCCCATACTGTCTTCCACAATGGTTGAACTAATTTAGATTCCCACCAACAATATATAAGCGTTTCTATTTCTCCACAGCTTTGTCAGCATCTGTTGTTTCTTGATTGTTTAATAATCCCCATTCTGACTGGCATGAGATGGTATCTCATCGTGGTTTTTATTTGTATTTCTCTAATGATCAGTGGTGGTGAGTTTTTTTGTTGTTGTATGTTTATTAGCCTCATGAATATCTTCTTTTGAGAAGTGTCTGTACACGTCCTTTGCCTACTTTTTAATGGGTTTGTTTGTTTTTTTTCTTGTAAATTTGTTTAAGTTCCTTGAAGATTCTGGATATTAGACCTTTGTCAGATGGATAGATTGCAAAAATTTTCTCTAATTCTGTAAGTTGTTCACTCTGATGAGTTTCTTTTGCTGTACCAAAGCTTTTTAGTTTAATTAGAGCCCATTTGTCAATATTTACTTTTGCTGCAATTGCTTTTGATGAAAACATCATGAAATATTTGCCCTTGCCTGTACAGGATTCAGAATACTATTAACTATTCAGGGATAGTATTGCCTAGATTTTCTTCTAAGGTTTTTATAGTTTTGGTGCTGGGAAAACTGGCTAGTCATATGTAGACAATTGAAACTGGACCCCTTTCTTATACTTTATATAAAAATTAACTCAAGAAGGATTAAAGACTTAAACATAGACATGTCCTATGATCATTGCGTCCTCAATCATTCTTGCTTTCATTGTTTTGTATAAAGTGAGTTTTGTTGCCAATCATTCCTGTTTATTAATCTTGTCTCTGCTATAAACTGATTTTATTGTTTGATGTTATATATTTTACCTTTTCTGTTCTTTTGACTCCTTAATAGAAGGCATGAACAATTAAAAAATTTATTACTATATCCTTATTGAAAAATAATAGAGAGAAAGGTAGAAGAATGAAAATTATACTGTGCTTTTTTTTAAGCAATAGGGACTGCATAGATGGAAGATAGTATATTTGTAACTGAAAGAAATAGAAATCTATATTTCCGAGATTTTATCTAGAGTTTCAGATAAATTACAAAACTCCTCACATCATTTCTAAAGGGTTAGTGCTTTTCTTCACAGCAACATTTGACAAATTGGGATCAACAAGATGGACCTGTAGCTACTATTCAGAGGGCTATTTACTCTGGGTTGTTAAATCTGACAAGTGATGGAGGGCACTACAGAGACACAGCTGCTCAGTGCAGAAAGCATTACCATTCCAAAGGAGAAGTTGCTCTCACTGCACATAAATATTAGTCTTGTATTTAAATTCATATAAAATACAGCCCTGATTTCAAATCTACTTCCTGTTAGTATCCCATAAACATTAAAAGAACTATGGATGATTCGTGCTTTGAGAAGCTTCCTTAAATATAATACTTAGCCAATTCAGTATTTTAAAAAAGAGATTTATTACAAAATACCAAAGTCAAATCAAATGTCCTAAAAAAGGATTCCATAAAAAACTCACTAAAGAGGTCATTTGAGTTATAAATTCTTATTTTTATACTAGCGAGAGATTGTACTGTCTCTGTATTTTATTTTCTTCTCTGTTCTTGCTTTATCTCTTATTCAACCAAAAATAAGTTGTAGACTTTCTGTCTTAGAAAACTCAGCCATGATTCACCAAAAATTTCACTCAAGCTGGTTTCAGCTAGTTTCTCTCTCCTGTACCTGTTCCAGTGGAAGAGAATACAAAATGTAGAGAAGAAACCTGAAAGAGCATGGAAGCTGTAAAACAACTGAGAATTCGGGGGTCTCTATGCAGAGCCCGGCTTCCATTTGCCAGAAAATAATCTACTGGGAAAAACCTAAATGACAGCACTGAGGTGGGTGCTGTCCGCCCACCCCTTTCCCTATATGTTAAGATTCTAAAACAGCCTATGTACTAGGTCAGAGGAAAAAATATGCAATAATGAATCCAGGGAAATTACTTAGGGGTCAAAGGTAAGAGATTATTTTGAATGTTACTTAGGAAGGACACCTAGTTACTGCCTGTTAGTCCCATTGAATTGAGTCTATTTCCAAGACAAAAGGGCTACATTATGTGGGGCAAGTGTTTTAATAAATAAAGAGTACAAGGAAATAAACATTTTTTAAAGGCACAGACATTGAAGTTAGAAAGATTTGAGTTTAATTTACAGTTTTATCTTTTAGTACCTGTGTAATGTTGGAGAATTTACTTAATCTTTGTAGTTCTATTTACCCTTCTATTGAAGAAAATAACAATATCTGGAACATGGCATTATTGTGAGGTATAAATGAACTGTTACATTAAAAAGCACTCAGAACAGAACTAAAAAATGCTATCTACTAAATTGATTTACTAGTAGAATTAAAGAAGTAGTAGTAATAATAATTTTCCAGTACCACTGCATAAGACAAAATACTTCCTACTTTTACTATGTTGATTTGTTCATTATCTGTTTATAATTTATTATTTATCTGAACTAGGCTAAGTGCGAGGAAAATGAAGGCAAATTAAGACATAGTTGTTATTCATACTAATTGCCCAGTGCTAGAGACCAACATGCCACTGTTTTAAGTATACTAGGTTTACACAGGCTATAAAGGAAGAACAGGGCAAACATTGAGGCGACAAATGGTGTGATTGATTCTGCCTGGTAAGAGAGAGTTGGTCAGGCAAGGTTTATAAAGGAGGTGAATATTCGAGCTGAATCTTAGAAAATAAAAAGGCATTTACTCAATAGAAGGGTGGGAAAGATATTTCAGACGGATTTGGTAGAATCTTGATGATTGGTAGAAGAGTATGTCTGAAAACATGGGAGGCATTGAAAGGGCCATAAAAGCTGTGGGAGAGGCACTAAGATATAGCAGCAAAGAAAGAAGAAACAGGCCGGGCATGGTGACTCACACCTGTAATCCCGGCACTTTGGGAGGCCGAGGCAGGCAGATCACCTGAGGTCAGGAGTTCAAGACCAGCCTGGCCAACATGGTAAAACTGCATCTCTACTAAGAACACAAAAATTAGCCAGGCATGGTGGTACGTGCCTGCAGTCCCAGCTATTCAGGAGGCTGAGGGAGGAGAATCACTTGAACCTGGGAGACAGGTTGCAATGAGCTGAAATCGTACCATTGCACTCCAGCCTGGGCAACAGAAAGAGAGACTGTTTCAAAAAAGAAAAAAAAAAAGAAGAAGGAAGAAACAGAAGATGGGCATTATTTATGAGCCACTGTAATCATGCCTTATACAAAAAACAAAGAAATTGAAATCTAATGTTTCTGCCATTTCCTAATAGGTTTCAGGCAAAAATTAGCCATGTGACATTGCAAAATATTTAGTCACTGTAAACCTCTGTGTCCCTGTCTACAGAGTCAAGCTAAAATACCTACCTTGCAGTGTGATTGCGATGATTAATTAGGTACTGTGGGTAAAGGATTTAGCAGAGTAAGTGTTCAAAATAATTGAAAATGTGCTATTATTGCTGGAATAGCATGCTGTGACTCAAATGGCTGGGAAGCAAGAAGGCAAGAGTGAATAATGAATGTTCAGTATTAGGAGGGAAGAGGGATAAGGCTGTAATGAAGGCTCTGAGCATAGGGGTGTGAAACAGAAGGGGCATGTAATTTGCAGAACTCAGTGAAAAACGAAAATGTTCACTCCTTCTTCTAAAGGTGGAGGAAAAAGTACCATTAAAGTTAAGGAAACACCATATATACTCACTCATAGGCGGGTGATGAACAATGGGAACACATGGACATAGGGAGGGGAGCACCACACACTGAGGTCTATTGGGGGAAATAGGGGAGGGACAGCGCGGGGGGGAGCGGGGGAGGGATGGCATGGGGAGAAATGCCAAATATGGGTGAGGGGGCAGAAGGCAGCAAAACACACTGCCACGTGTGTACCTATGCAACTATCTTGCATGTTCTGCACATGTACCCCAAAACCTAAAATGCAATAAAAATTTAAAAAAATAAAATAAAAAAAATAAAGTTAAGAAGATGCTTTATATAAAAACTTTGTAAAGTATTTCTTTTAAAAATATTTTATTTCTTATGTAACACCATGGGGTAATAGTGATGTATGAATAACAACATAAATATACAATGACAGAAAGTATCTTGGTTTCATAATTTTATATAATATAATAAGATTTAAACTATGGTATCTTCATTTATCATAAGAATTTTCTGGCCTGCTTTTCTGCAAATTCTTTTAATAAGCTAACAAAATAGTACTAATTTCCTCTTCAAATAATATAATTGAAAACTACATCAATGCTCTTGGAAAATGCATAATCACAACAAAATTTTAGTAATTTTTAGTTTTGGGAAAATTACTTTTGTGGATGCAACCATTATTGAAGCTTTTAAGACTATTTTATACTTTGTGACAACTTTGGGAAAGATTTTTGATAAATTGTCTATTTTGTGGGCCAGGCGTGGTGGCTCACGCCTGTAATCCCAGCACGTTGAGAGGCCGAGGCGGGTGGATCACGCGGTCAAGAGATCGAGACCATCCTGGTCAACATGGTGAAACCCCGTCTCTACTAAAAATACAAAAAAAAAAAAATTAGCTGGGCATGGTGGCACGTGCCTATAATCCCAGCTACTCAGGAGGCTGAGGCAGGAGAATTGCCTGAACCCAGGAGGCGGAGGTTGCGGTGAGCCAAGATCACGCCATTGCACTCCAGCCTGGGTAACAAGAGTGAAACTCCATCTCAAAAAAAAAGATGTAAATTTTGCTAGATAAAGAATTCTTTGGGGACAATTGTTCTAAAAGGAACTCTTCATACGATCACTTTGTGTAAATCTGAATTTAATTTGATATGTAAATCTATATAATGGCATTTTAACATTTTCTCTGACATTTCTTGTTACTTAGTATATAAGAAACCAAAGTGGCTTTACTATTTCCATGTAATTTAAAATAGTTATTATTCTATTGTTGTAGCAATCAAAAAAAGGAAAGCATTCTTTTCTTTCAAATACAGCAATCTTCACACTGAATATTTCTTCCGAAGACTGTGCATATTTCCTTTGCAATGTTACTGCTGTTTTGAAAACCAGAGATTCTAAACTCTTTGATGAATTCTAATAACTTCCTGAGTTATTTACTTCTTGAGTAATTGAGATACACAATGCCAATGTATATACTTTTATTCTGTAAGTTTATTGTTTAAACATTAGCAGTTCATTTAGACTGGAAAGTTAATATTTTTACAGATGCCTCCGGGACAGACTCCAGGGCCAACCTCCCCCTGTAAGCCCCAAACAGAATCCCTTCTCTTTCCCAAGGCCATGGTAGCTGGAACACTTCTGCCGCTGCTGCTGTTTCTGCTTCTGTGGCCACTGCCCGTGCCATCAATCTGGCCTCCCCAGTTTCCCCAGACTACCCCAGATATGAGCATATGTGCTGGGCAGCATGCCAGTTGCTTGGTGCCTGACACTGCCTGCTGTGCCCCCAGGCCTGAGCCTGAATGTGTTCACACAGCTACCTGGTATGTCTCCCCTGCTCATGTTGATGCCCCACTGCCCTATCAGACTTCACTTATGAAACGCAAGTTCAAAGACAGAATGATACCATTACTGGGTATATATCCAAAGGAATATAAATCGTTTTACTATAAGGACACATGCACACTAATGTTTATTGCAACACTGTTTACAATAGCAAAGACCTGGAATCAACCCAAATGCCCATCCATGAAAGACTGGACTTGGAAAATGTGGCACATATACACCATGGAATATTATGCAGCAATCAAAAATGATGAGTTCTTGTCCTTTGTGGGGACATGGATGAATCTGGAGAACATCATTCTCAGCAAACTGACACAAGAACAGAAAATGAAATGCCGCATATTCTCGCTCATAGGCGGGTGATGAAAAATGAGAACACATGGACACAGGGAAGGGAGTATTACACACTGAGGTCAACTGGGGGGAATAGGGGAGGGACAGCGGAGCGGGGGAACGGTGGAGGGATAGCCTGGGGAGAAATGCCAAATGTGGGAGAAGGGGAAGAAGGCAGCAAAACACACTGCCATGTGTGTACCTATGCAACTATCTTGCATGTTCTGCACATGTACCCCAAAACCTAAAATGCAATAAAAAAAAGACAGAATGAATAAAATTTCGATAGGCTGGTAGCAGAGTGTTAAACCAAATGTGGGCCCTGTGGGACTGCCCATGAAGCTGAGATGGAACCCTACATCCATGACAAAGTGGGGCAAGTCTACAGAAGAGGCACATCCAGTACTGAATCCAGATTTTGAAAGCTGTATGAAGGAAAGAAAAGGGTACAATGAAAGAAGGTACTTCTGGGTTGCCATGCTATCTATCGGTTACATTTGGCAATGATCTCGTTTTTCCGAACCAGGTATACATACATGGGGCCAGGCTTCTGCAAGCTAGTTGAGGTCCAGCCTCCGTCCCCAGGCAGCACTAGTCTTCATACAGAAAGGCAACTCGTACTTCTCCTATTTAGGCATTGGCAGCATCAGGGTTACTAGAACATCTGCCAGATTTTAAGCAGTCTTGTAACAAGCAGATCCAAGCTCTGAAAAGGACGCACAAAGGTGAGAGAAGCTGTTAGAACTCCGTCCAATTAGGTGCACATCAGGACAAGCTTTGAGTTTTGGAGAAACAGAAATACAAATCAGGCATTTGAACAGAAGAGCCAAGAGAGCCGGGGACATACTGTGGTGATCTTTAACTCTTGAAAAATTTTTAACTCAAATTACTGAGTTAAATCACTCAGTTACTGTCACAATACCTCAAAGTGCATTTCACAGATCTACTTTTCATTGTTGCATAAGCAGTGGTTTAAAAAATTTCTCTATCTAAACTAAGGAAATTTTATTATTTTATTTGTGGAGGTTGGGACTTAACACATTTTCCAAAAACAAAGATATTTCTATGGCATCATTCTAAGAAGACAATTTGGTCCTACAAAATTTTTGGCATTTCATCATCTTTATATAATTCAAGCTTTATTAATAATCTCTTCATTAATCTCTGTGAACCCTTAAAACTTTTAAATAGGGCCACTATAGTATAATATATGTATGCAAATTGTATACAAAGGGTAATCCTAGGTTATATTCTCCAAGTGTGTGAAACACAAGTACCTTTTCTTTTTAGGTTACTAAAGGAAACTGTTTTAGAAGAGGTTAAAGAAAAAAGTCAATATACTTTTGAATTATTGACAATGTTTTACCAATTCAGCACATTTTATGAAAACACGTTACTCAGAAATGCTCTTGAGTTTTATTGAATTCAAACCTTAATTTAAAACGGCAGTTTCTGGTAGGTTGGAAAAAGGTGGTTTAAATGGAACTGTGCAGTAATTTCATTGCTGTGTATGTAAATGATCCATCAATGCTTACTTGAAAAAAATGTTCCCTTTGAAATGTCACATGGAAAAAGAATTGCTATAATGCTATTATTAGTATTTAAAATATACCGCTCTTCAAAACATTGCATCTGAAAAAGAGTCTGAGTCAGGTTTTCTGTAGAAAGCATAACCAAATCCCATATTTAAATTGCTGTTGGATTGTAATAAAAAGTGAATTTGCACCCTGATGTCAGATATTGAAGGATGCTGTCAGCAATTCCTATTGGTTTGGGAGAGTAAGGAAAACGTAGGCATAATAGATACCGCTCCTTGCCTACTCAATATTCACTCCTGGTTTCTCACCAAAAGAACTCCAGTTTTGTTTAGAATGCATTGCACTCAACAAAGTAACACCTTCCTTCACTGTCTTACAGTTGTGGCGTGGGGCAGGAGACACTAGCAGAAGATGGTGAATTTCTAAGAAAATGTTTGCTTTCCTAATTGATGGGTTCCCCCATGCTCCTTCAACCTTTTTCTTTCTTTCTGTCAAGAGCATGAATGTGAGATTGGATACTGAGGAT
>CM052664.1:67006080-67021710 GCA_028533165.1 Leontopithecus rosalia
ATGGCATATCTACTTTGCCATCTGTAAACTTAATGGACAGAATGTCCCAGTGACTTCTTCTGAGTTCAGAGTAATTCAGTTATCAGCAGGCACATTTCCTGTTGCCTAATACCCAAATCTAATTCTGTGGGGAAGCTTTAGTCTGGCTCCTGGAGTAGGTAGAAAAATCTGCTAACCACGTGATGCTCTTTCATAACCATATCGAATTGTACTGTTCGCTAACACGAAGTAAATGCAAATGCCATACACTTGGAGAAAATACATGCTTTATATGATTTAATGTTCATTCTTGCAACATTTATATTGTAACTCAGTAGTGAAACTAAGCAATGCATGATAATATAAAAACTATCATTTCTTTCTGTGCTTAATAAGATCTGAAAAGAAACCATTCTGTAAAGCAACTATGTAGCATCTTTAATTTAAATTCTATTTCTTTATGCAACATTTACTATATATTTTTTGGTTTTTGTTTTTGAAAAAAACAAAACAAGTGAAAACAAGTGAAACAAGAGTTTCACTCTTGTTGCTCAGGCTGGAGTGCAGTGGATCAATCTCAGCTCACCACAACCTCCGCCTCCCAGGTTCAAGCGATTCTCTTGCCACAGCCTCCTGAGTAGCTGGGATTACAGGCATGCACCACCATGCATAGCTAATTTTGTATTTTCAGTAGAGACAGGGTTTCTCCATGTTGTTCAGGCTGGTCTCAAACTCCTGACCAGGTGATCCACTCGCCTTGGTTTCCCAAAGTGCAGGGATTACAGAGCCACAATACCTGGCCATATTAACAAATTTTATAATGAATGTTATATGATTTGCTCCACATGAAAACTATGTAGCATTTTTTCCCAGCAATAATTATTACCTTTCTTACTATCTGTCAAATCAAAATGTTAATTCATATGTTGTTTCTGATGTAATTATTTCAATTTACAGCATAAAATTTCTCTTCTAATTTTTAATACCCTTAATTTATATAAGAATTTTATATTCACAGAAAGATTGAGAAGATAATACAAATAATTCACCCAAATACACACACAGATACACACTGTAAATACCCTTTTCCCCATTATTAATATCTTATATTAGTGTGGTTCATTTGTTACAATTAGTGAACCAATATTGGTATATTATTATGAATTAAAGTTCATATTTCACATTAAGTCTCCTCTTTGTGTAGTACAATTATCTGGGTTTTGACTAATGTATAATCTAATTTATCAATAATTGCAATTATCATCCTGGGCTTCTAAGAGCTATTGATCTTTTTACCATCTCTGCAGTTTTAAGTTTTACAGATATTCATATGGTTGTAATCATACAGTGTATAGCCTGTCAGCACTTCCTTTTTCTACTTAGCAATAAGTATTTGAGGTTTTTATATTCTTTTTGAGGCTTTATAGCTCATACCTTTTTATTGTTGAATAATATTCCATCATATAATGTGCCATAATTTGTATATATTCATTTACATATGAACTTGGTTGCTATCAAGTTTTGGCAATTATGAATAAAGATGTCATAAACATTCATCTATGTATGTTTTCTACTAATTTTAGTATATACCAAGAATATGACTGCAGCCTCATGTGGTAAGCACATCTAGCTTTGTAAGAAGCTGCCAAATTGTCTTCCAAAGTACCTATTGGATTTTTCAATCCTATCAGCAATGAAGAAAAGTTCATGTAGCCCCACACCCTTACTAGTATTTGGTATGTTCAGTGCTTTGGATTTAAGCCATTCTGATAGGTGAGTAGTGGTATCTTGTTTTAATTTACAATTCCCTAATGACATAGAGTGTGGAAGATCTTTTCATATGTTTATTTGACATGAGTATATATTTAGTGAGGTGTCTATTCAGATCTGTTGCCCATTTTTTTTTGAGACGGAGTGTCGCTTTTGTTACCCAGGCTGGAGTGCGATGGCGCCATCTCGGCTCACCGCAACCTCTGCCTCCTGGGTTCAGGCAATTCTCCTGCCTCAGCTCCGGAGTAGCTGAGACTACAGGCATGCGCCACCGTGCCCAGCTAATTTTTTGTATCTTTAGTAGAGACGGGGTTTCACCATTTCGACCAGGATGGTCTCGATCTCTTGACCTCGTGATCCACCCGCCTCAGCCTCCCAAAGTGCTGGGATTACAGGCGTGAGCCACTGCGCCCGGCCGCCCATTTTTTTAATCAGTTCATTTCTTTTCTTGCTGTGTTCTTTTTTAATTTTTAATTTTTATAGGTATATAGTAGGTGAATGTATTTATGGGATATATGAGATATTTTGACACAGGCATACAATGTGTAATAGTCATCTAAGTGTAAATGGGATATTCATCACCTCAAGCATTTATCATTCCTTTTTGTTATAAACAATCCAGTTGTACTTTAGTTATTTTAAATGTGCAGTAAATTGTTGTTGACTGTAGTCACCCTGTTGTGCTACCAAATACTAGATCATATTTATTTGATCGAATACACTTCTGTATTTATTAACCATCCCCACTTCCCACCCAACCACCCACTACCCTTCTGGGCTCTGGTAACCATCATGAATTCAATTGTTTTAATTTTTAGCTCTCAAAAGTAATTGAGAACATGCAAAGTTTGTCTTTCTGTGCCTGGCTTATTGCACTTAACATAATATCCTCTGGTTGCTTCCATGTTGCTTCGAATTACAGGATCTCATTTTTATATGCCTGAACAGTAAGTACTCCATTATGTATATGTACCACATTTTCTTTATTCATTTATCTGTTGATAAACACTTAAGTTGCTTCCAAATCTTGTTTTCTTGTGAGTAACCTTAGAGTAAAGATTGCAGATATCTCTTCAATCCTGAAAGACTTCTTTCTTTTAGGAATCCTAGCAGTAGGATTGCTGGGTCTTATTATATTTCTATTTTTAATTTTTTGTGGAATATTCATACGATTATCCGTAATGGTTGTACCAATTTACATTCCCACCAACAGTGTATGAGGGTTTTATTTTCTCCACATGCTCACCAGTATTTGTTATTGCCTATCTTTCGGATGAAAGTCATATTAACCGGGATGAAATATCTCATTATAGTTTTGATTGGCATTTCTCTAACGATCAATAATGGTGAACAACTTTTCATATACCTGTTTGCCATTTGTATGTCTTCCTTTGAGAAATGTCTTTTCAGATCTTTTGTGCATTTTTAATGAGATTATTAGGTTTTTTTTCTATTGGATAGTTTAAGCTCTTTATTCTGGTTATTAATTTTTTGTCAGATGGATATATGGCAAATGTATTCTCACATTCTGTGTGTTGTCTCTTTATGCTGTTGATTGTTTCCTCTGCTGTGTGGAAGCCTTTTCAGTTGATGTGATCCCACTTGTCCATTTTTGCTTTGGTTGCCTGTGCTTGTGGTGTATTACTGAATAAATCTTTGCCCAGTCAAAATCCTGGAGAGTTTTCCCCGTTTTGATGTAGTCTTAGTAGTTTCATATTTTGAAATCTCATATTTAAGTCTTTAATCTATTTTGATTTCATTTTTGTACACGGTGAAAGACAGGGGTCTAGCTTCGTACTTCTGCATATAAACATTCAGTTTTCTAGCACTATTTATCGAAGAGACTAACATGTCTTCAATGTATGTTCTTGGCACCTTTCTAAAATCAGTTCACTATTGAAGTATGAATTTATTTTTGGGTTGTCTATTCTGTTCCACTGGTCTGTTTTTCTGTTTTTATGCCAGTACCACGCTGTTTATAGCTCTGTAGTATAATTTGAAGTCACGAAATATGACCCTTCCAGTTTTGTTCTTTTTGCTTGGGATAACGTCGGCTTTTCAGGGTCTTTTGTGTTACCATATAAATTTTAGGATTGTTATTCCTATTTCTGTGAAGAATGTCTTTGGTATTTTGATAGGGATTACACTGAATCTGTAAACTGCTTTGAGTAGTAAATTGATTCTTCCAAACCATGAATATGAAATATCTTTCCATTTTTTGTGTCATCTTCAGTTTCTTACATCAGTGTTTTATAGTTTTTATTATAAACATCTTTCACTTCTTCGGTTGAGTTTATTCCTAAGTAATTTTATTTGCAGCTATTGTAAATGGGATGACTTTCTTGATTTCTTTTTTAGATTGTTTGCTATTGACATATAGAAATGCTACTGAGTGGCCGGGTGCAGTGGCTCACGCCTATAATCCCAGCACTTTGGGAGGCCAAGGCGGGTGGATCACGAGGTCTAGAGATCGAGACCATCCTGGTCAACAAGGTGAAACACCGTCTCTACCAGAAATACAAAAATTAGCTGGGCATGGCGGCGTGCGCCTGTAGTCCCAGCTACTCAGGAGGCTGAGGCAGTAGAATTGCCTGAACCCAGGAGGAGGAGGTTGCAGTGAGCCAAGATTGCGCCATTGCACTCCAGCTTAGGTAACAGGAGCAAAACTCCATCTCAAAAAAAAAAAAAAGAAAGAGAGAAAAAAAAGAAATGCTACTAATTTTTGCACATTGATTTTGTATCCTGCAACTTTACTGAATTTATTTATCAGTTCTAATAGTTTCTTGGTGGAGTCTTTAGCTTTTTCCAAATATAAGATTGTATCATCTGCAAACAAGAATGATTTTATTTCTTCTTTTCTAATTTGATTTCCCTTTATTTGTTTCTCTTGTCTGATTGCTCTAGCTAGGACTTCAAGTATGATATTGATTAACAGTGGTGAAAGTGAGATCCTTGTCTTGTTTCCAGTCTTAGATGAAAGGCTTTTATTTATTTATGTATTTTCTCCATTCAGTATTATACTAGCTGTTGGTTTGTTGGCTTCTGTTATGTTGAAATATGTTGCTCCTATACACAGGAGGCTTTTTTTGGGGGCTTTTTATCCAGAAAGGGGTGTTGAATTTTATCAAATGCTTTTTCAGCATCAATTAGAATGATCCTATGGTTTTTGTCTTTCATTCTGTTGACATGATGTATCACATTGACTGATTTGCATATACTAAACCATCCTTGCATTCCTGGGATAAAACCCACTTGGTCATAATTAACGATCTTCTTAATGTGTTGTTAAATTTGGTTTGCTAGTTATTTTGTTGAAGACCTTTGCATAAATGTTCATTAGGAATACTGGCCTGTAGTTTTCTTTTTTTTGATGTGTCTTTGTCTGGTTTTGGCTTCAGAGTAATACTGGCCTGCTAGATTGAGTTTGGAAGTATTTCTTCCTCCTCTGTTATGTGGAATAGTTTGAGTAGGACTGGCATTTGTTCTTCTTGAAATATTTGGTAAATTCAGCGGTGAAGCCTGGAGTATTCTTTGCTGGGAAACTTTGTTATGGCTTCAATCTCATTACTTGTTATAGATCTATTCAGGTTTTAGATTTGGCTATGGTTTGACATTGGTAGGATGTATGTGACTATGAACTTGATCTACATCTAGGTTTTCCAATTTATTGGCATATAGTTGCTCATAGTAGGCTCAAGTGATTCTTTTAATTTCTGTGTTATTAGTTGTAATGTTTCCATTTTTTCTCTAATTTTATTTGAATCTTCTCTTTTTTCTTCATCTTGCTAAAGGTTGGTTAATTTTATTCATGTTATCAAAAAACCGACTTCTCATTTTATTTATCGTTTGTATTTTTTTAACTTCAATTTCATTTATTTCTGTTCTGATCTTCATTATTTCTTTTCTGATCTTCATTATTAATTTTTGGGTTTGAGTTGCTGTTGCTTTTCTCATTCTTTAAGATGCATAATTAGGTTATTCATTTGATGTTTTTCTACTTTTTCGATGTAGATGCTTATTGCCATAAACTTTCCTTTTATTATTGCTTTTGCCATGTCCCATAAGTTTTAGTATGCTGTGTTTTCATTTCCATTTGTTTCTTCTTAATTTCTTTATTGGACCACTGGACATTCAGGAACATAGTTTTTAATTTCCATGTGTTTGTATAGTTTCCAAAGTTTCTTTTGTTATTGATTGTTAGTTTCATTCCACTGTGGTCAAAAAATATATTTGATATGATTTTAACTTAAAAAAATTTAAAGACTCGTTTTGTGGCCTATCATATGATCTATCATATGGTGAATGATTCATGTGCTGAGGAAAAGTATATTCTGCAGCAGTTGCATTAAATACTCTGTAAATATCTGTTGGATACCTCTGGTCTATAATGCAGAGTAAGTCTAATGTTTCTTTGTTGATTGTCTGCACGATCTGTTCAATGCTGAAAGTTAGGTTTTGAAGTTATCAGCTATTACTGCATTGAGATCTATTTCTGTATTTAGCTCTAATAATATTTGCATTATATATCTGAGTGTTCCTGTATTGGGTGCATATATATTTATAATTGTTCTATCCTCTTGCTCAATTGACCTCTTTATTATTATATAATGACCTTTTTTGTCTTTTTGTAGTTTTCATATTGAAATTTATTTTGTCTAACTACTCCTGCTGTTTTTTGCTTTCCATCGACATAAAATATCTTTTTCTATCCCTTTATTTTCAGTCTACATGTATTTTTATATGATCTTTATATCTTTATATAATGAAGTGTTCTTGTTGAGTTTTAAGAGTTCTTTGTAAGATTTTGATAACAGCTCTTTATCAAATATGTCATTTGCAAATATTTTCTCCCAATCTCTGACTTGCCTTTTTACTCTCATAACAGTGTTTTTTACAGAGAATATTTTACTTTTAATAAAGTCCAGGCTGGGCGTGGTGGCTCATGCCTGTAATCCCAGGACTTTGGGAGGCCAAAGCGGGCAGATCCCGTGGTCAAGAGATCAAGACCATCCTGGCCAACATGGTGAAACCCCGTCTCTACTAAAAATACAAAAATTAGCTGGGCGTGTTGGTGTGTGCCTGTAGTCCCAGCTACTCAGGAGGCTGAGGCAGGAGAATTGCTTGAACCCCGAGGGAGGAGGTTGCAGTGAGCCCAGATCACACCACTGCACACCAGCCTGGTGATAGAGTGAGACTATGTCTCAAAAAAAGAGAAAAAGTCCAACTCGTCATTATTTTCTTTTATGGATCATGTTTTTTTGTGTGTTTTATCTAATAACTCATCACCAAAATGAAGATCCCTATAATTTCTCCTACAGAACGAAGTGAAAAATAAAAAACTGTAAATTTCTGAACAATACTTTGTTTGAAAACATTTTAAAATTTTCTTCTTAATTTCTTATTGACCCACTGGACATTCAGGGACATATTTTTAATTTCCATGTGTTTGTATATTCTGAACATTAGTTCAGAAATTTATAGATTTTTATTTTTCACTTAGTTCTGTGATTCATTCACCTTGTATTATTCCAGCACCATTTTTTTTAAAAAGATCATCCTTTCTCCATTAAATTGCTTTGTTTCTTTGTTAAAGATCAGTTCACTACGTTCATGTGGATCTATTTTAGAGCTCTCTATTCTGTTCTGTTAATCTATTTGACATTCTTTCACCAATATCATGCTATCTTGGTTACTATAGCAGGACAATAAGTATTGAAATGAGATAGTCTTCCTACTTTGTTCTTCGTCTATAGTGTATTGCATATTCCAAGTCTTTTGCTTTTCCACATTAAATTTAGAATTAGTTGTCTCTATCCACTAAATAACTTACTGAGATTCTGTTGAATCTGTAGATAAAATTTGGAAGAATTTATGACTTAACAGTATATGCAATATGAACACTTTGGAGAATTCATATTTCATCCATGGAATATCTCCATTTCTTTAGATCTTTCAAATTTCTTTCATCAGAGTTTTCAAAATTTAATCTTATAAATTATGTACATCTTTTACCAGATTTAGACCTAGATATATTATTTTTTGGTGCCAATTTAAGAGATACTGTCTTTTTAATTTCCCAAATTTTATTGCTAGTATATCTGAAAGTAATGGATTTTTGTACATTAATCTTGGCTTTCTGAAACCTGGTATGATCACTCACTAGTTGCAGGAGTTTTTGTTGGTGGTGCTAATTCTTTTTTGTTTTTTACAATTATGACCTCTTAAAACAAAAGATAGTATATGTCTTCTGATACAAGATTGAATAAAAGTGATAGGAGGGGTTAGCCTTACCCTGTGCCCAGTCATAGAAGGAAAGCATCTATTTTCTCATCATTTAATATGATGTGGCTGTGGGTTTTTTGAATTTTTTTTAATTAAGTGGAAGTAGTTCTAGTCTATTCTTAATTTGCTGAGAGTTTTTATCATAAATCGACGCTGGATTTTTACAAATGCTTTTTCTGAATATATTCACTTTTGATTGTATAATTTGTCTTTGTCATATGATCATTTGGTTTTTCTCCTTTATCCTGTTGATGTGATTTATTATATTAATCTATTTTTGAATGTTGAATCAATCTTGCATAACTGAGTAAATTTCACTTCATTGTGGCATATAATTCTTTTTATATGCTATTGGATCTGATTTGATAATATTTGTTGAAGAGATTATTTTAAATCTATGTTCATAAGAGCTATTGGTCTGTAGTTTTCCTTTCTTATAATGAGTGTCTTTGTCTGTTTAGGTATTAGTGGAATACTGGCCCTATAAAATGAGTTAGGAAGTGTTTGCTCTACTTTTTCTAAAAGAAATTGTAGAGAATTGACAGCATTTCTTCCCTGAATGTTTGATAAAATTCACCCATGAAGCCATCTAAGCCTGTGCTTTCTTTTTGCAAAGATTATTAATTATTGATTCAGTTTATTTAATATATATAGACTCATTGAGGTTATCTATTTGGTATTACATATCTTTCAAGAATTTGGTCCACTTTATCTTGGTTACCAAATTTGTAAGCATACAGTTGTTCAAAATATTATTTTACTACTCTCTTTAATGTACATAAGACAAGTAGTGATGTTCCTCTATCATTTCTAATATTATTAATTTATGTCTGTCTTCTTGGTTAGCCTGGCTAATGAACTAACTTTTTATTTTGTTGATTTTCTCTGTTTTATGTGTATTTCACTTATTTCTGATCTAATTATTATTTCTTTTTTTTCTGCCTGTTTTAGGCTTACATTGCTATTCTTTCTTCAGTTTTCTATGGTGGGAGCTTAAGTATTTGATTTTATATCTTTTTTTCTTTTCTAGTATATGCTTTCAATGCTATAAGTCTCTCTGTAAGCACTGCTTTTGCTGAATTCCACAAATATAGATAAGTTGTATAAAATGCTTTATTTCATATAGTTCAACACATTTTTAATTTTTTTTGATACTTCTAATTTTACCCCTGTGGTATCTGAAAGTGTGTTTAATCTCTAATATTTTTGGAGTTTCTTTCCAAATCTCTAATATTTTTGGAGTTATCTTTCCATTATTGATTTTTACTTTATTTTCATTTTGGTCTGACAGAATACTTTGTATAGTTTCTATTTTTTTGAGTTTGATAAGGTATGTTTTATGGCACAGAATGTCACCTCTCTTGGTGAATGTTTCATGTGAGCGTGAGAAGAACATGCATTTTCTTGTGATTGGATGCAGGATTCTACATAAATATTAGTTAAATATAGTTTATTAATGATGTTCAGTTCAACGGTGTCTTCACTGATTTTCTGCCTTCTGGCTCAATCAGTTAGTTATAGATTAGTGTTCAATTCTTCAAACTGAAAAGTTAACTTTTCTCTTTCTCTTTATATTCATTTTCCCACAGTTATACTTCCCGCAGTTATATTCATTTTCCCACACGTATTTTGATGCTCTGTTGTTACGTGCATAAACATTAAAGTCTGTTAGGTTTTTTGAAGAATTAACCCTTTTATCATTGTGTAATGCTCCTATTTATCCCTAATAATTTTCTTCATTCCAAAGTCTACCCTACTGGAGATTAATATAGCTCCTCTAACTTTCTTTTGGGTAGTATTAACATGAAATATCTTTCTTAATCTTTTTACTTTAAACCTACATGTGTCTTTATATTCAATGGGTTTTGTTGATCACCTGTAGCTGGGTCTTGTTTCTTGATCAACTTTAGTAATCTGTCTTTAAATTAAATAGTATTTAGACTATGCAAATTTAAAGTGATTATTGATATGGTTAGAGTAATATCTATTATGTTTTAACTGTTTTCTGTTCCCTACGCTTGTTCTTTGTTTATACATTCTCTGATTTTAGTTAATAATTTTATGATACCATTTTCTCACTTACCTTAGTATATCAATTATCCTTCATTTTTAATTTTTTCAGTGATTACTCTATGATTTTCAACATACATCTACAACTAATATGTGTTTACTTTCAAATTACAGTGCTTCCTGGGTACTGCAGGTGGCTCTGACCAAGTATGTGCTCTCAATTCCTCCCTCCCATCCCTTATGAGATTGCTGTCATTCCTGCCACTTACCCATCTTATTTCTTGGTACATTACTGCTATTATTACAATAAACACACAGGTATCCATCAGTGCAATTAAAATAAAATGTTATATTTTACTTTCATTTATTTCTTCTCTGATGCCTTTTCTTTCTTTGTGTACATCCATATTTCTGACCTATATCATTTTCTTTCTCTCTGAATAACTTCTTGTAACATTTCTTGTAACAAATACCCTCAGTTCTTGTTTGTTTGAGAAAATATTTCTTCCTTACCTTTGTTAGACACAGATTTCTAGGTTGGTCTTTTATTCTTTCAACACTAAATATTTCACTTCACTTACTTCTAGCTTCCATAGCTTCTGGTGAGAAGTGCAATGTATTTCTTATCCTTTTTCTTCTATAATTGTGACTTCTTTTTTTCTGACTTTTTGTAAGAATTTTTTTGTCCTTAGTTTTCTGCAGTTTGAATGATATGCTTAGATATAGAAATTTTTTGCATTTATCCTGCTGTGTGTTCTCTAAGCTTCCTAGATTTGTGGTTCAGTGTCTGCAATTAATTTTGAAAACTTAGCCATTATTAATTCAAATATGACTTTTATTTTTCATTTTTCTTTTCTGCCCAGTATTCCCATTACATATATTTTATACCTTTCATAATTATTCCATAGTCCTTAGGTATTTTACTTCTTTTTCCATTCTTTTTTCTTTTTGCATTTCAGTTTGGAAGTTCCATTGGCATACCTTGAAGCTCACTGCTTCTTTCCTTGACTGTGTCAGTCTCCTGATGAGCCCATCAATGGTATGCTTCATTTCATTACCATGTTTTTTATTTCTAGCATTTCCCTTAGATTTCTTCTTAGATCTTTTAGCTCTCTGCTTGTTAAAATGCATGATCGCACAATCTGAAAGCAGAGACCGCCCCAAACAGGCTTTGTGTGAGAAACAGCTATTCATTAGCTGGGTGTGGGTGGGCTGAGTCCAGAAGAGAGTCAGTGCGGGTGGTGGAATAAGGGTTGGTTTTATAGGTTTGGGGTAAGCAGTGGAAAGTTACAGAAGTTACAGGTTAGGGCAGTTTTTGGCAAGCTGGGAGGGGGTTGTAGGGTCTGGAGTCACAGGTTGACCAAAGTTGGTTACAAAGTCCAATGTCCTTGTCAATTGAGGCAGGAATAAGAAACTATAGAAGAATGTCTCACGTTAGGCGCCACAGGGGTTGACTGTTCTTCTGTTTTTCGTGATCTTCCAGCTACTTCAGGTTTTCTAAAATTGAAAAAGTTTCCAAAAGGCTCTGCAGAGGTGTACGTGCAGGCCATGGCGCCGTCAGTCAGCCTGAAAGACCTTGCACTGCTTAGGTCACCTAGTAGATGCATGTCATCTACTCTTCTACTAAGGCTCTTAACATATTAGTTTTTAAAAATCTTTTATGTGATAATTCAAAAATGTTCATATTTGAAACTGTTTCTGATTCTTGCTGTGCTTCCTCAGACTATGTTTTCTCTCACCCTTTATGTTGCATTTTAATTTTTTAATGAGTACTAGACATAAGAGATTGGGAAATAAGAACCAAGGTAGTTAGGTAAGGTGTGTGGTTTAAGCTAATCTAGCTAGGAGCTGCGCTGTTTGGTATGTGTTGTAGCTATGGCGCTAGAGGCTTTAGTTTCTTCCAGTGTTCTTGCAGATTTTTTCTTTCCTGTTGTCTTTGGCTTTTCCTATGAACTCCTTCTTAAACTGTCTCTGTGTCTTGCAGTTCTCTCAGTTGTAATCCACTGTTGCTAAACTGCAGCCCTATTAGTGTGCTGGTAAGGTGTTGGGGAAGGCAAACCTTCTATAATCTTATAATGAAATCTGTTTCTTAGTGGGCATGAATCCCTCAGCTGTGAACTTCAATAGCATTTCTTAGCCTTTTATTTTTCCTTCCTTTATAGTAGACAGGAAATCTGTAGGGGTTGGGAGTTGACTAATTGCCCTTCCTCCAGGTCAGATAAGGTTTTGGTAGTTTCCTCTGGAGAGCTGGCCTTTGTTATGCAGAACACAAGAGACACATTTTAAATGGTTACTTTTTCTTACCACCTGCCACAAAACAGGAGGGAATTTTTTATTGCACATTTCATTTGTGAGTAGCTTTAACTGAATCTCCCAAAACATTTTGATATGTCATTTTGATTATAATATTTTATCATTTATTATAATCTCTTTCTTCATTCATGGGCTACTGAAAAGTATACTTATTAATTTCCAAATTTGGGGGTTTTAGCTGTCATTGCCAAAGACCACCAGGCATACATCTGTGGTTGAACAAGTTGGGTTTATTATTCAAAACAGCAAAGGGATAACTTACACCATGGAACTATGAGGCATCATAGTGAGAAGGTGTTATAAATTACAGAAATTTTGTTTGCTTAAGTAATTTGGGGGAGGATTAAAGGATGGAGAAGTTTACTCTAGATTAGGCATTATCAGAAAGCAGGGACCATTTTATGACTGGCTATCTTATTAAATCTCATCTCTAGGTAGGTCACACTAAAGGGGGCTTGCAGTTATAACAGATCAAGAAGGACCAATTACTCATATTTGCCAGAAGTGGAGGATGTTTGGTAAATACATGCAAACATGTTGTTTGCATAAACATTGATCTTGTTTTCAACAATGTTTCAAGCCAAATTATGAAGTGGTTTTAATTTGTCTCACTTTCAGCTGGTCTCAGAGTGACCTTGTCTAATGTTGCTGTTTTGTGAGATTGTTTATGCCCAGCTGGAGAAGAACGTGGTGTAATGTGAGCCCCAGGCCCACTCTCACGCTAAAGTCTAACTATGAGCATTAGATCAGTTCTTGGATGTCAAGGGCTGCTTTTTAGCCTTCTCACAGCTATCTTTCAGTGATTGATTTCCAGTTTATTTTCACTGTGTTCAGGGAATATGCTCTGCATGATCTCAGCCATTCATATTTCTTGAAACTTACTTTAAGACATAACATATGGTGTATTTCGATAAATATTTCATTTATGCCTGAGTAGAATTTTTATCCTGCACATATTGGGTAAAATGATCTGCATTTACATCGTTTGTTAATAGTTTTGTTCATATATTCTATGTTCTTCTGATTTTTTTTTACCTCTTTATTCTATTAGTTACAGAAACAGGTGCGTTAAAATCAATAAAATTATGGAAATGTGTATTTCCCCTTTTGGCTCTGTCAAGTATTATCATATAAAACCTACAAAAATGTTATATTTAAATTACCTGGGTATGGTGGCACATGCTTGTAGTCCCAGCTAGTAAAGAGGCTGAGTTGAAAGAACCGCTAGAGCGCAGAAGATGGAGGCTGCAGTGAGCTGAGATTGCACCAAGGCCGTCCATCCTGGGTAACAGAGTGAGACCGTCTCAAAAAAAAAAAGTTATATGTTTCTGTTGAGGGTACTTTATGATTATTGTGAAATGTACTTCTTTGTCTCTAGTAATTTTTTGTAGCAAAGCCATTTGTCTAATATTCATATAGCTAGAAATCTACCTTTTGATTATTACTTGCAAGGCATATTTTTTAATGATTGTACTTTCAAGCTATCTGTTCTATATGTCAAACGTGGCTCTTATAACAGCATGCGGTCGTGTTTTGTTTTTACTTGTTGACAATCGTTTATAAATTGGAATTTTGTTCTACCACATTTAATGTAACTGCCATTATGGTTGGATTTAATTCTATGTTGCTAGTTGTTTTCAATTGTACTAATGTCTCCTTTGTTTATTAATCTTTTCTTAACCTTTGAATTAATCAGGTATTTTTAAAATTCCACTCTTTTTCTTCGGTTAGCATCTTATTTACATCTCATTTTGGCATTACCTGATAAATTTGTCTGGGGCTTATAATAATCATCCTTCGCATGTTAGAGTTTGCTTTAAATTAGTACATTGATTACTACCTAAGCAACACAAGAACTTTATCACCGTTTAACTTCATAATTTCTCCTGCCTTTTGAGCTATTATTTTTATCTATTTCACATCGAATTAACTTTTAAAAAATCAGTGTCATTTCCTTATTAGTGCTTTTAAACAATTCATGTAAATATATGTTTGCTCACATATTTTCCCATTTTTGTTACCCTTTATTCCTCCCTGCGGTTCCACGCTTTCATCTGAGGTCATCTTTATTCTTCCCAAAGAACCCCCTTGAATATTTATTTATTTAATATTTATTGTAATGCAGGTATGTTAGCAACAAATTCTCTGTAAACATGTCTTTATTTTGCCTTCATTTTTAACATTCTTTGATTTTTGAATAACTAGATTGACAGGTTTTCTGTTTTTTTAGCACTTGAAAGATACTCTTGTGTTCTGGCTTTCAGAGTCTTTGTTGAAAAGTTAGCTTTCAGTCGTATTATTGCTCCTCTGAAGTAGTAAGTCCTGTTCTTTTTTTTGCTTATTTTTTTTATCTAACAGTTTGACTATGATGTTCCTGTTTGATTTTATTTGCATGTATTTGCTTTAATAAGGGTTCTTGAATCTGTTTGTTTAATGCTGAATATTTCTGCCCAGCATTTAAAAAAAATATTGCTTATTTTCCATTATTTTTCACTTCTCTTTCTGAGCTCAGAAAAACCTCTTTGCTTCAGCCCAGAAGAACTGCTGCTTTCTGCATGGATCCCATTCCTTAATGATACTATTTGGAGTAGAATGTTCCCAGAAGGCAAAAGTCAGGGTGAATGAGTATTATCTATGCTTTTCAATCCAATGCAGTTAACTGCATCATGACCAGAACTGAAAGTCAACAATTTTACATTAAAATGAAAATATTTGTAAAATACAGCAACTGTATTCTTGGTAACTCTAAATTTATGAGGAAAAAGATTAGATACCATTTGAAAATATCTGACAGATGCCCTTCTTTGGGCAATTCTCTTGAGACTTACATGAACAATAATATCTGAAGATCATTAGTATGAAGAGGGGATTGGTATCACTGGGGGACTGACATATCTATTGTGAGAACTACCTCTAATACAACTGCTCAGGAAGAGAAAAATTTGCTTTCTTTTTGTGAAGAGAAGTAACAGCACCAAATAACAGTCTGAAAAGGTGTTTTTAGTGTCCAAGTCAATCATGGCCTGTGTGGAGGCAGTAAATCTAGAGAAGCTCAGCAACAGCACAGGAAGGGGTATGGGGAGGGCACTGAGACTGATGGCCCAGGGTCGTTTAATAAGGGTGGGTGTTTTATTACCTGAGTGTCACAGCAGTGGTGCCCTGGATAGAAGAGAAGGGACTAGAGCACAAAGACTGGTGAGCAACAGGCAGCAGCTCCTACATATGCAGTGACCCTTCCCTACCACTTCACATGATAAGAAACTGAAAACAGTATTA
>CM052664.1:67027545-67055948 GCA_028533165.1 Leontopithecus rosalia
CTCTCTTTTTAAAAAATATAATCACCAAGTAAATTTGAGGTTCTAGTATTTACAAGGAATTTTTCTAGACACTGTAGATTCTGACTAAAATGATTAAAGCCTACACATTTCTTGTTCTTGTGGAGTATACAAGGTCTTTAAAAACATAATAAACACAACTAGGATGAGTTTATATGAAAATAAATTTTACAGAAAGCAAGGTAATTTGATACCAAGAAACTAGAGGGAAAACATCTTTACAGGATAGTGTTTTTAGAGGACCTGATATTTCTGCTGATGAGAAAGTGTCAGCCAAGGAGAGATCAGGAGCTACAGCATCTAGGAAGGGGGACCAGCAATGCAAAGGTCAGGAATAAACTCAACAAATTTGGGGGGCTAAAAGGGTGGTGAAGCTATGTAAGACAGAGAACTCTGGAGTCGACAATTTGAGCTAGAAAGGTGGTGGGAATCAGTGTAGTTTCTTGCACACTATAGCACAGAGATTGTATTTTATTCTAAAGGCAATGTGAAGCCCTTAGAAAGTTTGAGACAGAAAAGTAACACTATCAGATTAATATTTTTAGACAATCACCCGGGCTTCTATGTGGGCAGTGAATCCCAGATGTGGTACTGTGGCAAATGTGGAATGAGATATTTTAGATTGTTCACAGGACCCCGCTGATGTTGGGCTACAGAGGATGGTAATGCAAGCAAAGTCAGGAATATTCAGATGAAGACAAACGGGAGATTTGTGATGTAGTCTGAAGGTATAATCCAAGACTTCATGATAAATAGGTCACAGTGGTGACAAAAAGAGAGGAATCAAGGTAATTCATTTATTGGGCCAGGCATGGTGGCTCAAGCCTGTAATCCCAGCACTTTGGGAGGCTGAGGTGGGAGGATCACCTGAGGTCAGGAGTGCCAGAAAGCCTGACCACATGATGAAACTCCTCTCTACTAAAAATACAAAATTAAGCTGGGTGTGGTGGCTCATGCCTGTAATCCCAGCACTTTGGGAGGTCGAGGTGGGTGAGTCAGGTGATTGAGACCATCCTGGCCAACATGGTGAAACCCTGTCTCTACTAAAATACAAAAAATTGGCCTGGCACGGTGGCGGGCTCCTGCAGTCCCCAGGCTGAGGCAGGGGAATCCCTTGATCCCAGTAGGTGGAGGTTGCAGTGAGCTGAGATTGTGCCACTGCTCCAGCCTGGCAACAGAGGGAGAATCCGTCTCAAAAAAAAAAAAATTTAGCTGGGCATGATGGTGAGCTCATGGAATCCCAGCTACTTGGGAGGCGGAGTCAGGAGAATTGTTTGAACTCAAGAGGCAGAGGTTGCACTGATCTGTGATTGCACCACTTTACTCCAGCCTGGGTGACAGAGTGAGACTCCGTCTCAAAATAAAAAAAAACCTAGATGATTCATTTACTGAAATGGAAACTCTAAGAAACAGCCTTTCTCTTTCTAGTGTAGGTTACTCTTACTTATGTTAGGATTTCATTTCTGATACTTGGCCTCATTTTGCTAATATGCAGCTGACTCCAGTGTCCTATGATTCACTTCCTGCATTTTTAATAGTGGGAGCCTCCTGGCAGTGCATCCTAAACTATCCAGGGACAGATTCTCTAATAAGCTTAATGAGGGCTACCCTCAGAGCCCCTCACATGCACATGACCTTTCTAAAGTCCTAATAAGAGTCCTAGTACTATGGTCATACAGTTTTGGAAAGTTTGCAAGAGTAAAGTAGCTCTACCATATTAAGATTGTCTAATAATTTCTTTAAGCTTCCTTTAAGTGCGTGGCCTTAGAAGACCCATGGGTAAAGCTATAGACAAGTTGGGGATTATATTTAACTTAGATTTTGGGGATATAGTGGCCCTTGGTGACTTCCATGAAAAGTTCTGGTGGAGAGATAACTTTGGTGAATATTGCTATTCATCGTACCACAGCATGAAAGTGTAGGGTCAGTGGGTGCATTACACATGAAAGGGATTTACCAACATCTGGCACCAGATGATGGCACTGGAGGAGAATCAAAGTATAAACTACATGGAAACAGAGGTAAGCCTGCAGAAAATTCTTCCAACGTTTAGATGAGTTAAAATGATTCCTGTCATGCTTGGATAAAGTAGAAGTTCCTTTCTAGAAGAAAGATGTTTGATAATACAGCATAGACAAATCTAAATACACCATAGAATTGCTTTTCCTTTTTTGACAGGAATTAAGTACAATAGAATTTATCAGAATCTCTTTGTTTGTGAGGCATAAATCTGTAGCTGTACCACAAACAGGGAGGACATCTGTGTGTGAAGTCATGTTTTATGCATCTCAATTATCTACAATAAAGCCAAAATTTGATCAACTGTGTCAAAGAAAAGACTGAGTTATCTTTATCTTCTCTCTATAAAAAATGTTACAAAATCATCGTCCTATAAAGAGTCAGAGTATAAGAAATAAAGACAAAAGTATTATAGAAGTATTTCAAGCAATGAACTGGTAAAAATATATTTTTTGTGTAATTTTTGGAGGTTTAAGGGATTTTTCAGCATTTAAAAATTATAATTATTATTTCTCTTTTCAGTCTAAATAAATATTCATTCTTCAACCTAATTTTGTTTTGTAACTGTGCAATTTTTTTTTCCCAATAAGTAGCCCCTTTCCTCCAAATTGTTAAACGTTAGTTTTATGACACCTAAATCTACTCAGGCTTCTGTTTGAAGACCGAGATAACATAGATGAAATTCAAGGACATTATCACTTTTTGAGAAACGCAAATATTTGGATATATTAAATAAGCACATGCCAGACATTATACAAAGGTAATTGTCAGGTAGACTAAGGGATAATCCCTCTACTTTCCATCTTCCTAACATGGACTGGCATAGATAACCTCTAGGTCCTCTGGTCTACTTCTCCTTTACAGACTTTTCTTCACTCTTACATCAATTTCTCATGTTCAGATTAGCCACCATTTTTGTGACTCAGAAAATTATCCTAGCCATGTTACAATATTTAAAATGTTCTTGCTATTTCAAGTGAGGTATACTTAACACATATTGTGGGTTTTGTTGTATGTATCTATGTATGTATTTATGTTTGAAAATAATCTTTTAAAGCATTCTTGGTTATGAGTTAGCCAAAACCTTATTCACCACTTAATATCTCACAAATGCACCACAATTCTGTTGTCTTTCAAATTCTATTTTTAAAGGTGTAATGAAAGTCTGTGTAGAAAATGGCTATCAAACAGTGAGTATTTCTACTCCTGGTAAGATTTTAAAGCCTAATTTTTTCTCAAAGAAGATCTTAAAGTCAGTACTAAAATGGAAAATCTAAACCAGATGCTATTCTGCCTACATTCTATCAGGAAAATTGGCAAATTATGATTGTCAAATTCTTATTACTGGAAGTGCTGAAAAGAACATAATTTAATGTTCAGATCCCTTGATGCAATTTGAAAAATGTTCTGTGGACATTATGACAATTGGATACAAGAATATTAACCATAATACTCCTGAGTATTGATTCATTTTCTAAGTGCCACGGGGTATCTATACAAAATATCATAATATTTTCAAATACTTAACCGTGTGGTTTGAAAGACTATGTGTGTATATACCCACACATGTATACACATACACAATTTGTGTATATATACATATACTATATATACATATATAAGTATGTATGTATGCATACATATATGTGAAATAATATACCAACTTGTATTTGTGTGTGTCTATATATATACTTGTGTGTGTATATATGTGTATGTGTGTATATATATGTGCATATGTGTATATATGTATGTGTGTATGGTATACATATACACATACATATATACATATATACACACATATACATATATACACATACACACAGACATATATACACATACACACATATACATATATACATATACACATATACATATATACACACAAACACATATATACACATACACATATATATATACACACATATATACACATTTGTATATGCATATATACACATATTCACAATTTATCTTATTGTTTCAATGTGTGTATATATATACACATTGTGTATAGATATATACACAATATGTATTATATACATATATACAATGTGTACACACGTATATGTACACATTGTATATATGTATATACATATGTTTATATATGCACATGTACATTGTGTGTGTGTATATATATATATACACACAGAATGTATATATATATACACACACACATTGAAACAAGATAAATTACGAATAGATAATTCTGTGAGGAATGCTTTTAGTTAAACACAGAGAAAAAGTCTCAGCGTCTGGGGACAGGATAAAGTTCTTAAAGAATGTGAGTTTTGTTTTGTGCTGCATCTCTTGAGACATGATGAGCAATGATTGTTCAAAGAGCATAATTTCAAAGATCAAATAAATTAGTACAAATAAACAAACTTTATTAATTTAAAAATATTTTCTTTATCATCTGGGGAGTGATTATAAAAGGAAATGCCAAAAACAGATGCAGAGAAATGTTCAAGAATAAGGAAATTTGGCCTCTTTATACTTCAATCCGGGTTTGTATCATGCCTTCCCAGTGATGTGCTCGTAAATATTTAGCAGCAGTCCTCTGGCGAAGAACAAACAAAAAGAAAACAAACAAACAAAAACCCCTTCTTTGTAGTGTTGCCAATTCCCTCGGTGTAAATACAACCACATAACTGATGTCAAGCTACCAGCTGATGCAGAATTGGGGAGCTCTGTGCAGCTGCCCATGATTATATAGAATTTCCACCACACAGATACAATAAATGTAAATAATCTGAAGAACAAAAAGTAAAATGTAAAATAATTAGGAAGTATTGAGTTTTGACTATTACCTCTCTTGTATGATTTATCTGAGTGTATGGCTATATAATTTAATTTTAACAATTGTGTCTAACAATCAGCTCCCAAAATTTAACAACTGCTTTACATGGGCCTGTACGAGCCAGTTTCAACACGACACTTCTTCAGGCCACATCACGGATTAGGCTTTATCCCAAATGCAGTGTGGAAAACCATTAGCAAAGGAGAGGAGAGAATGTATTATATTCTCATTTTTAAAGGCTCATTCTTGCAGCTGTGTGGAAAGCAGATTGAAAAGGGTTGAGAGAGGAAGTGCAGAGCCAACTAGAAGATTGTTGGTGTCTGCTCTCCTAGAGGCACTCTGATCTGAGACATAACATGGGTTACAAAGGATATAAAGCAATTTTTCCTCTTATTCCAGTGAAAGCACACTTAGACAGTTTTATGAGAAAATCATAAGAGAAGCACAAAACAAAAAAGGAAATGCAAAAATAAAGCATGGAATCTAAATGGACTTCCAGAGCAGATTCTATCTCCTACCTATAAATTAACCTTTAGCCAAAACACACACACACACACACACACACACACACACACACACACAGACACACACACACACACACACACTTTAATTCTTCCTTATTTAGTTTGCCAAATATGTATTTACTTCCTGCTTCTGCAGATATTCCCCTCCACTAATTTTTACTTCCTTGGATATTTTAGCTGCTAAATGGCTTCCCTGACCTCAGCACATTGCAGTGGGTCTTTCCAAAACATTATTATTTCTTCTCTTTCACAGGTCCAATTCATTCACATGTAACAGTTTTAGGGTGCATGACAGTTGACACAACACTTCCACTTACTTTGTCTCATTTAAATCTCATTAACCTTTTATGGTAGGGCAGAGAGTACTTATATTTACTAGGTATACTTCCTAACATTTGTGAGGATTTTGAAATTTAGAATCCCAAATAGCACATTTCAGTCATAAGATGCAAACAAAATACTGATTTTTTTTTTTTGAGACGGAGTTTTGCTCTTGTTACCCGGGCTGGAGTACAATGGTGAGATCTCGGCTCACCGCAACCTCCCCCTCCTGGGTTCAGGCAATTCTCCTGCCTCAGCCTCCCGAGTAGCTGGAATTACAGGCACGCACCACCGGGCCCAGCTAATTTTTTGTATTTTTAGTAGAGACAGGGTTTCACCATGTTGACCAGGATGGTCTCGATCTCTTGACCTCGTGATCCACCCGCCTAGGCTTTCCAAAGTGCTGGGATTACAGGCGTAAGCCACCGCACCTGGCCCCATACTGAATTTTTAAAAGCAAATCCATATGGTCAGAATGAGGGCTACATATAAAGCGATTAAAATATAAGGGCTATTAAAATTTAATTTCTACTGAGGTCTTTAGACTGGTATGTGGAGACCTCCCGAGAAGTATGTGGGTACTCGCATCATTTCAGAAAGGGCTTACCAGATCCTTAACTTTTATATGTACTGTTTCCTAAAAGTGATTTACATAAGAACTTACTTCTCAAACAGGTCTTCTTTCCAGCTTCCTCTTTCATAATTGTTCTTCTTTCACCTTATAAAATAAAAATATGTCTTTCATCTGTCTCTAATGTCATCAAAATACACTGCGCTGTGCTCAAAAAAGTTCCTTTTTGTCTAATATTTGGACTATTTGAACTATGGTTACAGGTGTTGGGAAAGCGAATGATCTGAATGACTGGGCAACAACAGTTTTTGCAAGTATGATAAATCACTAGGGCATGTAACCTGGAAAGTGTTCAAAGAATTGTGTGTCAGGCTGGGCACGGTGGTGGCTCACACCTGTAATCCCAGCACTTTGGGAGGCCGAGGCGGGTGGATCACGAGGTCAAGAGATAGAGACCATCCTGCTCAACAAGGTGAAACCCCGTCTCTACTAAAAATACAAAAAAAAAAAAACTTAGCTGGGCATGGTGGTGCATGCCTGTAATCCCAGCTACTCGAGAGGCTGAGGCAGGAGAATTGCCTGAACCCAGGAGGCGGAGGTTGCAGTGAGCCGAGATCACGCCATTGCGCTCCAGCCTAGGTAACAAGAGCGAAACTCCGTCTAAAAAAAAAAAAAAAGAATTGTGTGTCATTACTATAACAAAACCACTTCCATTTCCATCTATATTTTCATGTGGACAACAGTTTTTTAGCCCTTACACGTATAAAAACAAAAATAGGAATAGAATCGATGAATCTTGGTTCACCCAGCAGCAAGTCATATTTAACTACAGATAGAAGCTTTGTATGTCTTAAGAAATACATTTCCGATATTTTTTCCTTTATGTTCATAGTAATGCATCAAAGTTTGTTAAATGGCTATGCTGTTACTATTACATAATACTATAAATTATAATAATAATTCAACTCAAAATACTTTTTCAGCAGAACTATATGGTCCCAGGAAATTCACACAGAAGATTTAGGTGCATACATTTTTATTGCAGAGAAATATAATAGGATAATCAATAATAGACTTTCCAACATAAAATCTACTTTAGAAAGATAAAATTCTGTAGGCAAAAGGGAATGGAAATAGGAGTTTAAGAAGGCAAAATTGATGTTTCTCCTAAAAAAGTGCTTGTTCATATATTTTTTAATGGATAATGGGGGCTATCAAGTCACTACGATATATGGATTCTTTGGAAGCACTTTAAGAATGATGTAACAATTTTATTTTAAATTGCCAATATTTATGTCATGCCAAAAATTATATCATTTATAAGTATTTAAACTTGTGACAAAAGATTTTAGATGTCAACTTAAAATTTGTGAGATGGTACATAATTTTTAAACATTCCTTATGGGTAGACACGGGAAAAAAATTGTTGAAGACTTCTATTTTTCGCTGTAAGATATTAGACTGAGCATCTCCATGTATGTTTATGATTTCTGTCCCTGTGACACCAGCAGCTTTTTTCCTCTTCACTCAGGCCACACTTCTTTTTTCATTGCTCCACGAGGGTTATTGTGTATGCAGATCGAACAGAAAACAACGAACCCTGTGCCTGCTTTGCTGCCCAGCAGTTAACGAGGCTCATGCCCCAGCAAACTGGCTCATTTCTGTACAACAGCCCCTTAGTACCTGGACCTCAATTTCATGCCTGAGTAAAATTACAAATCACCACATGTCATGGTCCTTCACGGTCACTTGCACAGGGTTGACACCATGAACATAAAACTTGTAAATACTATGAATCCACTAAAATTTCCCATTTACAGATGAAGAAATTGATGTTCCAAGAGACAAAGTGACTTGGCCAAGTTTGCACTGCTGGTAGAAGGCAGATCCAGATAGGTCTCAAAACTATAAATGTGAATTTACATTATATATAATATATATATATGTGTATGCATATGCTTATATTTATTTATCAGTGTTTGCATGTGCATATTAGCTCAAGCTAATATTAGATTAGTAGAACTATTCTGCCTCACCTCAGAGCCTATACATACATATAGAGAAGAGGTCCTGTGAGGTGGGCTCTTTTGTTCTGTAGAAAGAGACAAAGAAATGGGGAACTGAAGGACGACACACTATGTGACCCCAGTCAGCCACTAAACTTTTTTTTTTCTAATCTTATAGATAGAAAGAGAGTGTATTTGCAGAAGAACGTGTAGCTTCTTTCGAGGTGGGATTTTGTGTGACATCAGGGCAGAGATTAGGTTTTCTAGTTGCTCATATTTGAACCAAGGAAGAAGAGGATCATCTTCTCTATCTCTGCACAGAACACAGCATGTCTCTGGCATCAGAAAATGAATGTGAGAAGGAGGCTGGCTGCTTTGGGAGCATCAGGAAAAGGCACCTGCATCCGGATAGCGGTCATTCTAATGGAACACAGGAGGAAGGGCAGTACCAGTGAAGTCATCTTCAGAGGGTTCCGTAAGCGCTCACGTAGCTATGGTGGGCTACGAGCAGAAAAGGAGCACACAGCAGACAAACACGCTCATTTGTAGAGTGGTTCAAGACAATATGTAGGACTTCAAACGCTTTCAGGAATTTTTCAAGGACCTAGTTTACCCGAAAAGTTTGTTTGGTTAATAACCAAACAAAAATAAAGACAAAAACAGAGTTAGAAACTGGATTATTAGTCCTGTTGTGATCCCATTTGTGCCTATAGGCTAGTAAGGCCTAGGTATTTGAGACGATACACATTCATATATTGTAATGTACGTATATTATATGTAAAAATGTATTTTGATGAATTCATAAGTGCTTCACACATTCTTCTATTTGTTGAATAGATATGCACTGAATATCTATGGGCTGGGAAGAAATGATGAACAAGACATACAAAGTCCCTGCTTTTATGGAGCTGGTAATCTAGTGAAAGAAATGGATGATTTAAAAAATGGTATGATTTCTATTGGTGATAATAGCATGAGGCTTCTTCAGGGAAGTCGCCTGAGTAGAGACCTAATCCCCATCATGTGAAGCTACAGTGTAGTAGTTCTCAACCCTGGGTGTAAATAAGCATTACCTGGGAGACTTTTTTGAAAACTGGTGCATAGACCCCTTTAAAAACCATTTAAATCCCTTTTAAAACCCATTTAAATCGCCTATCAATGATAGACTGGATAAAGAAACTTTGGCACATATACAAATAGAATACTATGCAGCCATAAAAAAGGATGAGTTCATGTCCTTTGCAGGGACATGAAGCTGGAAACCATCATTCTCAGCAAACTGACACAAGAACAGAAAACCAAACACCGCATGTTCTCTCTCATAAGTGGGTGTTGAACAGTGAGAACACAGACACAGGGAGGAGAACATCACACATGGGGGCCTGGGGGGTGGGGGACTAGGGGAGAATAGCAGGGGGTGGAGGGATTGGGGAGGGATAGCATTAGGAGAAATACCTAATGTAGATGACAGAGCGATGGATGCAGCAAACCACCACCATGGCACGTGTATACCTATATAACAAACCTGCATGATCTGCACATGTACCCCAGAACTTAAAGTATAATAATAAAAAAAATTTAAATCAAAATATTTAGAAATGGGGTTTGGCCACTTGTATTGTTAATAGTTCCCCAGGTGATTCTAATGTTGTCATAGTTGGCAAGTTCTTACTTAGGTAAAAGTGGGGCAAGCAGAGATCATAGTATATTCATACATATGTGTCCACAGATACACGTTTGGCATGCGTAAGGAACAGGAAAGAAGGAAAGAAAGAAAGAATTGAGGTCAGAAAGATAAGTATGGCCAGATCATGTAGGCCTTGTGAGGTCGTGGTAATAGGGTAATAGGTAATAGGTTTATACATTATTTTAAGTGTAATGAGAATTAATTATAATATACTTACTAGACCATGTTGACAAAGGAGGGAAAGAGAAAATAAATAGAAAATCCCCACTTTCCAAGTTTCTCAGTGTAAAAACACAAGGATACATTCTTTACTTTTTAATCACAAGGTCATGTTAATCATCCAATCTCTGGCAAATGAGTGCATTTTCCCTACCAATAGAATTCAGAGAAATGAAGTATTAATCTGTTGAAGATGAGTCACCATCACCCTGCAAAGAAAAAGCAGTGGCAGTACACTGTACCACTGAATGCTGGGAAGGAAGTAGGGAAGGGAGGGGAGGGAGGGAGGGATGAAGGAAAAAGGGAAAGAAGGAGGGAAGGAGGGAAGGAGGAAGGAAAAAATAGTTATTACATATAAATACACACAATTACAAGGAGTTTGTGCACACATATTTAGAAATCTGTGTTTAAAATTTATTGTTGCTGAAATGCAAAGAAATGTCATCTCAGCTAAGAGCTACTTTTAAATTGTTATTTGACATATTTTAGCAACCTAATTTTTCCATCTCAGTACATGTTCTTTCCCTGCTGTGGTATTCTGATTAGCCCTATCTGTTGGAAAGAGAAAAGTAAAGAACTGTTTATCCTCAAGATGAAATATTTCAACAATCAAGGCCAAGATTTCTGAAAATACATAAACTTAAATTTATGTTTTTTAGAGCACTTAAGAAAGAATAGCTTGCTAATCTATCATAAATATATAAATGCAGATATAGAGTTTGCTATGTTTTCTTATTTTATTGTACTTATTGCAAAGTGTTATGAAGCAAGAAGGATTTCGTTTCCCCTAGAATAAAAAGAGAACCATCCCAAAGTTCAATAATTCCACTGAGCTTCATGTAGTACACTGTAAGATTTGTTATAATTCCCACTGTTATATTTACCTACTCCCCATAAGTAAGTGACTCAGAGCTTCCTATACGATGTGAAACTGCACAAGTGCTATTGAGAAGACTAATCCCTTGGTTAGAGTTTATGATCCTCTAGAGGCAATATTCAGGAGCCACCAACCAGGGCATCGTGATCCTGTCCCCCACATGATGTTCATGGCACTGTCACACTTTCTCTCAGCTTCTTCAGAGGAAAACCTGACCCTTGATATGAAACACAGTCTTCAGAGGGAGATGAATCTGAGTTAGAGCCTTGGCTTAGCTGCATGCCAGCTCACAGACAATGAATGGATGTGCTACCAACTTCTCTGACCCTTCTAGTTCGTTCCGCTGCTAAAATAATTAACAGAACATGCCCTAGTGCAGTTGTTATGGCATTAGGTGATTAGAAAAAAGGAAAAACACTTTTTTTTAATCACCTTTTTTTTTCTAAT
This sequence comes from Leontopithecus rosalia, assembly GCA_028533165.1. NCBI lineage: Eukaryota > Metazoa > Chordata > Mammalia > Primates > Cebidae > Leontopithecus > Leontopithecus rosalia. The sequence goes on from CM052664.1 coordinate 67,039,029, forward strand.
CACACATAGTATATAGTACGTTTTCTTTTTAATTTAGCCCACTACGTTTGGTCATTTGAAATAGATACAAATTACACAAACTATCAACTCAATTTCTGCAATGGCTTCCTATTTCAAAACTATGTTAATGAGTTTATTCTCTCTAGGTAAACTCATTAACACAGGATTGAAAAATTGCTACCGACTGGGCGCGGTGGCTCACGCCTGTAATCCCAGCACTTTGGGAGGCTGAGGTGGGTGGATCACGAGATCAAGAGATCGAGCCCATCCTGGTCAACATGATGAAACCCCGTCTCTACTAAAAATACAAAAAATTAGCTGGGCATGGTGGTGCGTACCTGTAATTCCAGCTACTCGGGAGGCTGAGGCAGGAGAATTGCCTGAACCCAGGAGGTGGAAGTTGCAGTGAGCCGAGATCGCGCCATTGCACTCCAGCCTGGGTAACAAGAGCGAATCTCCATCTCAAAAAAAATTAAAAAAAGAAAAACTGCTACCATCGGGCCTTAACCTATGTTGGGTAATAGAGAACCTATTTCTTTAATAAAAAAAAAGACAAAAAACAAACAAAATAAATTTAGTTTCTCACAATTTTGGAAGTTAGAAGTCCAAAATCACACTGGAAGCTGAGCCCACATGCTCTAAAGGTAAAGGAAAATCTTTATCGCTTTCTTTTCTTTTCTTTTTTTTAATGATACTTCAGGTCCTGGGGTACATGTGCAGGTCTTGGAGGACTGTTACATAGGCATACACATGCCATGGTGGATGGCTGCCTCCATGTTCCCATCGCTACATTAGGTATTTCTCCTAGTGTTATCCCTCCCCAATCTCCCCACTCCCTGCTATCCCTCCCCTAGCCCCACAGTGTATGATATTCCCCTCCCCATGTCCATGTGTTCTCTTTGTTCAAAACCCACTTATGAAGGAGAACATGCAGTGTTTGATTTTCAATTCTTGTGTCAGTTTGCTAAGAATGATGGTTTCCAGCTTCATCCATGTCCCTGCAAAGGACATCAACTAATCCTTTTTTGTGGCCACATAGTATTCTGTGGTATATATGTGCCACATTTTCTTTATCCAGTCTATCATTGATGGGCATTTGGGTTGGTTCCAAGTCTTTGCTATTGCAAACAGTGCTGCAGTGAACATACATGTGCATGTGTCTTTATAATAAAATGATGTATAATCCTTTGAGTATATACCCAGTAATGGGATTGCTGAGTCAAATGGTATTCTATTTCTATATCCTTGAGGAATCACCACAATGTCTTCCATGAAGGTTGAACTAATTTACACTCCCACCATCAGTGTAAAAGCATTCCTATTACTCCACATCCTCTCCAGCATTTGTCTTCAGATTTTTTAATGATCACCATTCTAGCTGTCATCAGATGCTATCTCAATGTGGTTTTGATGTGTATTTCTCTAATGACCAGTGATCATGAGCATTTTTTCATATGTCTATTGCCTGCATAAATGTCTTCTTTTGAAAAGTGTCTGTTTGTATCTTTGACCTACTTTTTAATAGGATTATTTTTTCTTGTGTATTTGCTTTAGTCCTTTGTAGATTCTGCATATTAGTCCTTTGCCAGATGGTAGTTTGCAAAATTTTTTTCCCATTCTGTTGGTAGCCATTTCACTCTAATGATTGTTCATTTTGCTGTGCAGAAACTCTTGAGTTTAATTAGCTCCCATTTGTCTATTTTGGTTTTTGTTGTCATTGCTTTTGGTGTTTTAGTCATGAAGTCTTTGTGTAGGCCTATGCCTATGTTCTGAATGATATTGCCTAAGTTTTCTTCTAGGGTCTTTATGGTGTTAGGTCTTGTATTTAAAGCTTCAATCCATCTGGAGTTAATTTTTGTATAAGATGTAAAGAAGGGGTCCAGTTTCAGCTTTCTGCACATGGCTAGCCAGTTTTTCTCACATCATTTATTAAACAGGGAATTGTTTCCTCTTTGCTTGTTTTTGTCAGGTTTGTCAAAGATTACATGGTTGTAGGTGTGTGGCATTATTTCCGAGGTATCTGTTCTGTTCCATTGTTCTATATATGTTTTGGTACCAGAGCCATGCCGTTTTGATTACTGTAGCCTTGTAGTATAGTTTGAAGTCAGGTAGCATGACACCTCCAGCGTTGTCCTTTTTGCTTAGGATTGTCTTGGCTATGTGAGCTCTTTTTTGGTTCCATATGAAGTTTAAGGTGGTTTTCTTCCAGTTCTGTGAAGAAGGTCAATGTACTTTGATGGGGATAGCATTGAACCTAAAAATTACTTTGGGCAATATGGCCATTTTCACAATATTGATTCTTCCTAACCATTAGCATGGAACTTTTTCCATCTGTTTGTGTCCTCTCTTATTTCGTTGAGCAGTGGTTTGTAGTTCTTCTTGTCCTTCACGTCCTTTGTTAGTTGTATACCTAGGTATTTTATTCTCTTTGTAGCAACTGTGAATGGGAATTCACTCATTATTTGGCTCTGTTTGCCTGTTATTGGTGTATAGGAATGCTTGTGATTTTTGCACATTGATTTTGTATCCTGAGACTTTGCTGAAGTTGCTTATCATCTTAAGGAGATTGGGCTGAGACAATGGGGTCTTCTAAATATACAATTATGTCATCTGCAAATAGAGACAATTTGACTTCCTCTTTTACCAATTGAATACTCTTTATTTCATTTTCTTGCCTGATTGTTCTGCCTAGAACTTCCAATACTGTGTTTAATAGGAGTGGTGAGAGAGTGCATTCTTGTCTAGTGCCAGTTTTCAAAGGGGATGCTTCCAGTTTTTGCCCATTCAGTATGATGTTGGCTGTGGGTTTGTCAAAAATAGCTTTTGTTATTTTGAAATACATTTCTTTGTACCTAGTTTATTTAGAGTTTTTAGCATAAAGGGATGTTGAATTTGGTCAAAGGCCGTCCCCACATCTACTGCAATAATCACGTCGTTTTTGTCTTTGATTCTGTTTACGTGGTGAATTGCGTTTATAGATTTGCATGTGTTGAACCAGCCTTGCATACCCAGGATGATGCCTACTTAATCATGATGGATAAGCTTTTTGATGTGCTGTTGCATTTGGTTTGCCAATATTTTATTGAAGATCTTTGCATCAATATTCATCATGGATATTGGCCCAAAATTTTCATTATTAGTTGCAGCTCTGCTGGATTTTGGTATCAGGATGATGTTGGTCTCATAAAATTAATTATAAAGGATTTCCTTTTTTGGTATTGTTTGGAATGGTTACAGAAGGAATGGTAACAGCTCTTCTTTGTACATCTGGTAGAATTCAATTGTGAACCCGTCTGGACCTGGACTTTTTTTTGGTTGGTAGACTATTAATTGCTGCCTCAAATTAAAACCTTGTTATTGGTCTATTCAGGGATTTAACTTCTTCCTGGTTCAGTCTTGGGAGGGTGTAAGTGTCAAGGAATTTACTGAAATCTGAAAGGGTTCTTCCAGATTTATTGGTTTTTGTGCATAGAGGTGTTTGTAGTAATCTCTGATGGTAGTTTGCATTTCTGTGGAATTGATGGTGATATCCTCTTTATCATTTTTTATTCATCTATTCAAGTCTTCTCTCTTTTCTTTTTTATTAATCTGGCTAGTGGTCTATTTTGTTGATCTTTTTGAAAAACCAGCTCCTCAATTTATTTTTTGAAGGGTTTCTTTTTGTCTCTATCTCCTTCAATTCAGCTTTGATGTTAGTTATTTCTCGTCTTCCTCTTGCTTCTGAATTTGTTTGATCTTGCTCTGTTAGCTCTTTTAATTGTGATGATATGGTGTCGATTTTAGATCTTTCCTCACTTCTCATATGGGCATTTAGTGCTATAAATTTCCCTCTAGACACTGCTTTAAATGTGTCCCCAAGATTCTGGTACATTATATCTTCATTCTCATTGGTTTCAAACAACATCTTTATTTCTGCTTTCATTTCATTATTTATCCAGTAGTCATTCAGGAGCAGGTTGCTCAGTTTCTTAATCCTGAGTTCTATTTCACTGCACTGTGGTCTAAAAGAATGGTTGTTATGATTTCCATTCTTTTGCATTTGCTCAGGAGTGATTTACTTCCAATTATGTAGTCAGTTTTAGAGTAAGTGCAATGCAGTGCTGAGAAGAATGTATATTCTGTGGATTTGGGGTGGAGAGTTCCATAAATGTCTGTTAGGTCCTCTTGGTCCAAATCTGAGTTGAAGTCCTGGATATCCTCGTCAATTTTCTGTCTCATTATCTGTCTAATATTGACAGTGGAGTGTTAAAGTCTAACTATTATTGTGTGGGAGTCTGTCTCTTTGTAGCTCATTAAGAACTTGCTTTATGAATCTGGGTGCTCCTGTATTGGGTTTGTATATATTTAGGATTGTTAGCTCTTCTTGTTGTATCAATCCTTTTACCATTATGTAATGCCCTTCTTTGTCTCTTTTGATCTTTGTTGGTTTAAAGTCCTTTTTATCAGAGACTAGGATTGCAATCCCTCCTTTGTTTTTCTCTCCATTTGCTTGATAAATCTTCATTTGTTTATTTTGAGTCTATGTGTGTCTTTTCATATGAGGTGGGTCTCCTGAATACAGCACACCAATGGATCTTGGCTTTGTATCGTTTGCCAGTCTGTATCTTTCGATTGGGACATTTAGCCTGGTAACATTTAAGGTTAATATTGTTATGTGTGAATTTGATCCTGCCATTTTAATGCTAGCTGGTTGTTTTGCCCATTAGTTGACACAGTTTCTTCATTTTGTTGATGGTCTTTACCACTTGGTATGTTTTTGCAGTGGCTGGTACTGATTGTTTCTTTCCATTGTTAGTGTTTCCTTCAGGAGCTCTTGTAAGGCAGGCCTGGTGGTGACAAAATCTCTCAGCAAGAGAGATTGTCCATAAAGGATTTTATTTGTCTGCAAAGGATTTTATTTCTCCTTCACTTATGAAGCTTAGATATCCAGCTTTGGCTGGATATGAAATTCTGGGATGTAAGTTCTTTTCTTTGAGGATGTTGAGTATTCACCCCCACTCTCTTCTGGCCTGTAGGGTTTCCACTGAGAGATGTGCTGTGAGTCTGAAGGGCTTCCCTTTGTGGGTAACACAACCTTTCTCTCTGGCTGCCCTGAGCATTTTTTCCTTCATTTCAACCTGGTGAATCTGATGATTATGTGCCTTGGGGTTGCTCTTCTTGAGGACTATCTTTGTGGTGTTCTCTGTATTTCCTGGATTTGAATGTTGGCCTTCCTTGCTAGGTTGGGGAAGTTCTCCTGGATAATATCCTTAAGAATGTTTTCCAGCTTGGATTCATTCTCCCTGTCATATTTAGTTACACTGATCAGACATAGATTAGGTCTTTTCATATAATATCTTATTTCTTGGAGGCTTTGTTAATTTCTTTTCACTCTTTTTTCTCTATTCTTTTCTTATGGCTTTATTTAATTTAGTTGATTTTTGATCTCTGATACTTTCTTTTGCTTGATTGATTTGGCTATTGAAACTTGTGTAAGTTTCTCAAAGTTCTCATGCTGTGTTTTTCAGCTCCATCAGGTAATTTATGTTCTTATTTAAGCTGGTTATTCTAGTTAGCATCTCATCTAACTTTTTTTTCAAGGTCTTTAGTTTCTTTGCATTGGGTTAGAACATGTTCCTTTGGCTCAGAGAAGTTTGGTATTACTCACCTTCTGAAGCCTGCTTCTAACAACTTGTCAAACTCATTCTCCATCCAGTTTTCTTCTCTTGCTGGTGAGGAGTTGTGTCCCTCCCTTGGAGGAGGACAGGCATTCTGGTTTTTGGTGATTTCATCATTTTTGCCCTGGTTTCTTCCCATCTTCATGGATTTATCTACCTTTGGGCTTTGAAGTTGGTGACTTTGGATGGGGTCTCTAAGTGGACATCCTTTCTGTTGATGTTGAAGCTATTTCTTTCTGTTTTTTAGTTTTCCTTCTAACAGTCAGGTCCCTCTGCTGCAAGATTGCTGAAGGTCCACTCCAGACCGTGCTTGCCTAGGAATCACCTGCAGGGGCTGCAGAACAGCCAGGATTGCTGCCTGCTCCTTCTTCTGGTAGCTTCATCCCAGAAGGGTAACCACCAGATGTTAGCCAGAGCCATTCTGTAGGAGGTGTCTCTTTTGATATACAGGGGTCAGGGAGTCATTTGAAGAGGCAGTCTGTCCCTTATCAAATCTCAAGTGCTGTGCTAAGAGCTCCATTGCTCCCTTCAGAGCTGCTGGGCAGGGATGTTTAAGTCTGCTGCAGCCAATCTCACAACCACCCTTTTTCCCAGGTGCTCTGTCCCAGAAGGTGGGGCTTTAATTATAAGTTTCTGATGTGTTACATGCCTTTTTTCAGAGATGCCCTGCCCAGCAAGGGGGTTGTCTAGTAACTGTTTGTCTGTAGAGGTGTTGCTGAGCTGCCGCAGGCTCTGCCCATCTGCTGTGTAAACTTCCTCATTATTTTGTTTACACAGGTAAGGTTAGAACTGCCTGGTAATGGCAGACTGCCATGGTAATGGTGGACTCCCTCAGTAATTGCAGACTGCCTGGGTAATGGTGGACTGCCTCCGTAATGGCAGATTCCCTTCCCCCCACCAAGCTAGACTGTCCTGAGTTGAGCTCAAACTGCTGTGCTGGCTGCAAAACTCTCAAGCCTGTGGGTTTCAGTTTGCTGGTCTTTGTGGGAGTGGGACCCACCTTACCAGATCACTTGGTTCCCTGCCTTCAGCCCCCAGATTTTCAGGAGAAAGGGTGGCTTTGTCTCACAGGCGTTCTAGGTGCCAGCTAAAACAGCCACCCAGATTTGTGCTGGAAACCCATGGTGCTGGCTGAAATGGCTTCCCATTTCTGTGCTGGAAACCCATGGCACTTCTTGGCCCAGCAGGAATCTCCTGGTCTGTGGCTTTAAAGACCATGGGCAGAAGTCCGTCTTGCTTTTTGTTAGCGAACCTATTTCTAATTACACATCTCACTTTCTATTCTGATACATCTGCATAGTATTACTCTACTAATTTTTTTTGTTAGAATATGGCAAAGATTTTTCATGCTGATGTCTTCAATCATAGTGTTTTTCCCTACCTAGGTTTCTTCCACATAATAATCAAATCTATGAAAATTCTGCTTATCTTCCAAAGTCCAGAGCAAATTGCTACTCAATGAAGTTGTACTTAACTTCTGTAGTGAGACTTAATTCTACATTCCTCACTCTTCTGTTATAGCATATAATGAAGCCATTATATTATAGTTATTTGTACATCATTTTGTGAATTACATGAAAAAGGAAATTTAGCATAGGTCATTTTGCATCAATACTTTTTATGGATTGAATTTGTATAAAAAGACTTACATTATCAATATTATTAAACAAACATTTAAATAGAAATCAGGTTTTACATTCATTGCTCGTTTTCTCTTCACTCTATTTTTTTTTATTAGCACAAGGACTGTAATTTTCTACCCAACTCTTTTAGCAAGTTTCTTTCTATCTGGGTATCCAGATAAAACTTTCCGTCTGAAGTCCATCTCTTTTCAATTTCATTATATGCACTCCAACTCAGGGCTTCACTTAAATTTCTTTTAATAGAGCATCTATTCAACTTGTGAGTGTTAGTGGTGTTAAAGTGTTCTTCTTGAAAATCTTGAAACCTTTATTTCTTTGAATCCTTTCTGTATTTCTCTGTATTTTCCAGTTCTGTGTGAGTGGCTGAAGGTTTAAGCTCCAGGTCTTGTTCCTTCACCAGCAAGCATGAGCATATCTTCAAACCAATGGTGTCCAAGTTATTTTTCTGCTATTAAGACCAAACTGACTTTAAATCTACAAGCTTTTTGTAAGAAGGGAAAGTTTTATCTTTATGCAATCCCCTTCATAATGGCTCATCTTTGTTAGAAAGTCAATGTTAGAGAAAGATAGATGGCTTTTTGATTCAGACAATGTCATGTCTCCTCTGAAAAACACTGGCAGGAAACATTTTGATAGTGTGATATGGAAAATACAAACATAAATTTTAAGGAGTCCTGCTTACCAAAGGAGCTCACGAGTGTGTTGCCTGAATCAACTTCAGTAACTGACAATTCCATTTTTGCCCTTTTCAGGAACATCTATTCAAGATATTTACAGCTCAGATAGGCAGGTTGGTTCTGGTATTATATGCTTCATATATTCTTTTCAATCTTTTGTCTTCCATGTGAAAGTGAAAAGGAAGATTTTTATTGACATTTCAGGGCATCTTTGGTGCCACAGTAGCTCAAGAAGAGCCTTTTATTTTTTTTAATAAAATTGTAAATGTCCTAAGACTGCCATATACAGGAGACCAAGCTCTTATGCTATTTAAAAATTTTATGTGATCATAAATCTGTTCCATAGTCAATTTAAAGTTTTATAATACATTGTAACCTTTTCCTTTTTCACTTCCTCCATTTCTTCAGAGGGGTACATGTGCATTTTGTTAGTTTTATTTTGTTTAGAAAAATCAGGATATTTTTAATTTGGAAAATACCCTGAATTTATTTCATTTATTAATGACAGTTGCACAAATTAACAGAAAGGCATATTTGTAGATGACAAGTCATCAGGATTTGAATCTGAATTCAAGAACACAATTAATAATTGCATGGAAAGAGAAGGGCTGCCAAGTAGCCTTGTTTTGTGAGATGCCCCCTCATGTAGTACATGAGCCCAGTGACATGTCCGTACTAATTTCTCTGAGGTTTACTTTTGGTTTCAAATGAAGTTTTTCATGCATTTACACACATCTGGATTTTATAGCACCCTTTCACTCTCCTGCTTCATCTGTCTTGATGGAAAGAATTTTTAACTCAGAAACTCTAAAACATTTACAGAATGGGTTCTGTGCTTCGGCTATAATATGAGAACATTTTTCATATGCTTTGGAGCATTATTCCGTAAATAATTTTTTAGTGCTTAAAGTTACTGTTGTTATAAATCTATTTAGCCTCCCTGGGAGAGAGTGACCAGTAATAAAGTAGTTATTTTATAATTGAAAATGCACACAAATAGATGAGATCATTTGCTCAAGGACATATGATATCAGTTGAAAGAATGTCTATTTGCTTGTATATCTATGTTGGAAGATGGGAGAGATTAAGTTTCTTGAATATTAAACTCCAGGTGCTTAATTTACCACAAAAAAAAATTTTAACAGATGGACGAATTTACTCTTTGGTTCTATAAGGAACAATTTTTGTTGTTTTCTGGCTTCCAACAATCTACTGTTTGGCTCTTATTAGAGACAGAGTCCCATCATACTAGGGAAGTCAGTGAGGGTAGATATTCCATCTTAGCAAGACTAATGACTTTGAGTCTCACAAAGGGTTTTTTTTATCTGAGACCCAGCACCTTGAAAGAGAACTGCAGAGATTTAGGGAGACTTAGAGATTATTCGTGGTGCTAACAAAGGAGAATAGAGAACAATGATGAGAGCAGGAAATGCCCCATGGTGGTGTGGTCAGCAGCCAATCCTAGGTAGTTTCTGAGGCATGACCATGGTTTGATTCCTGACTCATTAGACTATAGTGGTTCCTGGCTGATTCTTGAGTTCTAGTTCTTAATCCTCCCCAAATGTTTGTATCTTTTCAATACATTCTTCTTCCACATAAATTAGAGTTTGCGTCTGTTAATTAAAACCCAGAAGCCTGTCTGGAATTTCATTTTCAGTAAGACGATCAGTAGCCGCAGCCTGCCCTCAGTAATTACACAACATTTCTAATAGAGAATGTCTTATAGAAACCAACTGGAGGGAGTTCCAAATATAATTTAAAGCATTCCAGAAGTGGAATATACTGCATTTTCATTCCAGGTCAACAGATACAGGAGTGGAGACACAAAAAATAAATCTGAAAGCAGACATACTGACAAGAAGCCATATTTGGTTGATGCGTTGTGAAAGGAACCCTGGGCTGAAAGCCAGGGAATCTTCCACCACCACTTACTTAGCCATTTACTTAGCCTCGTGACCTCAGGGGAAGTGTTTTCTGTCTCTAAGCAATCATCCATTCATGTGTGCAAGATGGATAATAGCAGCTCCAAAGCCTATTTTCCCAGGACTGTTAGGAGGAATAAATATAAGGTAAGCAAAGAAAGTATAATTTAAATAGCCTTATTGTGATTATTATATTTATATTGTACGAAAGATGAGCATCAGGCATGTGACCTTGTTTCCATGTTATAATGACGTTTCAGAGTAATTTATAAAGCCTTAATCTTTTATACAGGTTCTAAGGTTGGCATTGTAGATAAAGGGCATCAGGTACAGTCAAAAGGGACTGAATTTTAATCTTTAATTTTCACAACAGTTTATTACCTGTGTGACTCTTGACAAGTGACTCAAACTCTCTGAGCACAAGCATTCCATACAACAGAACAATATAAAATAGACATACTAACATTAATTTCAATAATGCTTTAAGGTTAGCCATGTATATTTTAATAAATACTTATCTATGGATAGTTACATGATGACTGGTAAGTGAGATTATGCATGTCAGGCCGGCCATTTATTACCTATGTAACATGGAAAAGTTAAGTATCCCCCTGAATGTCATTTTCCCATGAAAATGGGAGTTATTATAACGACTATCTCACAGATATTTTTTAGAGTTTAAATGACAAAACCGTAAAAGCACTTAGGATATTGCCTGGCAAATAGTAGGCTGTCATAACTATTAGCTATTATTATTTTTTAAACAGAGCATTCTTCCTACCTAGTAGACACTCAATAAATGAATATGTTCATTACAGTTTTTGCTTTCTAAAGGTTAAACAAACACAGTATCTAATCAGAATGTATTCCTTGAGATCAAGGAGATAAAGTAGAATATGTGCACTCATACTTCATCTTGTCCTCTATTTGCTTAACTGGACAGACTCTTTAGAGTCTTACCACCTGTCAAGCAATTATTTGCCATCAACCAAGATTAATTTTGAACTCCATGGAATGTAATGGGAAGAAGATATTTCTCATTGCTTGACCATTGGCACTGGAATTATTCCCTCCATCCTTCTCCACACCCCTCCCCATACAACCGTTTTCCATTTTTATTTATTCATTATCTTGGGCATTGAGACATGTCTATTTCAGAATCCTCAAGGGCTGCTACTGCTAGTAATTAACACTACATCTACCTGCAAGATAGTGTCTCGAATCATCATAGGCAGCCATAGTTTTTTAAAAAATTATTTATTTTCTGCTGGGCGTGGTGGCTCACGCCTGTAATCCAAGCACTTTGGAAGCCAAGGTGGGCGGATCACCTGAGGTCGGGAGTTCAAGACCAGCCTGACCAACATGGTGAAACCACATCTTAAAAAAAATTATTTATTTTCAATCAATTTAGAGGGTTTTTTAAATATTTAATTTAATTTAATTTAATTTTAAGTTCCAGGATGCATGTGCAGGGCATGCAGGTTTGTTACGCAGAAAAACATGTGCATAGTGTTTTGCTGCTCCTATGAGACCATCACCTAGGTATTAAGCTCTGCATTCATTAGCTATTTATATTGATGCTCTCCCTCCCCCCACTCCCCTACAGGCCCAGTGTGTGTTGTTCCCCTCCCTGTGTCCAGGTGTTCTCATTATTCAGCTCCCACTTATAAGCGAGAACATGTGGTGTTTGCTTTTCTGTTCCTGTGTTAGTTTTCTGAGGACAATGGCTTCCAGCCCTATCTATGTTCCTGCAAAAGATATAATCTCATTCTTATTTATGGCTGCATAATATTCCATGGTGTAGTTGTACCATATTTTCTTTACTCAGTCTATCAGTACTGGGCATTTGGATTGATTCCACGTCTTTGCTCTTGCGAATAGTGGACAACCTTACTTTTTTTTTTTTTGAGACGGAGTTTCACTCTTGTTACCCAGGCTGGAGTGCAATGGCATGATCTCAGCTCACCACAACCTCCGCCTCCTGGGCTCAGGCGATTCTCCTGCCTCAGCCTCCCGAGTAGCTGGGATTACAAGCATGTGCCACTACGCCCAGCTAATTTTTTGTATTTTTAGTAGAGACGGGGTTTCACCATGTTGACCAGGATGGTCTCGATCTCTTGACCTCATGATCCACCTGCCTCGGCCTCCCAAAGTGCTGGGATTACAGGCTTGAGCCACCGTGCCTGGCCCAGCCCTACTTTTAAACCATTGAGTGCAAGAGCCCCCATATGCTCTATTGAGAAAGAGATGAAATACTAGCAGGTTGAGTTAAGAGAAAGAACCAATGGGAGATTGTCCAGGATGCCAATCTAGCAATGCCTCTGTAATGGTTTGGCTCTATGTCCCACCCAAATCTCATCTTGATTTATAGTCCCCATGTGTCAAGAAAGGGACCTGTAATCCCCAAGTGTCAAGAGAGGGGGCAATGAGATCATGGGGGCAGTTTCCCCCATGCTGTTCTCATGGTGACTAAGTTCTCAGGAGATCCAATGGTTTTATATATGTTTGAAGTTCCTTCCTCATTCTTCTATCTTCTGTCACCCTGTGAAGAAGAAACTTGTTTCCCCTTTGCCTTCCACCATGATTGTAAGTTTCCTGAGGCATTAAAGCTCTTTCTTTTATAAATTACCCAGGCTCAGGTATTTCTTTATAGCAGTGTGAAAATGAGCTAATACACCCTCTATAACATTCTTAGAAATCTGATGAGATGGAGCAAAATGCAGAAGAAAATTTTCCAGGAACTGTGCGTGTTTTGAGGCTATAGTATGATAAAGAAGCAATAATCAAAATATTTAACAATAGGTATACCCAGAATACCAACAATCAGAAGCGAAGATAAAGCAATCAAATGGACACTGGCAGTAAACAAGGCGTTTGGCTAAAGTGACATCATGAAGCAAGTGAATAAGGCATTTGTTAAGATAATGTACTTGTGTTAGAAGAAAGACAGCCTCCTCAAGAAACATAAATTACAATATTTTGGTACCATGTAGCCTTCTAAAAGACACACTTTTAAATAATTGCATCAGTCTTATTTTCTGAGTGGAATATGCCAGCTTGAGGCCACGGCTAAACTGCAGTGACATACACATTTCACTGGGCCTTGGTTAGAGGGGTGCATATACAAGAAATAGTTGTACAGTTTTCTGCTAGTAAGAATCCTATACACAAGTTGAATAAGAAACATAAACATATAAAAATATAAGTAAGAACAAAACTAATGCAAACAAGTGTGCAATGAAAAATGGTAGAGAAGATTTAAATGCATGATAAATATCAAACCAGATGTCAGATTCTGTTTTTTTTTCTTTCAGAGATTTATGGGGTCATTATTTTTTATAATAGATTAAAAATGCTTGCATTCCATTCCATGTGCACTTCCCTCCCCTATCTCCATGATCCCTGGTAGTCTCTTGTTCTGGTCTGCCTCCAATGGATATGCTGGCTCCCTCAGGCCTCACCTTCGAGGCTGGTTTCCTGTCTCAGATATGCCGCCACAAGGGCAGAAGATGGTCCCCTCAGCTGCTGTGATCTTATTTCACTTTATCCACAGTAACAGTTGAAAGGCAATGTCTTCTTTTCATTTAAACCTCTATTAATTTTGGGAATCTTATTTTAACATTATTTTCTACTTGTGCTTCTTTTGTAAATTGTTTGATCTTTGCCTATTTTTAAATAAATATCTTACTCTTGGAGTATTATCTTACATATTATTGTAAGTTTCTTACAAATTAAATATATGACTAACATTTTGTCAGTATGAGTGCAATTTGCCTTTAATGTTGTTTATGGTATATATGACATATAGAAAGTTTACATTTTCAGGAGCTATATGTATTAATCTTTGTATCTATGGGTTATTCCTGTGCTTTAAAAAGTTTATCCATCTGCAAATCAGATAAAATATTCATAAGTTTTCTTATCATTATAACAATATAGATTCTCATTATAGAAAAAAGTAGGTAAGATGAAAAAAACACAAAATGGCCGGGCACAGTGGCTCACCTGGAATGACAGCACTTTGGGAGGCCGAGGCGGGTGGATCACCTGAGGTCAGGCATTAAAGGCCAGTCTGGGCAACTCAGAGAAACTCCAATTCTACTAAAAATACAAAACTTAGTGCGTTGTGCCAAACACTTGTAGTCCCCGCTACTTGGGAGGCTGAGGCAGGAGAATTGCCTGAACGTAGGAGGCAGAGGTTGCAGTGAGCCGAGATCGTGCCATTGCACTCCAGCCTGGGTAACAAGAGCGAAACTCCATCTCAAAAAAATAATAAATAAATAAATAAATAAAATCTTAAAAATAAATTAAAAAATAAAATTTTATAAAAAAGACACAAAATGAAAAATAAAAATCAAGTGAAGTGTTTCCTTCCAGAGATAGTGTTTTATGTACATATTTAACATTTTTAAAATAAAAATTGAATTCTATTATCTTCTTGGTCTATTTAATACAACATTAAAAGCATTTTTCTTCAATAGATTCTCTGACAGCTTGACAATAGGTTCATTTTTATACGTATTTGTTATTTTGATTTTATCAACTGTTCTCCCCAGGGTTTCTCAGTACTCTTATAAATGCCTTTAAATAAAATTATTGCTGTTATCTAACATTTACCTGCTCCACAGTGCTGTCCATGTGAGAAGCAATCTGTCAATAATCAACAAAATCAATAATTTAAAGCATTAGCCCTTAAGATTCATGATTTGATGCTGGTGCAGGCATCCTTTGTTCTTTGAATACAATCGTTTCTTGAAAATGTATTTGATAGCAAATTTGAGGATAGGAGCTTATATTCTACATTGTAAATGGAAACAATAAAAGTGCATTTCAAATCCATCCAAAAATTTCAAAATAATTTTTGAAATATATCCAAATACTTTTAAATACTAACATTTAAATAATTCACCAAAAACTTCTATATAACATACATTATATAAAATGCCAACTGTCTAATTAGTATTTAAGGAACTCAATAAAGTGTAGTATACAGTATCAGCTTCAAACTATATTTCTCTCCTAAAACACAGCAAATATGACCTTTATGTAAATATAGTAAAATAATAAAGTTGTATAACAAATGAAAATAAAGTAACAAATAAAATAAAACTATTAGGTAATAAAAATTAGCTACCATTGGAAGGGTTACAAATGAAGTTTGATGGCAGCAGAAACAAGGTGATGTCAACCACTTGGTGTCAAAGAAAAAAAGAAAAACCGAATGGAAAAGGTGGCCAGCTAATCACTCATTATTCAGAACACATAAAGAAGAATGTCAGTGAGGTGAGGAAAGAGTGAGGTCATCCGTGTCCAAATTCAAGGCGCTTGTGGACTGTGTGTTCTCCTCAGAAATAGAAAATCAGAAACTGATTGCCAAAAACGATCCTTTAAATCTACAGCTGAACCTATGAAAGAAGAAAGTACTCAAATAGGAAACTTTTGATTCTGATAATATTGGAAAAAGGGGGACCAGATTTACCTGTCCACACACCTCTAAATATACATCTCGGAATAACACGTTTTAAGTATTTCTAATTGTATGTGCATGTATATTTCTACGGTCAGTTTTTCTTCAAATAATGATTTTTATTTGTAAAAGTAACTGCAAGTCATAATAGCAAATATTTGCATAGTGAGAATTCTGATAGCAAAGGATATCTATGTTCCAAAGTTTTGTTTATTTCTCTATTCACTGTATACTATATATAGCCATCTCCTCTGCTCCAAATTGGACATTTTAGGCCTTATTGCATCTCAATTGCTCTTTGGGGAAGGTCTATTTGTGGTGTTCTCTCACTTCCAAACTCTTCACATGTATGCCAGGTGACCTATATTGTAAGACAAACTGTCCTAGACATACCCACAGAAGTTAGTGAAAATCTCTTCCTTGTAAATGTCTACTACTCCAAAGGATCACTGACGGTATTTTTCAGGTATTTAAAAGAACATCATTCTCAGCAAATTGATACAAGAACAGAAGATGAAATACCGCATATTCTCGCTCATAGGCTGGTGATGAAAAATGAGAACACATGGACACAGGGAAGGGAGTACTACACACTGGGGTCAACTGGGGGGGATAGGGGAGGGACAGTGGGGGGGGTGGGAGCAGGGAAGGGATAGCATGGGGAGAAATGCCAAATGTGGGAGAAGGGGCAGAAGGCAGCAAAACACACTGCCATGTGTGTACCTATACAACTGTCTTGCAAGTTCTGCACATGTACCCCAAAACCTAAAATGAAATAAAAAATATTATTTGCTATTTTTAGTAAATAATGGTTGTATGTTTTAGCTTCCTTAAAATCCTACTTTCTTTGTAATTATTTACAATAATGCTACATTTTACTGAATAGCTTTTCAACACCTATTGATATCCTTTGGTTTGTTGCTATAATAAAATATGTTATAAAGTTAAAAAAAGAATATTATTTAAAAGAATTTTCTTTAGAAAGTGAATTCAGGCAGATCAGTGGTCTTTAGGCTCTACATATGCATGAATATTGCTATGGTCTGAATGTGTCTTTCAAAATTTATATATTGAAACTTAATCCCCATTGTGATAGTAGTAACAGGTGAGGCTTTTCAGGAAGAAATTAAGACATGAGGTCTCATGAACGGATTAATGCCATATACAAGGCTTGGGGGAACTAGCTTAGGTTCTTTTGCCCTTCCTCCTTCCATCCTAGGAGGACCTAGTGTTCATTCCCTGCAGAAAAGGCAACAACAAGGCATAATCCTGTAAACTGGGAATGGGGCCTTCACCAGACACTGAACCTGCTGGTGCCTTGATTGTGCTCTTAGGCTTCCCAGCCTTCAGAATGTGATACATAAATTTGTATTTCTTATAAATTACCAAATCTCAGGCATTTTGTCATCGCAGCATAAGTAGATTAAGGAAAACATACACAAAGGCTTTTCAAAAGGCACAAATATTTGTAAGAAAATCTACTTTCAGATCCTTAAACTGAACCTAAGCGGGAGGTGCGTCATTCCACTTCTCCATTACCAGCTACCCATTTAT
>CM052664.1:67056448-67126827 GCA_028533165.1 Leontopithecus rosalia
GGTGGGAACCAGAGTCACAGGCACTGGCCATAGCTGGCCACTTTGGCTAGGCAGGGGCAAACTCCACTCAATAGACACTATTGCGTTCCACCCCTCATGATAGGGGAGCACAGGAAAGCCAGTGTAGGAGCCAAGGTGAGCGCTTTTGGGTACTGGCAGGAGGAAAACTCTGTGCAGGTCCAAGGGCAGCGACTGGAGGGGTGGAGTCCCCGTGACCTCTGAAGCTCCAGAAGGAGTGTTACAGTGCTCTTTTAGCTTTATCATCCACAGACTGCTTAAGTGTTTACAGCCCAGTAGAGGGTCAGTGTGACAGCTTTATCAATTTGATAATTCTGTTTTATTAATTTGATCATTGACTTTTCTGATTATAATAGAAATGCATTGTGATTGAAGAAAATTTAAAAGTATTAAAAAGAAAAAACAAAATAATCTGCAATTTTATAATCAGCAAATGGACACTTCTAATTGTGTGTTTGTGTGAAAGTATGCGTGTGTGTGTTTGTGTGTATGTATGTGTGGTGTGTTTACACTTCTTACTATATATGATCTCGTGTTTTCTGCTTTTGTCCCTAATATCATATAATAAACTTTTTTATACTATTATTCCACAGAACACCTTTAAATTTATGTCGTTTCAAAAGTTAATTATAAGAAAGTTACTGTTATAAAGCTTCTCTGAAATAGACTTATTCCACCATTAGTTATAATAGAAAAGCAACTTCATCAAAATGGCCAATAAAAGAAAGTTTAAATTACGTAATATTCTATTATTAATTAATTTGTGGCTACCTCTGTTTTACAAAAGCAATATTTAAACATTACTTGTTTTTAGACTTCAGAATAAAATTATCCTTTGGCTTCAGTGCAGTTAAGGGATTTAAAATGTGTCTATTCATGTCCTCTAAGTTTTTCAGTAAAGTGATGTACATTGTGCTGATGATTTTTTCTGTTGCCTTGACCACAAAGATCAAATATGCTTAAAATAAAATGCTTGACTTGCAATCTTTGTCAATCAAATTCTGATTTTACAGGACATTTTCTCAACAATAGGAGTTAGACATATAAAGAAAATAATCTGTAGGTAAGCATTTTTATTGCTGTTGGCAGTAATTTTTCCCATGTTCTAAATATTGCAGATTTTTATCTTTACTTGTATTATGCAAAAATTCAACAGGAAATGTCTAGATGAGGTTCTGTTGTCCTAAAAATTGCTTGTTCTCCCCTAATTCTCTTTCTCCCTACCTCTCCTCCTGCATCCTTCCCTTCCCTCTCTCCCTTCCTCCATCCTTCTATCCCTTCTTTCCCTCCTTCCTTTCTTTCCTTCTTTCTTTCTTCATTTATATTTCTAATAATTATTCATTTCAGTTGCAGAAAGTTTTTTAAATTTACTTTTTTTTGTTGGCTTTTGCATTACTTGATCTACAGCTTAGGAACACCTACATTTTTAACTCCAAATCTTTTTATCCCTTTCATTTTCTCTGTTATTAATTTTATCTCTTTTTTCCTTTATTATTTTAAGAGAACATGCAAGTTAGAGTTGGACATTATTGTTTTTTTATGCAGAATGTTATTCTCCTGCTGAAATTTTGGAGCTGATGTTAGTTTTGCTTTTTCCCTTTCTTTTTGTTATTTTAAATCTCAGTTTATGTGCTTTGCACCTCTTCTGATTTTTTCCTAACCTGATCTCTTTTTGCATCTGCATCACCACATTCTATTTACCATGTGTCTACTTATCCTATTGTGGATACCCAGGTTTTCTTCCCGTTTTCTGTTGAGCAACTTTAAGTAACTGCATTTCCCTCTGATTCTTCAGAATAATTTTTTTCTTATTACATTTGTATTACTTTCTCACATACCTTATTTGCATTTTATCATTGTACTCATCTTTAAAAAGGAGAAACTTCATGCAAAAATGAATTTTGCCAATAGACTGGTGGTGGTGATTTTCATGGGCTCCATTCGGTAAGGACCAACTTACTTCCAAAGTCTCTGCTTAGATGCAGAGCACTGGGAAGGGAACAGACAGATGGTTAAACCCAGACAAATACATTGTGTCTGCCCTACACTTTCCTCACTCCACTGGTCATCCTCAACTCTAGTCCTCCCTTCCTAGGTGCTCTAAAATTAGAATATGTATCTATATATTAAACTAAAGACTGGAATCATCACGCATATCTCAGTATTTAGCCTTTATCACCCATATACAATATTTTGCTGACTTTTGATAAAATGAAGCATTCCATTGTCAGTTCTCTCTCTCTCTCTCTCTCTCTCTCTCTCTCTCTCTCTCTCTCTCTCGGTCATATTTTCTTAGCATTATGATATCCAAAAGCAGCACCTGCACAACAGAAAAATGGTGAACATGCTTTATTATTAATTTGGAAGCCCATTTTTAAAAAGACAATAATAATATAAAATATAAGATTGAGAATTACTATGCCTCTATTCCATAAATAAGAACTAAGTATTCTTAAATATTTTGAAGTTCAGATTATTTACAAAGTTTGTTTTTCTTAGTTATCGTTCTTGTTAATCCTGAGTAATTGTGATCTCATTTGATTGATTTTCTTCACAAGGTCTCAATAGAGTGACAGGTAAGGTACACTTTGGGAATCTGCTTGTATTGTCATATTGCTTTCAAAACAACTCCCCAGGGTTTTAAAGGCATCAGCAAAAAATGAGTTGTCTTGCTTTATTGAAAAGTTACTACACTTAAAAATGCAGTTCCAAATGTCTTTTCTTCTCTTTCCCCATGAGTCTTGGGAACCCATCATTTTGCTTTCTAGCCTTCTTACAGGAGAAATATTGCTAGAGCAAACAAACATTAATGCATTTACCAATTCAGGTAAAATCCTTTCTTGCTATTGGTTTCCTGTAGTTTAGATAAATTTCACAGAAATTTCAATGCATCAGTAAAAATTGCAACCATACTGAGAATAGCATAGTGCTGAATGTTTTTAACACAAGAGAAGAACATTTGGAGAAATGTCACTCTTTCTTTAGATCTGAGAAAACAAAATGCAAACACACAGTCTTATGATATAAAGGGGAGAATAGGAGGTCCACTTCCTACTCACTCACCAACCTCATCAATACCTTTCTGTTTTCCGATATCTCACTTTTCCAAGATATGCTTATTCCCTCCATCCAGTTGTCAGTAAATCTAGATTAATTATTAAATGGAAATTAATTTATTCCAAAATAGACAAATTATAGCAAAAGTCATGAAAGCTAATTTTGAACTTGAACCTCCTTCACTCCTCACCGTCATCCTCTACTCTCATGAAACATGTCATGTTGCTTGGGATTTGAATGTGTTTATAATAGTTTAAGTTGTATATTTTGGTTGATCACATAACTCAGAAATCCAGGGGAATATATTCTACTTTTTAAATCAGATGATGTTAAAAACTGCTTTTTCTGCTTGCACTTTGGCTGAACAGCTTTAAAAATTTAGCTGATTCTTGCTTGAAAGAAATGAGTAAATTCTTAGAAGACAAAAATAATTGACTCCATTTTACAAATAAAACCCAGAGGATTTGTAAGTTCCTTCATTAACTTGTTGTAATGTAAAATAGCAGATTGAAAATCTAGATCTCTTGAATTGAACTGATTTTTTATTTTCAGCATAGTATTTTCAGGTAACTGTCACAATCTCTCAGACAATTATACATCTTCTTGAATACTAGAGTTAAACAAAATAAAAGAAATAAAGTTTTGTGTATTCCTTACTTAAGTTAAAATTTGGTGACAGTAACTTGTTCAGCTTCTCTCTTTGGAGAAAACTAAATTGAGATTCTTAGTTGGTTAAAACCCTCCTTTCATCCTTTTTATAGATGTTGGCTTCATGTAAAGATCTGGGCCTTTGCTTCCTTTGGGGAAAAGGCAATATGTCTTTGTCTTGTCAACACCTGCTGTTTGAACTATTTCAAACATAGGAAGTAATTTTGTTGCTAGAAGAGTTTGTAGTTTGTCCTTGTTGTCTGGAACAGAAAGTAACAAATTCCTTAATATAAAGATTGGGCCCCAGATTCCACTCAATTCTAGTGTTTGTGTAAATTCAAGCTGCTGGTGGAGCAAAGGTGTTTCTGATACATTTTTCTCCCAAATTTGTCCTTAGAACCTAATTGAAGTACTTTATGTTGGATAATACAAAGCAAAAAAGGATATAAAGATAAGGATATAAAGAACAACCACTTTGATATGATACAAGAATGTCTCATTTGGGCTGGCGCAGTGGCTCACGCCTGTAATCCCAGCACTTTGGGAGGCCGAGGCGGGTGGATCACCAAGTCAAGAGATCGAGACCATCCTGGTCAACATGGTGAAACCCTGTCTCTACTAAAAATACAAAAAATTAGCTGGGCATGGTGGCATGTGCCTGTAATCCCAGCTACTCAGGAGGCTGAAGCAGGAGAATTGCCTGAACCCAGGAGGTGGAAGTTGCAGTGAGCCGAGATCGCACCATTGCACTCCAGCCTGGGTAATAAGAGTGAAACTCCATCTTAAAAAAAAAAAAGAATGTCTCATTTATAAATTGTGAGTTTCTATGGAGTCTAGTGTGGTAACTTTAAGAATGAATGACCTTTTAAGTTTTGACTTAGAAATGTAGATCAAATGTTCAGAACTAGTACATTGATGCAAAATAAATAAATAAAAATGGATGTTCTTTGTTGCCATCTTGCCTATTAGGATCTCTCTGGCTTTTCATATCATCTACTCTTTAAAACCCTTCACAATTTCTCTGTTGCTATATGAAAAAATCCAAACTTCTTAGTACCACACATGGGGTCCTTCATAATTCAGCTTTTCCCAGCAATACAGCTTTCTCTTCCATCACTTTGTCACACATTATAGCAAAAACACGTGTTTCCAGAATACCTATGCTTCTTCTATCTGCCTTCTGTCCTCTTCCGTCTTCATAACTGATGTGCAGAGGTCAAGTTACAGGGGCTTACAGGCATTGTGTCAACTGTTAGTAAGTGACCACACCTTACTTAGCTTTCAAATGTTTTTGAGAAACCAGATCTGCTCTAAAAGTACAGAACTAATAGGATAGAAGAACACACAAAGGGGAATTTATTAAGGAGTATTGTCTCTTATGATCACAAGGTGAAGTGCCACACTAGGCCATCTGCAAGCTGAGGAGCAAGGAGGCCAGTCAAAATCCCAAAACCTCAAAAGTAGGGAAGCCAGCAGTGCAGCCTTCAGTCTACGGATGAAGGCCTGAGAGTCCCCTGGCAAATCACTGGTATACAAGACTGTGCTAACTGAGTAAATAACCAATACGAGCAATCTTAGATAACCACCCACTTACCTGTTACACTGTCCTTCATTCTTACCTAGCTCTCCATATTAGGCAGTTTTGAATTGCTACAGAAAAATACCTGAGACAGAAATTACCTGGGTAATTTATAAGGAAAAGAAGTTTAATTGACTCATGGTTCCACAGGCTATACAGGAAGTGTGATGCTGGCATCTGCTCGGCTTCTGGGGAAGCCTCAGGAAACTTACAATCATGGCAAAAGGCTAAGTGACAGCAGGCAGTTCACTTGTGTGGAGCAGGAGCAAGATCGGGGGGAGATGCTATACACTCTTAAACAATCAGATCTCACAAAAACTCACTATCGTGATGACGGCACCAAGAGGGTAGGGTATTAAACCATGAGAAACTACCCTGCTGATTCAGTCACCTCCCTCCAGGCCCCACCTCCAACACTGAGGATTACAACTGAACATGAGATTTGAGCAGGGACACAGATCCAAATATATCACTTCCCTTTACTCCCAGTCCACTCAGGTGTCAATGTTGGATGCTGCCTAGGCTCTAGTTCTTTACCTAATACCAGCTGAATCTTGCTTTCCTTTGATTTCATTCAGTTCTGGAAAAGAACTTCCTGAATGTGCGATCAATCTCCTTCCTCACACTTCTACCTTATATAGGAAGAAATGCCCCTTCCTCTGATGCATATATCCTTTGATCACTTCACCTCACTTGATCTTCTTCTGGTCAAAGAAGGAAGTCTAACAAATTTAGGGGCAAAAAAGAAAGAAAGAAAGAAATGATTTCCAAGCTTGTTGTCAAGCCAACTGAGATTTAATGGCCAAAAGTTGCATTTAAAGTAGGATGATTCATCTTTCTTTTCAAACTCATGAAATCCTGTGTTGAATCAGTTGCTCCCTAGCCTATGGAAGAAAAATGTTTCTTTACACTTACTGGATGACTCTACTTTCATTTTAAGATGAAGAACTATTTCATGAGCTGGTTCAGTTTCAAAAGTGTTCTTTTGCCAATCTCAAAGATAAATAGCCTCAAGGAGTCAAAATGATTTCATAAATTTTCATCAAAAACCATAACTCTGACTTGAATCCTATTTGAAACAAAATGCAAATACACGGTATTTAAAATATTTTTGAAGAAATAGTAGCTGTACAAAAACTAGAGAATAATTTTTTTTTGAGATGTAGTCTTGCTCTGTTGGCAGACTGGAGTGCAGTGCTGTGATCTCGGCTCACTGCAACCTCCGCTTCCCAGGTTTAAGGGATTCTTCTACTTCAGCCTCTGAGTAGCAGGGACTATAGGTACGCACCACTTCACCAAGCTAATTTTTGTATTTTTAGTATAGATGAGGTTTCACCATGTTGGCCAGGATGGTCTTGATCTCTTGACCTCGTGATCCACCAGCCTCAGCCTCTTAAGGTGCTGGGATTACAGGCATGAACCACTGCGCTCAGCCCAAAACTAGAGAATAGTTTTTTTATAATCTGAATATTGCCTCAGAAATCAAGCCACTGGCAAGGGTACCTACTGGGTTGCCTGTGCCACCCACACACTTTTTTTGGAGAAGCTATTTTCCCAAAGGATGCCAAAGATTATAGACATCCCTGATGCAACAGGGAACCTTCGTGTATACGGTTTTGAAGAAGTAGTTTATCCAAACACGTCTGCGAGTATAATTTTGCTCTCTAATCAAGGATGGCAAGTTGAAAGATGGGTAGTTGATTCCTGCCAGGTACATTAGGGTCCTTGTTGGAGAATACGGAATTGTAATTTAAAGATTTGAGTGGTCGTAGAGATATTTTTTAATAGAAAAAGTGGAAATTCAAAAGTTGTTGTAATCAAGATCTGTGATATGGGTTGATAAGCAAAAAAATTTAGTTTTCGGAGATGGAGAGAGAGAGAGAAAGATCAAACAACATCAGACAGTCAGAAATAATCACAAATGAGAAATGGAGAGCTATGAGGTCCCAGTCTCCCCATAGTGCATCAGCTTTTGATTACAGTCCATCCATGAAACCCTGCTAATTCCCAGACCTTACTTTCTTGAAATATCCTTGTACCTTTATAGTAAGTATAGTCTTTTTTCCCAAATTTTGTTCTGAAAGTGTTCTTTTTTTTATTAGAAATAATAAATTTCTGTTTTCTGCAGCAAATACTCTTCCAGCAAAGTTCATGGAAATAAAGCTTTGTAAAAATAATACAAAACTACTTTGTTTCACTCACATGTTGTAGAACTTGTTTTCTACAAGTGATTTCCATTTATGAAACCATTGTGCTTTGCTTTTAGAAATTCCCAGATGAATTACCTATGGGTCCTGCAATGAAAGGATACGCGAGGAGAAAAAGATACATGTGTAAGTTGGTAGCATGCATGGTAGAAAGATGTAATGGCCATGAGAGGCACAGAGCCCACCTAACAACCTCTGTGGAAAGAGATTATTTCCCACAGTTACCCAATACAACTTTAGAAAGAGATGAACCTGAGTTTGTATGTGGCAAATGGGTATTATTGGACATGTGGGGTTAGGGTAAAAATCGTTCTAGCTAGACAGAATGCGAACATGTCTAAGAAGAGCAGAGAGAGGCGTATAAGCAACAGTTCAGTTTCGCTAAAATAAAAGGTCTACAAACAGATGTAGTGATTAACATGAGAAAGATAGATTTGAGCAGATTAATAAAGGCCTTTAAAGCACATGAAATAAGCTTATACTTTGTCGTAACAAATCTTTGGGCCCAAGTAGTCAATAAGGATTTTTTTCTTTTTTTTTTCGAGACAAAGTCTTGCTCTGTGTTGCCCAGGCTGGAGTGTAGTGGCATGATCTCAGCTCACTGCAACCTCTGCCTCCCAGATTCAAGTGATTCTCCTGCCTCAGTCTCGGAGTAGCTGGGATTACAGGTACCACCGCCATGCCTAGGTAATTTTTACATTCTTCGTGGAGACAGGGTTTTGTCACATTGGCCAGGCTGGCCTCAAACTTTTGACCTCAGGTCATCGGCCCGCCTCAGCCTCCCAAAGTGCTGAGATTACTGGTGTAAGCCGCTGTGCATGGCCAGTAAAGATTTTTAAACCAAGGAATGGTATCAGCAGTGACTCAGGAGGCTGGACCAAGTGGCAGTACAAATGATGGGCTGTGGGAGAATGGAGGACACCAGCGAGAAAGCTGATTCTGAGGTTCGTATGTGTTAATAAGAGTTGGAAAGAAAGAATTTTCTTCAGCAGGCTTTTGAAGATTTCATTATGGAAGGGCAAGGTGTCCATCAAAGTGAGGCAGCTAAAGAAAGCACTTCAGGAAGAGGCTGAAAAGATAGAATGGTTTGCTCCTACTGGTGTGAGCCACCGGACCCACGGTTGAAGAGCTGGGAGCCTAGCTGAAAGAGTGAAGATGCAGAGGGCTGGTCTGGATAGGAAATTAATCAAAACATGGAGGGACACAATAGAGAAAGAGATTTTCATCTAACAAAGCAATTGTAAATTAAAAGGAGTAAGAATACATAGGTAGGAACTAGAGAGAAGGCATAGGATGTGAATCCATATGCAACTAATATTAATTGCCTAGAGTTCCAGATATATTTATAAATTGAATTATATTTAGATATTTTCTCCATTTTACAGATCTAGAGAAGTTGAGACACTAGCTTAAGATAAGCATATTTTAAGTGATACAATTGAAATCGGAACCCAGGTTTTCTAGTGTCTTAACTCTTTG
The DNA here is from genome assembly GCA_028533165.1 of Leontopithecus rosalia. Classification (NCBI taxonomy): domain Eukaryota; kingdom Metazoa; phylum Chordata; class Mammalia; order Primates; family Cebidae; genus Leontopithecus; species Leontopithecus rosalia. The sequence continues at coordinate 67,065,437 of CM052664.1, forward strand.
ATTTTAATTATTCATATTGTATCACATTATCTCTCATCAAGATTACTAGGGGTGAAGGGAAATAAGCATAGAGCCAGACTATGTTTCCATAGGAATAATTGCTTTCACTGAGTACTCAGCCCCCTTAAACCACCTTCCTCAAGTGCTAAACCTAGATCAAAGTAATTCCCAGTTAGCCACTGGCTGTTAATAAATAATTCGTTACATAAAATGACTGAGTAAGTGCCAGAGGTAAGAAATTATACGTTTTGATATTGTGACAAAAATCAATAAAATGCAACTATAGGGTTTTTTATCTGGCTTCATTGCTTGTTAATTTTGTGACTACTCATTTGAGTGACTACATCCAAAATATGAGAAGAAAAAGCTACTGGCCCTTTATTCATGTATTATAGATACCAAATTCCAGAAGTGTGTGACATTTACATGAATATAAAACAAATTTATTGTAATTAATGTTATTACCATGAATAAGAAATAAATTCATAACATCCAATATGTAAATACTAAGCAAAGCATGTAATTTGTCTCCTTTTGAAATTAATCTCACGTTCACATTAATATGATTTATGTTTTTGTAATACACACTATGCCTCTGGAATCAGAGTAGAAATGATTAGTTCTTTATGTGACCTTAATAACAAATAATGTGCTAACAGAATCATAAACATCAACTAAAATTAATTGAATTTTAAATATTTTTAAAATAGCTTCCTGAATTTGATCTTCGCATAGTAATAAAATGGATGAAAACAGTGTAAGTGCCTCGGCATATTAAAATGTCAAAAGAGAGGACACCTGCAGTCGTAGTTCAAGGCATGGGTCAGAGATCACAGAATGTTAGAGGTAGGAAGGGTCTCAGAGGTCGTTCAGTTCAATCCCTTCATTTTGCAGATGAGGGAGAGTAAGCCCAGAGATGCTGGGACTTTTCCAGGGTTCAATACACAGTTACGAAGTGGCAATGCCAAGAACACAGTGCAGTCCTCCTGACTTTAGTCCATTGTTCTTTTTGCAGTATCATGCTTCCTGAAGAGTCATTTTTAATCATCTTAAAATGCTACCTTATTATTGCATTAGCAAGTGAAAAATTAATGGGTGTACATTCGTTTGCTTTATAAATGAGAAAAAACACTTTCATTAATCGCAGCAAAGTAATTTTACCATAAAGTGAGCTCAGAGGACAGATTTGTTTCCCACATATCTTATAGCAAATCAGCTTTCTAGATTTAAGGACATATTGTGACATTCAAGTGTTTTTAATGAGTGGCATTTTAATTAAAATAAATCATTTGACTCGTGATTATTAATTTTTATGATATAGGAAGAAATTATTACAGGATTGGTATTGTAGCAAATTTGAAAATTAAAGTAACACTTATTTTTTCCATTGAGATACAATTCACAAAAAGAGAGACACCGGCTCTTAAGTGCACCATTTGGTAAGTTCTGAAAACAAGCATACCCCACCATGGTCTACACCCAGATCAAGATACAGAACACTTTACTACCCCAGAGAAGTCCTGCCATTCTCTCCCAGTCAATAAATTCACCATCCTTTCCTGAAGGGAACCACAAATATGTTGTCATGTTTTGACATGACTAGTTGCCTTTATGTTTATTAAGTTGTAGGAGTTTTTGGCATATTTTGGGTATAAACCCTTTGTCAGACATATGCATTACAATATTATCTTCCAATCTGGGGTTTATCTGTTTAATTATTGAACAGGGTCTTTTAATTAGCATACAAATTTAATTTTGATTAAATTTTTCTTTTATGGGTTTTGCTTTTTATACCCTAAGAAATATTTGTGTATCTCAAGGTATTGAAGACATTCAATTTTTCTTCTGGAAGCTGTATAATTTTATCTTTTATTTTTAGTTCTGACTGGGAGAGAGATGAGGCAAGATTTCTCCCCCATGTAGCTATTCTGTTGTCCCACCACCATATGTTGAGAAGATGCTCCTTTCTCCCATCATTTTGATTTGGAGGCTTAGTTGAAACTCATTTCACAAAAAAAAGTAAGTTTATTACTGAAATGTCCATTTTACTCAATTGATTTAATTATATTTTAGGTAATGTTTTTAATTACTAGTTTTTTTAATTACTAGTTTTTTTAATTACTAGTTTTAATTACTAGTTTTTTACTAATTATATTTCATGAGTAGATATTTGGCAATTTAAATTTTCTATTTTTTTAATCAGTTTGTTATTTTTCTCCCAAGGAATTTGTTCATTTCATCAAAATTGTTGAACCTTCTGACTCAAATCATCTTTAATATTTCTTTGCATCATTTTAATACTTGTAAGATCTATACTAACATCCTCACTTTTCATTCCTGCTACTGATAATCAGTATAGTGAGAGAGTTAATCAATTTTAATATAATCTTTTCAAAGAGCCACATTTGGTTTCTTTGATTTCTCTGTTTATCTGTTATATATTTCATTAATTTCTGCTCCTATCTTTATTATTTTCATTGTTCCACTTTCCTTGGCTTGAATGTGATTTTTTTAAACTTCTTAGGTTAGAAAGGTAGATCGTTGATTTTAAACCCTGCTTCTTTTCTAATATAAGCACATAGAGCTATAAATTCCCCGCTGAGCACTATTTTAATTGCATTTCACAAATCACAATTTTTTTCATCATTTCTTTCATATTAAATTATTTTGTAGTTTTCTTTGTAACTTCTTCTTTAACCCATGAATTCCTTAGACCAGGGTTACTTAATTTTCAAATATTTGAGGTTTTTCTATTTTTCAGTTTTATCAATTCTTTAATTCTACAGTAGCATGAGAACATGCCCAGTATAAGATCAATCTTTGAAGGGGAGGGATGGCATGGGGAGAAATGCCAAATATGGGTGAGGGGGCAGAAGGCAGCAAAACACACTGCCACGTGTGTACCTATGCAACTATCTTGCATGTTCTGCACATGTACCCCAAATCCTAAAATGCAATAAAAATTAAAAAAAAAAAAAAAAAAAAAAAAAAAAAAAAGATCAATCTTTGGAATTCACTTTTTAAATGACTCAGGACATATCCTATCTTGGAGACTGTCTTGTGTGAATCTGAAAGGAACTCAGATTCTGCAGGCTGTTAGATGCAGTGCTCTATAAATGTCAGTTCGATCAAGTTGATTGATAAAGTTTTCAAGTTGTTTGTATTCTTACTGATTTTCTCTCAAGTAGGTCTGTTATTTTCTCAGAGACTAGTTTTAGAATCTGCTACTTTAACTATACATTCATCTGTTTCTCTAGTGTCTGTCAATATTTGATTCAATTATTTCGAAACTCTACTATTAGATACCTACGTATGTTTTATTGTTAGGATTTCTTTATGAACTTTTTTAATCATTATTAAATGTTCCTCTTTATCGCTGATAATACTCTTTCTCTGAAATCTTCATTCTATGATATATTGATATAGCCATGCTGCCTTTCTTATAATTGGTATTTGCATGATGCTTTTAAATTTTTATTTAAAAAATGTTTAATTATTTATTTTTAACTGACAAATAATTGTATATATTTGTGAGGCACAATATGATTTATATGTATTTATTTACACATCTATGTATACGCATATATGTAGCAATTGCTATGCTACATATGTGTATACATAGATATTTGTATATATATTTATATATGCTATATATATGCTACATATATGTATACATTTAATCATTCTGCTACATATACATGTATACATTTAATCATTTTGCTACATGTATATGTATACATGTAATCATTCTGCTACACATATATGTATACATTTAATCATTCTGCCACATATATATGTATACACATAATCATTCTGCTACATGTATATGTATACATGTAATCATTCTGCTACACATATATGTATACATTTAATCATTCTGCCACATATATATGTATACACATAATCATTCTGCTACATGTATATGTATATATTTAATCATTCTGCTACACGTATATGTATATAATCATTCTGCTACATATATAGTATACATTTAATCATTCTGCTACACGTATATGTATATATGTGTATATATATGTATACATATATGTGTAGCAGAATGATTAAATCAAGCTTATTAACATATATGCAAATCACTGTTAGTCTGTTTTGTATTGCTATAAGGAATATCTGAGACTGAGTAATTCATAAAGAAAGAGATGGCTGGGAGCAGAGTGGTGATTCACATATATAATCCCAGCACTTTGGGAGGCCAAGGCAGTCAGATCCCTTGAGCCCAGAAATTCTCAACTAGCCTGGCCAATATGGCTAAACCCTGTCTCTACAGAAAATACAAAAATCAGCCGGGCATGGTGGTGCACACCTGAAGTCCCAGCTACTTAGGAAGCTGAAGCAGGAGAATTGCTTGAGCCCACGAGGTGAAGCTTGCAGTGAGCCAAGATTGTGCCACTGAACTCCAGTCTGGTGACAGAGCAAGAACTGTCTCAACCAAAAAAAAAAAGAAAAGAAAAGAAAGAAAGAAAATATATTTGGCCCATGGCTCTGCAGGCTATACAGGAAGCCTGGGCTGGCGTCTGCTCCTGGTGAGGCCTCAGGAAGCTTTCAAATCATGGTGGAAAGCAGAGAGGGAGCCCAAGTATCCCATGGCAAGAGAGGGAGTGAGAGAGGAGCTGATGACTGTCAGTGTTAAGCAACCAGCTCTCACATGAACTAGTAGAAAGAGAACCCACTCATTACCTCAGGAGGACAAGCCATTCTTGACAGAGCTGCCCCAGTGACTCAAACACCTCCTACCAGGTTCCACATCCAACACTGGGATCACATTTCAGTATGAGATTTGGAGGGCACAAATATCCAAACCATATCAATCAACTCATATATTTATTATTTTTTTGTGATGAGGACATTTAAGAAATACTTTATTAGCAGTTTTCAATATACAATACTTTATTATTAACTATGGCCACAATTTTGTACAACAGATCTGCAGAATTTATTCCTCCTGTCTAACTAAAACTGGGCAAAGGGTACAACTTTGACCAGTAGCTCCCCATTGCATGATACTTTCAAAAAATAATATCTATATTTTTTGAGACACAGTCTCACTCCGTCACCCAGACTGGAGAGCAGTGGCACAATCTCAGCTCACTGCAACCTCCACCTCCCAGGTTCAAGTGATTCTCCTGCCTCAGCCTCCCAAGTAGCTGGGATTACTGGCACACACCACCACACCAAGCTAATGTATTTTTAATAGAGATGGGTTTTTATCATGTTGGCCAGGCTGATTTTGAACTCCTGACCTCAGGTGATCCACCTGCCTTGGCTTCCCAAAGTGCTGGGATTACAAGTGTGAGCCATGGCACCTGGCCAACTACTTATATTTATGTGTAACTCATACACAGAAAAGTTTTGTGTTTACCATCTTTATTTCACTTGACAATTTGTCCTGTAAATAAAGTATATAACCTATTTATATTTTAGAAAGTAATTTTAATTTGCCTATTGCCTTTTTAGGTATCTCTCGTTTTATTAATTTTATTGGATGTTCTAGAAATTTCAGTATGTATCCTTGACTTTTCCAAGTTTACCTAGAGTAAATATTGAATTAGTTCTTGAAAAATCTATACATCTTGCAACATTATAGATTCATTCAAATCTCCCAATTCCTTTACACTGAAGTTGTCATATGCATTGCGTTTAAATCCATCACATAAACTACAGTAATTTTTGCTTTAATCAGTCCTAGGTATTTTTTAAAATTAAGATAAAAAGAAATAATAGTCTTTTTTATTTACCCATATATTTAACATTTTATAATCATAATTCTTGTCTGAAAACCTGAGTTTTCCTTATTATTTTACTTTATCATGAAGAGCTTTGTTTAGTATGTCTCACAATGCAGCTATACTGATAAGCTCTTTTCTCCCCACGCCATGAACATACATTTTTCCATTTGTTTCTTGACAATTTTTTGTTGGGCATAGAATTTGTGGCTGGCTATGGTGGCACACACCTGTAGTCTCTGCTACTGGAGAGGCTAAGGCAGGAGGATCATTTGAGCTTAGGAATTTGAGACCATCCTTGGCAACATAAGGCAGCCCCACCTCTTAAAAAAATTGGTTTAAATTGGGGATAGACTCTTTTTTAAGTATTTTGAAGATGTGTCCCTACTGCCTCTTACCTTCATTTTTTAAAACTTATTGTTTGCTCTATAAGGTGTCATTTTTCTTTGGGTGCTTCAAGACTTTTCCATTTACCTTACATTTTCAAAAATTTGACTCTATCATCTCTTGTCATTATATTTTGTACTTTTTCTGCTTGGAGTTTGATACATTTTTGGATTTTCAAATTATCATTTTTACAAAATTTGGGGTATTTTCAGCCATTATTTTTTCAAATGTTTTCTCTATCCTCTCCTCACTCTTGCCTACTTCTGATAGTCTTCTTTTTCTGTAAGTCTGAGAAGGTCTGTTATTTACATTTTCTTTAGGGTTCAAAAATGTATAATGTCTGTTGATCTATTTTCAAATTTAGTATCTCTTTCCTCTGTCATTTCCTTCTTACTGATTATCCCGTTCAGTGACATTTTTTTAATGTATTGCATTTTTCTGCTTTACAATTCCCATTCGGTTGTTTTTAACATTATTTTTCCTCTCTGATGAGATGTCCTATCTTTTCAGTTACTGTGGGCATATGTTATTATACATCCTTGAAGTTAATTATTGTAATACTGCTTTGAAATCCATGCATATTAATGCTAAGAACTGGATCATCTCAGTGTTGGTCTCCTTTGATTGCTATTTTATTACACTAATGAGTACCTTTTCCAGCACTGCATAAATTGAGTAATTTATGTCTTGGACATTTGAATGTTATATTGCGGAGACTCTGGATTCAGGAAATTCCTAGCTGGTCTTAAATTGCAAATTCTTTTCCTTATTAGCAGCTCAACTCTTAGCACAATTTTTTATCCTCAGCTCTAGTCTGTCCCACACATGCATGTTTCAAAGGCAAGTGAGACACCTGGGTAGAGTTTACACGAAGAAGTCACGGTTCTCATCCCTGCCTCTCCTAATCAGTATACACATTTCTTTTATGCAGTTGTGATTTCCACAAACTCTGTCCTATAGTTATTCAGGTTAGAAAGACTATGAACTTTTCAATTAAAAATATAGTCTTGGGGCCGGGAACAGTGGCTCACTCCTGTAATCCCAGCACTTTGGGAGGCCGAGGCGGGTGGATCACGAGGTCAACAGATCGAGACCATCCTGGTCAACATGGTGAAACCCCGTCTCTACTAAAAATACAAAAAATTAGCTGGGCATGGTGGCGCGTGCCTGTGATCCCAGCTACTCAGGAGGCTGGGGCAGAAGAACTGCCTGGACCCAGGAGACGGAGGTTGCGGTGAGCCGAGATCGCGCCATTGCACTCCAGCCTGGGTAACAAGAGCGAAACTCAGTCTCAAAAAAAAAAAAAAATTTAGTCTCCACATATTGCCAGATTTCACTTGCCCTCAGGATAAAAGGTGTAAGACCTGGTAACTCAGCTTGTGCTGTTGCCTTCTTCCAAGAGTCTGGTTCCTTCCAGGATTTGGCTACGCTTGTTGTTAGCTCTTTATTGTCCTCAATCACTACTTATTGTTTGTTTGTTTGTTTTGAATCTTGTCTAACACTTACATTCGTTATCTGTGAAAGGGCATTTATGAACTACTCAGTCATTACAGAAGAGGCCTTAGTTTATTCACATTTAATGCAATTGTTGATCTGATTGGTTTAAGCCGGCCATTTTGCTATTTTCTAATTATGCATGTGTTCTTTGAAATCTCCCTTCTTTTACAGCTTAGTGTTAATTGAACATTTTTCAGTATTCCTCTTCACTTTTTGATTGGTATTTTAGTCACAACTCTATTTTGCTTTGCTAGTTATGTGTGTGTATTTTTTATGATATACATGTATCTTTATCATATTATATCTTCAAATAATATGGTACCGCTTCAAATATATAAACTTTACAACAATACATTTTCATTACCCTTTTTGTGCTTTCGTTGCACAGATTTTACTTTCATATGTATTTAAAGCCACAATATATTGCTATTTTTACTTTAAGAAGTTAAATTACCATTTTTAAAAGTTAAAAACTGTATTATATTTATTCATGTATTTGTTGTTTGCAGCTCTCAACAGTTCTTTGTGTACATCCAAATATGCATCTACTATATTAACTCTTCTCCCCAGAAAACATTCGACATTTCTTTTAACGTTCACCTGCTAACAATAGATTCTCTCATTATTCATTTGTCTGAAAATGACTTTGTTTTGCCCCCAGATCTGAGAAATATTTTCATTAGATATAAAATTCTAGGTTGATAGTTTTTCTTTTCGTCTAGTACTTTAAAAATGTCATCTCATTGTCTCCCGACCTCCATGGTATCACATAAAAATTTAGCCCTTATTTGAATCATTGGACCCCTATATTTGATGTTTCCTTCCTCTGGTTATATAAGATTTTCTGTTATAACAATGCATTTTAGAAATTTAATTATGTCATGCCTTGGTGTGCTTTACTTTCAGCTATCTTAAATTGGTTTTGGTTTAAATTCTTAAATTCATGTTAGCATTTTTCATCAAATGTGAAAAATTATGTCTATAATAGTTGAATCAGTGCCCCAAATTCAAAATACGGAATCTTTGTAAAACTGGACTTTCGTATATAACTTGAAGCAAAATTATTGATTCCTTCTTCTATTTGCACTGACTCTGTCTGCAAAGTAGACCAAAGTCTAACTCATCACTTATTCATTAGCACGGAAGAGATAACATAAGAACAGAGATAGCTGGCCAGACCTACTTCAAATCCATGCCTGCTTGGGTATACTGATCAAGTGGGAGAAATTAGTACAAAAGGAAATGCCTCTTAAACATACTAATCTTTAGAACAGAATAACCATGCTCTCAATAAATGTAGTTAAGCTCTGACTAATCCACATTAGCAATGTCTCTCTCAAAACATGGGCAGAATAATTAAAAGAGGTAGCCAGACAGGTAGCTTCTTGGTCAGAAGTGACAGAAGATTCCATATCAAATAACATAGGCAGAGCAACTTTGTCAATACGTTTGTGAGTCATAATGAGCAAACTGCTGACAGAATTCATAGCAACATATCAGATTCAGTCAGAAAAAGGCTTGAGGGATAATGTATATGGACATGTAGGAGGGACTGGGGCTTAAGTCTAATCCTGATAGAAAAACTAATTTCAAAATTTTTCTTGATAATCTGAGAGAATATGGTGCCAATTTTAGAAACAGAAAAAATATTGGGAAGGGAAGTCTGTATTGGAGGTAGAAATGAAAGGGTTTATTTTCATTTGTTCAGGCATACATTCACCAAAGAAACTAGCTGATGATTACTCGAACTGAGTTGAGGTTTCCTTTATGCAAAATTGAGTATCTGGGTGCATAACATACCGTAATTCATCTCTTTCATGCAAAATTGACTATCTGGGTACATGTAATACAGCAATCCGTGCATGGTGATTCAAAATACCAAACAAAAACAAGAGAAAACAATATTTGAGAAAAAGGAAATGAGTTTAGCTCTGGGAATGATTATTTCAAAACCATGCCAATCCACCATGCAGAAATATCCAGAAAGATACTCGGTTGCAGAGTGATTTGAGAAAATGGCTTGAGATATGGTAGTACTGAGGCTTTGTGAGAAAATGAATTAATAAATGAATGACCTACTGAGTGATGTAACATGCTCAAAAGGTTTTCGAAATAATTTTAATCTGTGCTCAGTAATTTTATGAATGGGTAGCATGTCCCCTAAGTTTGCTTTGGGGTTAGGTAAAGTTAGGTAGGTGTAGTTGTTGGTGTATATTCTTTAAACATTTCCATAAGATTATTCAAAACAGTAATGGTGAAAAGAAAAATTATACTTAAAAAATGAATCAGATGTCACTTATTGGTGCTATTCTTTGAAAATAGCATATCCAAATGGCAAGATCAGTATCTAAAAAGATCAATCTGTCCACAGAGCTTCCTCTCTTTCTGGAAGTGTAGGTTAAGGATTTGTAATAGCTGGTCATCTGGTGAAGAGCAGGATCACAGTAAGGTTTTCAGCATTTTCTCATGAGTGTTGACTGGTTTGTGATTACACATTCCATACTGCCTATGTTTGTGTTTTAGGAACACTCAGAAAACATGTACATGCACCTGAAATATATCCCACTCAACCATATGGAGTAATGAAAGAGTTCCGGACAACATGAAAAACAAACTATTTTCTTTCTGGCTTTGTGATTTGGGGCAAGTTATCCCTCTGGGTCTTAGTTATCTCATGTGTAAACTCAAAGTTTGGATTTGTAGAACACGAAGGTCCTTTTCAGCTTCATACTCTCTTTCATGCGACATTGAGTACTTGGGTGTATATTGAACAGCAGTATATGAACAACATGCTGACTCACTTCACCATATATTTGCTATCCACTTTGTTCAGTTTTGAAAATATAAAAACGTACAAGAAAACAATCTCTTCTTAAGAATGCCACAGTCTAATGAAAAGACATGCCAATAAATAGTTACAAAATAAGAGGATAATTGACATAATTAGGTCTATAGTGGACACTTAGAAAAAAAAAAAGAGCCTAAATATGTCCAGGGGATATAAATAATTTCTCAAAAGGGGGAATGCATGAACTGAATCCAGCAAAAGTTTTGTAGTTTATAAGACAAATGCAGCAGTAGAAGTTTGAGGGCAGAGTAAAATGCTAGCAAATGCAAAAGGGTTCACGAATCTATCGGATTCCAAGAGCCACAAACGCTTTCAGATGGTAAGTGCTTGGTATGTGTGTGGGGGCATGGCAGCCCAGGAGACTAGGGAGCCAGGCAAGTGTCAGCCCATGAAGGTCCTTCACACTTAGGGATTTAGACTTTGTCATAGAGACTGCTAGTCTCCAAACTTTGGGAACATGCTACCCATTCGTAAAATTATTGAGCACAGATTAAATTTTTTTTGAAACCCTTCTGAGCATGTTACATGTATTTATGTAAAAATATGTTATAATAGTCAGGGTTCTCCAGAAAAATAGAACCAATACAATGAGTATATCTTCAAGAAAGTGAGAAAGACAGCTAGTGAGATTTATTTTAGGGAATTGGCTCACATGATTGTGGAGGCTAGCAAGTCTGAAATTTACAGGGCAGCCCAACAGGCTGGAGACTGAGCGAAGAGTTGATGTTGCATCTGGACTCTGAAGGCAGTCTGCGAAGACATTCTCTCTGCCGAGGGAAGTCAGTCTTTTGCTCATGGACATCAGCTGATTGGATGAGGCCTACCCACGTTACAGACGGTAATCTGCTTTACTGCAAGTCTCTGGATTTCAATGTTAATCTCATCTAAAAATACCTTCCCAGTAACAACCAGATGCATTTGAGCAAATATCTGAGTACTGTAACCTAAGCAAATTTAACACATAAAATCAACCACCACACATGTATCTACTTTACTATAATATCAGGTACATTCTAAAATATATGCATTACATACATATACAAAAATATTTTAGAAGGAATAAAATTATGAAACAAAAATAAAATGCTAATGCTTTCTTCTTAACTTGCAGTGAGTTCTTTTGTGCATTCCATGAAATGTGTGCAGTCTACAGGAGTCCCTGCTAGATAGACTGGAGAGCCATCACAAGGAGTTACAGAATTAAATACATGTAATTGTTATCTGTCTCATGGCAGAGCTGGGATTCAAGGCAGGAATACAAGTCAGGAAGAAACAATAGAGCAGAAAAGAGAAGTTTGGCATCTGACTCAAGGTTGCAGCAATGGCATGAAGTGAGCATTGGGAGACAGAATGAATAGGGTGATGGATCATGGGTGGAGGCTGAAGATAATGAGGGTCTTGAGTGTCTGCTAGGACTTGGTCCCTCAGTGACTGGACTGTGGGTGTGATTGATTCAGATTTACTGGAGTCAATTCTGCACATATTAAATGTTCATGACTTGTTTCAGCCACTTGGAGCTAACCTCTTGGCACTGAGAAATAAAGGCTTGGAATACAGACATGAGTTTCAGCCTAGGCATAGGAGTTAAATAACATGTGGTGACAATAGAAACAGGGTGATATTGGAGTTATAAGACAGCAACATTAAATGATATGATATTAACGAAATTGGCTACCATTTAGCCAGGGTTCATTATACGCAAGGCACTGCGCTAGATGCTTTGCATACATTATCTCAACTAATCTTTAAAACAACCATAGAAAATAAGATTTGTCATCTCCCTTTTTATGGACCAAAAAGTTAATGCTTAGGGCGGGGCATGGTGGCTCACACCTGTAATCCCAGTGCTTTGGGAGGCTGAGACTGATTGAGGCCAGGAGTTTGAGACTAGCTTGGGCAGTGTAGTGAGACCCCATCTCTAGAAAAAACAACAAAAAAGGTAGGTGGCATGGTGTCAGGTGCCTGTAGTCCTAGCTAATGAGCTGTGATTGCACCACTGCCCTCCAGCCTAGGTGACAAAATGAGGCCCTGTCTCAAAAATAATAAATGCCAATAGCTGATGCTTAGAAAAATTAAGTAATTTGCCCTAGGTCAGAGTTTGTAAGAGGAGGAGCTGGAATGAAAACTCTGGCTTAACTAAACTCTAAGCACCAGGATCTTAATCACCATATGATATTGTTACCTATTTAAGTGGCAAATTGAAAAAGAAAGCACAATGCTATACCTGTTACCAGACGTGGAGAGAGCTGAGAGAGGAAGAGATGGATGACTTGGTCATTTAGCAGGATATTTCTTCATATTAAAAAACCTCATGGAGTAATTGCTTAAAAGGTCAGGATTTGGAGCAAGGCAGATATAATTCAAACATTTCCTTAAGACTCAGTTTCTTGGTTTATAATATAAGACAAAAAGCAGTGTCATATGCTTATTATTAGAATTAAATTAAGCAATGTGTATATATAGCATCTGCTAAATAAATCTTAATTCTTATTATATTTCTTCATTTTGGTCTAATTGTGTAAAAGAAAGATAATGTCCTTCATGGTAGAGCAGAGATTTATCAAGATTACAATGCATTCTGCATTGCCACAAAGAGATTATTCCAAGGAGTTTTATTTAAACATTAAAAAGTAATCTGTTTATTTAATGATGCATCTTCCAACAAGAACTGTTTGTAGTTTTAATAACATGCACATTGGCAGTGAATAGTTCAATAGTCCCTAGAAGCTTGCATAAATTCCAAACTAGATTTTTCACCTTCTGAACTAATTGAAAACAAATTCTGAACCTTCACAAAGGCAAATGGCACTGAACAATTTGTAAGTATTTGAATAGGCTCTTGGGACACCCGAGTAATGTTAAAAAGTACCCCAGAAGGAATAAAAATGATATGATTGCTTGAGATTGCTGTGTATATAAATATAGAATTGGTTCCAAAGGACTGGATGGGTAATAAGTCTTTCTTATTTCCAGGTCTGCTGGCTCTGACCCTGGAAATGCCCAGCTGGAGAACTGGTGTGCATTTGTGATGTCTGGGTGGACCAGCTGGGTAACATCACCGTGCCTGTGCATAGAGAAGGAATGATTCTCCCTCATCCCTTTCACTCTATCCAGAGTCTGCTAATGAGGTCCAGAGGACTGACTTTGCAGAGCCCATTTTTCCTTCGTAGGAGGGACATATGGTACAATTATAAATTACCCATACCCAAGCCAAATACACACACACACACACACACACACACACACACACACACAGATTAAATGTAAGCAGTTAATGAAACAAACATATGAATTATAGCAGACATCAAAGTATCTCTTTTTCAGGGTTACCATTTTGGATTACCATCTAGCCCATTAGATGTTTGCTGAATAAATTCAGACCAGTGTTAACTAATAAAATACATATCTACATGAATTAGATGGTGGCCCAATATAATATTTTCTATTAAGTAGTGAATTGTCTTCTTTTAGATATTTTGAAATTAATGTCCTCTTTATCATCTGCTAAATCTGTATGTTTTTTGTTTAAGCACAATGGAACAATTCAACAAGGTATTTGAAGATTTCATCTAGTGAGGATAAAAGCTGTTTAGAAAGCTGTTTACTGTCTTGCCTAAATTATGCAGACAGAGCTTATATATTAGGGCCTTTGAACTTTAGATTGGAAACATTTTCAGATTTAGAAAAGCTTCATTGTTTAGTTTGAAATTTTCCATTTAAAATAATTAGAGGTGAATGGGAAACATAATCTTCTTACTAATGCGTTTTTTATGAGTGAATGCTGAGAAACTTAACATAAAGATGCAATCTGGAAAAAAAGAAGAAATAGAAAAGAACTTTCTCCCTTTCACTTAATTACTAATAAAATATTATAAAATATAAAGCCTAATGTTTAGTGTCATCTCTTATTGGAATATGTCAGCTTCCCCAGAGACAATGCATTGCCACAAGTAACTATTTGAAACAAATCTTCCTGTGATGTCTGAAGACACTCTTCTGCAAGGGTCTCTCAAGAGTTTCAAAGCAGCACTTTCCCAACCCTCTGTGCATCCAGCTAAACAAAGCAAGCAAAGGACTACTTCTCTTTGACTTATATTTTACTCATTAGTCATTTTGTATCATTGTAATTCTGAAATAAAATAAGCCTTAAGAGAAAAAAATCCACCACATATTTTATATTAAATGTTCATTCATGAGCTAATCTTAGCTAGCTGTTCCTTTGAAACCACAATGCAGTCTTAAAATCATTTAAACTGTTACTAATTTAGCATTTGTACAGTGATGAGTTTTTCAGGTCGCTTACATATAGATCTTTTAAGACTGAAGATATGCAGATATCCACAGTTTTGCTTCTTCAGCTCTCAGTATAGTGCCCTTATTTCTATAAGGCAAGATATTCTACAGCAAAATTATTCATAACTAAATGAACTGTCATTGTTGAGTTGGTCCATTATTTGGGCTTTGTCAGGAGCTGATAAAAATACTTCCAAATAAAATTCTTTTCAGAATGAAGCCTTTGGTCTTTGCATCTTCACCATCAACAACCAAGGATAAATTCATTACAGACTGATAAGGTCATATGTGGTTATTATTCCCCATCAAATAAAAATGAGTTTGAAAATTTAGTGAGAGCCATAATTATGCTTAATTCCATTAATATACTTCCAAAATGAAGCAGCTTCAGATTGTTATAAATACCTCTACTCTTCATTTCCACACAGCAGTCTGCATAAAAATTGAACTAAAAAATCCATTCATTACCCACTGCACTCTGAATTCAAGTCATCATTTTATTATTAGAAAATGTGATGGCCATTTTACCTTGTAAGGACAACCAACAGCAATTTCTGTTCCTTCAAATGCATGGGGATTTCTGTGAATCTGAGTTTTGCTCAAGGAAGCATTGGCAAAGAAAGAGATAGAAGATAAAACAAATGAACCTTTCTTACTTAAATTCCCCACTGAGTAAATACTACAACATTACCAGCTCTGAATAATTAACTTCCATCCACTGTGCCAGAAATGATGCACTGTATTTGAAATGCATCTTTTGAATAAGTACTCCTTGAGAGAAACCACCACAGAAATCATGACAGCTGTCATTGCACTAAACTTTTACTTACTCAAATAATTTTCTGAAAGCCATCATTAGAATCAAATTAAAATAAAGCTGAGGTTTTCTAAATAAAACTGTCAAAGAAGATAAAAGTTTTTACATTGACAGTGAAGCAAATGATTTTTTCCACTCTGTTGAGGTTGCATAATAGTGTAGTATATCTGAATGACTTATGGTCACTTAATGACAGATTAACAGCTGGAAGAGGGAAGAGCTTTCCAAGAATAGTTTTCAAATGAATGGAACTTCAGGCCCAGAGGCAATGGGAAACGCAAACTGTGGGGAATTGGGGAAGATATGGGTGGAAGAGTCTTATATGATCAGACTTTTATAATTCATTAAAATCACTGAAAATGATAGTGTGATCTGATAGGAAGTTTCCATATCTAGAGGGGAAAGAGGTCAGAGTAAATACTAAGTCCTTGAAGATGACTGCAGGAAGTGAAAAGCCGTGAAAATGTATTTGTGCAGCCTACCTGAAAGAAATGGGCCTTGCTAAGACAGAATTTGGTGAGGTATCCCATGTACATGATTTTGCTCACCAGAACTCTTTTTATCTAATGAGATACAAAACACTTTACACACTAGATGGGTTAGGGTGAGGATGATGCTAAAAGAATATGTTATTATGATTGATTTGTTTAGAAAGACTAGTCCTATAATCTGGAATGATAATTATACTATATATGTATACTTCAGTAAATTTACATAAATTCTAAAAAATAGAGCTGGTATCAATTTTCCTTTCTTTTTTTAAGGTTACTTTTGGTGTAGCCAAACTTTAATTCTTTATCACAAAAGTAATACATAGTTTTATAAATATTACAGAAAACTGGTAAAACAAATGTAGAAAAAAGTAAAAGTCACTTCCCAATAAAATTCATATTTAGGACTTCCAAGATGGCCGAATAGGAATAGCTCTAGAGCACAGTTCCCATGAGAGCAAAGCAGAAGGCTAGTGATTGCAGCATTTCCAACCAAGGTACCCAGTTCATCTCAATGAGACTGGTTGGACAGTGGATGTAGCCCAAAGAGGACAAACCAAGGCAGGGTGGGGCACTACCTCACTTGGGAAGTGCAACAGGCTGGAGGACCCCACTCCTACACAACAGAGGCCACTGGGGACTTTTCCAGGCACTCTGACACTCCAGTTCAGATTCTACACTTCTCCCATGGTCTTTACAGCCTAAAGATTAGGAGATTCCCACCAGGCCGAAAAGCACCATGGGTTTCCAGCACAAATTGGGGTGGCCGTTTTAGCTGGTGCCGCTGGCTTCCAGCCCAAATCGGGACAGCCATTTTAAGTGGTGCCTGCTATGAGACAGAGCCACCCATTCCCCTGGAAAAAAAAGGGGGCTGAAGGCAAGGAGCCAAGTGATCTGGCTCAGCAGGTCCCGCCCCACAAAGACCAGCAAACTGAAACTCACTAGCTTGAGAGTTTCACAGTCAGCACAGGAGTTTCAGCTCAGCACAGGACGGTTGAGCTCGGTGGGGGAAAGGGTGTCTGCCATTACCAGGCAGTTCTAACCTTACCTGTGTAAACAAAATTGCAAGCAAGTTTACACAGCTGCTGGGTGGAGCCCACAGCAGCTTAGCAATGCCTCTGCAGGCAGACTGTGACTAGACTCCCTCCTTGCTGGGTAGGGCATCTCTGAAAAAAGGCAGGAGCTCATCACAGACTTAAAAATAAAGTTCCACCTTCCCAGGACAGAGCATCTGAAAAAAGGGGCAGTTGGGAATTCCACTGCAGCAGACTTAAACATCCCTGTCAAGCAGCTCTGAGAGGAGCAATGGAGCTCCCAGCACAGCACTTGAGCTCTGATAAGGGACAGATGGCCTCCTCAAGTGGCTCTCTGACCCCTGTATATCCAAAGAGACACCTCCTACAGAAGAGCTCTGGCTGACATCTGGTGAGTACTCTTCTGGGATGAAGCTACCAATGGAAGGAACAGGCAGTGATCCTCACCGTTCTGCAGCCCTTGCAGGTGATTCCCAGGCAAGCAGGGTCTAGAGTGGACCTCCAACAGCCCTGCAACAGAGGAGCCTGACTGTTAGAAGGAAAACTGAAAAACAGAAAGAAATAGCTTCAACATCAATAGAAAGGAAGTCCACTCAGAGACCGCATCCGAAAGTCATTAACTTCAAAGACCAAAGGTAGATAAATCCATGAAGATGGGAAGAAACCAGTGCAAAAAGGATGAAATCACCAAAAACCAGAACGTCTCTCCTCCAAGGGATAACAACTCCTCACCAGCAAGGGAGCAAAACTGGATGGAGATTGAGTTTGATGAATTGACAGAAGCAGGCTTCAGAAGGTGGGTAATGACAAACTTCTCTGAGCCAAAGGAGTATGTTCTAATCCAATGCAAAGAAACTAAGAACCTTCAAAAAAGGTTAGATGTAATGCTAATTAGAATAACCAACTTAGAGAAGAAAATAAATGACTTGATGGAGCTGAAAAACACAGCACAAAAACTTCAGGAAGCATACACAAGTTTCAAGAGTCAAATCAATCAAGGAGAAGAAAGGCTATCAGAGATTGAAGAAGATCAACTCAATGAAATAAAATGAGACGGCAAGAATAGAGATAAAAGAGTGAAAAGAAATGAACAAAGCCTCCAACAAATATGGGATTATGTGAAAAGACCTAATCTATATTTGATGGGTGTACCTGAATGTAGCAGAGAGAATGAATCCAAGCTGGAAAACACTTCAGGGTATTATCCAGGAAAACTTCCCCAACCTAGCAAGGAAGGCTAACATTCAAATCCAGGAAACACAGAGAACACTACAAAGATAGTCCTCAAGAAGAGCAACCCCAACGCACATAATCATCAGATTTACCAGGGTTGAAAAGAAGGAAAAAATGCTAAGGGAAGTGAGAGAGAAAGTTTGGGTTACCCACAAAGGGAAGCCCATCAGACTCACAGTGGATGTCTCGGCAGAAACCCTACAAGCCAGAAGAGAATGGGGGCCAATATTCAACATTCTTAAAGAAAATAAATTTCAGCACAAAATTTCATATCCAGCCAAACTAAGCTTCATAAATGAAGGAGAAATAAAAACCTTTATGGACAAGCAATTGCCGACACATTTTGTCACCACCAGGCCTGCCTTACAAGAGCTCCTGAAGAAAGCACCAAACATGGAAAGGAACAACCAGTACCAATCACTGCAAAACTGTATCAAATGGTAAAGACCATCGACATAATGAAGAAACTCTGTCAACTAATGGGCAAAACATCCAGCTAGAGTATCAAAATGGCAGGATCAAATTCACACATAACAATATTTACCTAAATGTAAATGGGTTAAACGCCCCAATCAAAAGACACAGCCAGGCAAATTAGATAAAAAGTCAAGACCCGCCAGGCATGGTGGCTCACACCTGTATTCCCAGCACTTTGGGAGGTCAAGGCAGGTGGATCATGAGGTCAAGAGATCGAGACCATCCTGGTCAACATGGTAAAACCCTGTCTCTACTAAAAATACAAAAAATTAGCTGGGCATGGTGGCGCGTGCCTGTAATCCCAGCTACTCAGGAGGCTGAGGCAGGAGAATTGACTGTACCCAGGAGGCAGAGGTTGTGGTGAGCCGAGATTGTGTCATTGCACTCCAGCCTAGGCAACAAGAGTGAAATTCCATCTCAAAGAAAAAAAAAGTCAAGACCCATCAGTTTGCTGTATTTTGGAAACCCATCTCATGTGCAAGGACACACATAGACTCAAAGTAAAGGGATGGAGGAAGATTTACCAAGCAAATGGAGAGTAAAAAGGAAAAAAAGCAGGGGTTGCAATCCTAGTTTCTGATAAAAATTACTTTAAACCAACAAAGATCAAAAGAGACAAAGAAGGGCATTACATAATGGTAAAGGGATCAATGCAACAAGGAGAGCTAACTATCCTAAATATATACACACTCAATACAGGACCACCCAGGTACATAAAGCAAGTTCTGAACAACTGACAAAGAGACTTAGACTCCCACACAATAATAGTGGGAGACTTTAACACTCCACTGTCTATATTAGACAGATCAAGGAGATAGAAAATTAACAAGAATATCCAGGACTTGAACTCAGATCTGGACCAAGCAACCTAGTAGACATCCACAGAACTCTCCACCCAAATCCACAGAATATACATTCTTCTTAGCACCACATCACACCTACTCTAAAATTGACCACCTAATTGGAAGTAAATCACTCCTCAGTAAATGTAAAAGAATTGAAATCATAACAACCAGTCTCTCAGACCACAATGCAATCAAATTAGAACTCAGAATTAAGAAACTCATTCAAAACTGCACAACTACATGGAAACAGAACAACCTGCTCCTTAATGAATATTGGATAAATAATGAAATGAAGGCAGAAATAAAGATGTTCTTTGAAACCAATGAGAACGAATACACAACATACCAGAATCTCTGAGAAACATTTAAAGCAGTGTCTAGAGGGAAATTTATGGTACTAAATGCCCACATGAGAAGCGAGGAAAGATATAAAATTGACACCCTATAGTTACAATTAAAAGAGCTAACGAAGCAAGATCAAACAAATTCAGAAGCTCATAGAAGACAAGAAGTAACTAAGATCAGAGCAGAACTGAAGGTGAAAGAGACACAAAAAACACTTCAAAAAAAAAACCCAATATATCCAGTAGCTGGTTTTTGAAAAGAACAACAAAATAGATAGACCACTAGGCAGACTAACAAAAAAGAAAAGAGAGAAGAATTAAATAGATGCAATTAAAAATGATAAAGGGGATATCACCACCGATTCCACAGAAATACTAACTACTATCAGAGATTACTACAAACAACTCTTTGCACACAAACCAGCAAATCCAGAAGAAATGGATAAATTCCAGAACACTTAGGCCCTCCCAAGACTAAACCCTGAAGAAGTTGAATCCCTGAATAGACCAATAACAAGGTCTGAATTTGAGGAAACAATTAATAGTCTACCAACCAAAAATAATCCTGTCCAGACAGGTTCACAGCCTAATTCTACAAGGCATACAAAGAGGAGCTGGTACCATTCCTTCTGAAACTATTCCAAACAATACAAAAAGAGGGAATCCTCACTAATTCATTTTATGAGACCGACATCATCCTGATACCAAAGTCTGGTAGAGATGCAAAAAAAAAAGAAAATTTCAGACCAATATCCAAGATGAACTTCGATACAAAAACCCTTAATAAAGTACTGGCAAACCAAATGCAACAGCACATCAAAAAGCTTATCCATCATGATCAAGGGGTCTTCATCCTGGGGATGCAAGCCTGGGTCAGCATGGGCAAATCTATAAATATAATCCACCACATAAACAGAACCAAAGACAAAAACTACAGCATTATCTCAATAGACGCAGAGAAAGTGTTCAACAAAAATTAACGTTTTTGTTGAACATTTTTAGCGTTTTATGCTAAAAATTCTTTTTTTTTTTTTTTGAGACAGTTTCACTCTCGTTACCCAGGCTGGAGTGCAATGGCGCGATCTCGGCTCACCACAACCTGCGCCCCCTGGGTTCAGGCAATTCTCCTGCCTCAGCCTCCCAAGTAGCTGGGATTACAGGCACACGCCACCATGCCCAGCTAATTTTTTGTATTTTTAGTAGAGACAGGGTTTCACCATGTTGACCAGGATGGTCTCGATCTCTTGACCTCGTGATCCACCCGCCTCGGACTCCCAAAGTGCTGGGATTACAGGTGTGAGCCACCGCTCCCGGCCCAAAAATTCTTAATAAAATAGATATCAGTGAAACATATCACAAAATAATTAAAGCTATTTATGATAAACCCAAAGCCAATATCATACATTGGAAGCATTGCCTTTGAAAACTGGCACTAGACAAAGGTGCCTTCTCTCACCATTCCTATTTAACATAGTATTGAAAGTTCTAGCCAAAGAAATCAGGCAAGAAAAAGTAATCAAGGTTGTTCAATTAGGAAAAAGGAACTCAAATTGTCTCTATTTGCAGATAACATGATTACATATTTAGAAAACCCCATCAGCTCAGCCCAAAATCTCCATAAGATTATAAGCAACTTCAGCAAAGTTTCAGGATACAAAATCAATGTGCAAAAATCACAAGAATTTCTGTACACCAATAACAGAGAGCCAAATCATAAGTGAACTCCTATTCATAATTGCTACAAAGAGAATAAAATACCTAGTAATACAACTAACAAAGGACATGAAGGACCTCTTCAAGGACAACAACAAACCACTGCTCAAGGAAATAAGAGAGGACACAAACAGATGGAAAAACATTCCATGCTCAAGGTTAGGAAGATTCAATATCATAAAAATGGCCATACTGCACAAAGTAATTGATAGATTCAATGCTATCCCCATTAAACTACCATTGACCTTCTTCACAGAACTACAAAAAGCCACCTTAAACTTTATACGAAACCAAAAAAGAGCCCACATAGCCAAGACAATCCTGAGCAAGAAGAACAAAGCTGTAGGCATCATGCTCCCTGACTTCAAACTATACAAGGCTACAGTAATCAAAACAGCATGGTACTGGTACCAAAACAGAGACATAGACCAATGGAACAGAACAGAGGCCTCGGAAGTAATACCACAAACCTATAACCATCTGATCTTTCACAAACCTCACAAAAACAAGCAATGGGGAAATTATTCCCTGTTTAGTAAATGATGTTTGAAAGCTGTCTAGCTATGTGCAGAAAGCTGAAACTGGACCCCTTCCTGACACCTTATACAAAAACTGACTCCAGATGGATTAAAGATTTAAACATAAGATCTAACACCATAAAAAGCCTAGAAGAAAACCTAGGCAATACCATTCAGGACATAGGCATAGGCAAGGACTTCATGACTAAAACACCAAAAGCAATGGCAACAAAACCAAAATAGACAAATGGGATCTTATAAAACTTCTTCACAGCAAAAGAAACAAACATTAGAGTGAACCAGCAACCAACAGAATGGGAAAAAAATGTTTGCAAGCTACCTATCTGACAAAGGGCTAATATCCAGAATCTACAAAGAACTAAAACAAATACAAAAGAAAAAAATTAGGCCAGGCACTGTGGCTCAAGCCTGTAATCCCAGCACTTTGGGAGGCCGAGGCGGGTGGATCACACAGTCAAGAGATCGAGACCATCCTGGTCAACATAATGAAACCCCGCCTCTTCTAAAAATACAAAAAATTAGCTGGTCATGGTGGCACGTGCCTGTAATCCAAGCTACTCAGGAGGCTGAGGTAGGAGAATTGCCTGAACCCAGGAGGCGCAGGTTGTGGTGAGCCGAGATCACACCATTGCACTCCAGCCTGGGTAACAAGAGTGAAACTCTGTCTCAAAAAAAAGAAAAAATAAAAAAATTAACCCTATCAAAAAGTGGGCAAAAGATATGAACTGACACTTTTCCAAAGAAGACATTTATGTGGCCAACAAACGTTTGAAAAAAAGCTCCTCATCACTGGTCATTAAAGAAACGCAAATCAAAACCACATTGAGATACCATCTCATGCCAGTGAGAATGGTTATCCTTAAAAAATCTAGAGGTAATAGATGATGGAGAGAATGTGGAGGAACAGGAATGCTTTTATACTGTTGCTGGGAGTGTAAATTAGTTCAACCATTGTGGAAGACAGTGGCAGTTTCTCAAGGATCTAGAAATAAAAATAGCATTTGACTCAGCAATCCCATTACTGGGTATATATCCAAAGGATTATAAGTTGTTCTATTATAAAGACATATGAACACATATATTCATTGTGGCACTGTTTACAATAGTAAAGTGCCACAAATGGAACTTTACAAATGCAACTAACCATTGGTTGGAACCAACCCAAATGCACACCAATGATAGACTGGATATAGAAAATGTAGCACATATATACCACTTATACTATGCAGCCATAAAAAAGGATAAGTTCATGTCCTTTGCAGGGACATGGATGAATCTGGAAACCATCATTCTCAGCAAACTGACACAAGAACACAAAACCAAACACTGCATGTTCTCCCTCCTAAGTGGGTGTTGAACAAAGAGAACACAAGGACACAAGGAGGGGAACATCACACACTGGGGTCTGTTGGGGGGTGAGGGGCGAGGGGAGGGATAGCAGGGGTCAGGGGATTGGGGAGGGATAACACTAGGAGAAATACCTAATGTAGGTGATAAGGGGATGGAGGCAGCAATCCACCATGGCATCTGTATACCTATGTAACAATCCTGCACAATCTGAACCTGTACCCCAGAACTTAAAGTAAAATGATTTTTTAAAATCTGTATTTAAATGTTAGTGCATTTCCTTCCATTATGTAATGTATTCATTCACTTTGTAAAAAATAAGGTAGAATTATGTTGAATGATTGTGATATTATGCCATGAATGTAGGAGCCACTTAACCTTGAATTTGAAGTCAGTGGTCTAAATTTTAAGGTGTATCCAACAGCCTTGGCAATCCAGACCACATTTATCTTTGTATGTGGCCAACACTAGATTTGTGTGCTCAGTATTCATTAAAGATATTATCAGTAAAAGTTATAGTAACATATATTTTAGTGCTTAAATATCTTAGGTTGGCAGTAAGGCCCTACTCATAGCCACACTGGGACTCAGAGTGATGAATTAGCCAGCATTGAAAATGCTGTCACCAGTTCTTTACTAGAGTAAAATGTGAGCTTTGCACATTCTGTCATTCTCAATTAAATGCTCAGCCCCCAAATAACACAAATCACTTCTGAGCAGATTTCATTGGTGCAATCTACTTACCTGGATCTACTCAATTACACAAGGATGAATGTACAGTCCTACCACATGCCCAGGTGTGTGGAGAACTGACAATATTTGGCAAATGTCACTCTCAATTTTCACAAGAAAAGATAAACTACATTTTCTAAAATTTCCCTTTTCATGTAAAAAAGATGTTTTAGGGTACAGAGTTGCCTACAGTTACCTCTGTTCTTTTGCTTTGTATTTTGTGTAAAAAGTGGATTTTTGTATATGTTCATTTGTTTGTGAATAGCTTTATACTTCCTGTTAACTTACACTCCCCGGTGATTAATTCACTGTTCCTTCAAAAGCAGACCAGATGGAGAATTACTTTAAAACATAGTCCTAGAAATCTGACTGTTTTCTGGTTGAGTAAGCTTCTTGGTTCTTGGGTTAGAAATTAGGATGTAGAAAAAATTTCTGAGGCTCATTTATTAATATCCTCAAAGCTTATTTAATAATTCAGTGTCAGAATTTGTTCTGATGAAGAGGTAAGGTGTAAAAAAACATTTCTTTTCTGCAACTTGAGCAGCTCATTTTGTAGTCTCATTGTCCTTCCTGGATCTAGAGTTAAGACACAGCTCACATGGAGCATTTAGTTCTATCTTAACCAATGAAGGGACCAAGATGTTGACATACAGAAGTACTTAGGGACTAACGATCAATTCAATTGAATTTCTCAGATGATGACAGAAGAAAACTATTTGAATCCTGTATTGGGAACTAGTGGAAACTGTATACACTGTCCATCACTAGGCAGGCTCCATGAATTCCTTTTAGTATCTATAAGATGTCAATGTGTTATGATTACTTGCAATAACGACCTTTATTTTGGCAACTCACAAGACTTCTCAATGAGATTTGGAGAGAGATGTTTTCTCCTTACTCAAATATGTAACTGACATTTTTATTGTTATACTTTAAATTGCTTGAACTTTAATTATACCTCTTAGCTCTGTTACTATCTATGTGACCTTCTGTAAGCAATTTGAGTAGTTCTCAAACTTCGGTTTCTTCATTTGGAAGAGTAGAAGATAATAGTACCTAACTCATAGGATTGTTTGGGATGTAAACTAGTAGGCCATTCATATTTTCTCAAGGCCATTATTGGGCTTGAAAAAAAATGTCCAGAGAAAGGAAACACTCTAACAAATAAAAAAGATGGGAAAACATGGCATGTGTTCTAGGTCAATTGATACTTGAGAACAAGGTTACTGCACATATGTGTGCAAGTTTTTCACTGAACAAGGTTGCCAGACCAAAGGAGCAAGTGGAACTAAAAGCCAGCCCATATTCTGCTTGCACAGCCATACTCCATAGTACAGGTTTAACTGTCCAGAGGAAGCAGGGTGCTTTTCTTTACATACTAGATGAGCTGGACTGACCCCAAGTAAGCAGATAAAGAGACTTGATTAATAAGACATCTTCATCCCGAATGGGAATCCTCAACAAGAAGAGTGCCAGAGGTGAATTACCATATACGCACCTGGATTATTTCCATTTCTTAAGTAGAGGATCTCTGAAACATTTTCATTTGTTGGTTTTTAAAAACCCAGAGAAAAATACCTATCTGTCCCCTATTACAATCAGTTTTCCTTCTTTCCACTAAAATTCCAGTCTTTCTTCTGAGTCACATGGCAACTGTCTCAGGAGGCAGGATGCCCCTGACTCTTCACTTTCTTGTCAGTTGCGCTGCATTTGCTTCTATTGCCAGGACTGCCTCAAAGGTTGAAAGGGATTTTGCACAGTTTGATCTTGATAGTTTGGCTGAGACTCATTGCACAACCAGCTGCCTCAAATCATATCCTCTCTCCTTTCATGCCAAGTTCATCTCCAGGGGGAAATGGGGAAAGAAGGCAGAAAGGGATATGAGGAGGAGGAATGGAATTGTGCAATGGGATGTTGAAATCTGCCTCTAGGAAGAATCCTAGACTATCTAATATCTGTACACATCCTTTCATTATTTCTTCCATCTGTTGCTTTTTAGGCTGCAGTTTTCTCAGAACAAATATCCTGAAAGCTTTTATACAATCTTTATAATATGTAGTACATATAGAGAGCTACCAGAGAAGGCTCTGTAGCTACAAGAAGAATGAAATAGCATCCATCCTATCACTGCCTTTTAATCTTCTTTCCAGTTCTCCAATTTCTGTTTTAACTGGGGAGATGGGAAGGAGGAGTAGAAGTTGTATCAGTAATAAAAGATTCTAATAAGATCCATTTCATTGATCCATAAAATAAAACCAAGATTATCTCATCTATCTTCTTCATATAACAATTACACTTTATTAAATTTTAAATATATTCCAGGTGCTTTGCATACATTATCTTTAATCCTTATAATAACATGTTAAGGTACCTATTTTAATCTCTGTTCTATAGATAAGAAAACTTTAGTGGGTAAAGTTAATTAACTTATTCAGATATACAGAGCTAATAAGTAATAGGGTTAGGATAAATCCAGGGCTATCTGACTCTGTAACCCACATTTTTTTTCTTTTTTCCTTTTTCCTTCCTTCCTTCCTTTCTTCCTTCCTCCCTCCCTCCTTCCTTCCTTTTTCCCTTCCTTCCTTTCTTCCTTTGTTCCCCTTTTTCTTTCTTTTTCTTTCCTTTATGTCTAAAATTATTTTCAAATGTCACAATATGATACAATTTGATGAATGCATATGTTCTTATTGGGTACAATTCATACTATGCAAATTATGAATTGTTAATGTGGAAATCCACTTTACATAAATTCCTTCACTCAAATATCCAATCCTAATAGCTTCCATAGTAGGGATAAGTTTCTTTTCTTTTGCTTAACTTTTATTTTAAGTTTAGGGGTACAAATGTAGTCTTGTTAGATAGAGATACACTTGTGTCATGAAGGTTTGTGGTACAGATTATTTCATCCCCCAGGTACTAAACCTAGTACCCATTAAGTATTTCTCCTGATCCTCTCTCTCCTTCCACCCTCCACCCTCCAAAAGTCCCCAGTGTGTGCTGTTCCCCTCTATGTGTCCATTTGTTCTCATCATTTAGCTCCCGCTTATAAGTGAGAACATGCAGTATTTGGTTTTCTGTTCCTGTGTTAGTTTGTGTATTAGTCTGTCTTCATTCTGCTGATAAAGACATATCCAACACTGGGCAATTTACAAAAGAAAGAAGCTTATTGGACTCACAGTTCCATGTGGCTGGGGAGGCCTCACAATCATTACTGAAGGCAAAAGGCACTTCTTTAATGACAGCAGCAGGAGACAAGCTTGTGCAGGGAAACTCCCATTTTTAAAACCATCAGCTCTCATGCAACCCATTCACTATCATGAGAACAGCACAGGAAAGACCCACCCCCATAATTCAATAATTCAATCATCTCCCACCAGGTTCCTCCCATGACACACAGGAATTATGGGAGCTACAAGATGAGATTTGGCTGGAGACACACAGCCAAACTATATCAGTTTGCATCTATCTCCAGCCATATCCTTCCAAAGGACATGATTTCGTTTTTTCTTGGCTGCATAGTATTCCATGGTGTGTATATACCACATTTTCTTTATCCAGTCTATCACCGATGGACATTGTCTTTGCTATTGTGGATACTGCTGCAATGAACATAGACATGCATGTGTCTTTATAATAGAATGATTCATATTTATTTGGATATATATATATATATATATATATCTCCAGTAATTGCTGGGTCAAATGGTATTTCTGTCTTTAGGTCTTTGAGGAATCACCATGCTGTCTTCCACAATGGCTGAACTAATTTACACTCCCAAGAACAGTGTATAATTGTTCCCTTTTCTCTACAACTTGGCCAGCATCTGTTATTTTTTGACTTTTAAAATTTTTCACTGGTGTTAGAGGTGTCTCATTGTGGTTTCAATTTGCATTTCTCTGATGATCAGTGATGATGAGCTTTTGTTCACATGATTGCTTGCTGCTTGCATGTATGTCTTCTTTTGAAAAGCATCTGTTCATGTCCTTTGCCACTTTTTATGGAATTTCTTTTCTTATAGGTTTATTTAAGATCTTTATAGGTGCTGGATATTAGACCTTTGTCAAATGTATGGTTTGCAAAACTCTTCCACCATTCTGTAGGTTGTCTCTTTACTCAGTAGATAGCTCCTTTGGCTGTGCAGAAACTAATTTAATTAGATCCCATTTATCAATTTTTGCTTTTGTTGCAATAGCTTTTGGTGTCTTTTCTCATGATATCTTTGCCTGTGCCTAGTCCTGCATGGTATTGCTTTGGTTGTCTTCCAGGATTTTTATAGTTTTAGGTTTTATATTTAATTCTTAATCCATCTTGAGTTCATTTTTGCATATAGTTTAAGGCAGGGGTTCAGTTTAATTTTCTGCATGTGGCTAGCCAGTTATCCCAGTACCATTTACTGAATAGGAAATCCTTTCCTTATTGCTTGTTTTTGTCAGGTTTGTCAAAGGTCACATAGTTGAAGGTGTGCAGTCTTATTTCTGGCTTCTCTATGCTGTTCCATTGGTCTATGTGTCTGTTCTTGTACCAGTACCATGCTGTTTTGGTTATCATAATATTGTAGTATAGTTTGAAATCATAGCATGACATCTCCAGCTATGTTTTTTTGCTTAGGACTGCCTTGGCTATTCAGGCTGGTTTTTGGTTCCACATAAATTTTAAAATAGTTATTTTTCTAGCTCTGTGAAAATGTCAATTGTGGTTTAATGAGAATAGCATTGAATCTATAAGTTTCTTTGGGCAGTATGGCCATTTAATAATATTGATTCTTTCTGTTCATGAACATAGAATGTTTATCCACCTGTTTGTGTCATCTCTGATTTCTTTGAGCAGTGGTTTCTAGTTCTCCTTGTAGAGATCTTTCATCTCCCTAGTTAGCTGTTTTCCTAAGTTGTTGTTATTGTTGTTTGGTGGAATTGTGAATGGGAATTTTTTCATGATTTGGCTCTCAGGTTGACGCTTTTTAGGGTATAGGATTGCTAGTGATTTTGGCACATTGATTTTATATCCTGAGACTGCTGAAGTTGTTTGTCAGCTTAAAATGCTTTGAGGCTGAGACAACGGGGTTTTCTGGATATAGGATTATGTCACCTGCAAACAGGGATAGTTTGACTTCCTCTTTTTCTATATGAATGCCTTTATTTCTTTGTCTTGCCTGATTTCTCTGTCCAGAACTTCCAACATTATGTTGAATAGGCATGGTGAAAGAGGGCTTCCTTGTCTTCACCCGGTTTTCAAGGGGATTGCTTCCAGATTTTGCCTATTCATTATGTTGTTGGCTATGAGTTTGTAATGTATGGCTCTTATTATTTTGATATATGTTCCTTAATTACCTAGTTTATTGAAGGTTTTTAACATGAAGCAATGTTGAATTTTATCAAAACCCTTTTATGCCTCTACTCGGATAATCATATGGTTTTTGTCTTTAGTTCTGCTTATGTGATGAATCACATTTATTGATTTACAAGCATTGAACCAACCTTGCATCCCAGGATGATGCCTACTTGATTGTGGTGTATAAGCTTTTTGATGTGCTGTTGGAATTGGTTTGTCAGTATTTTGTTGAATATTTTTACACCAATGTTCATCAAGGATATTGCCCTGAAGTTCTCTTTTTTAATTTTCTCTCTACCAGGGTTTGGTATCAGGATGATGCTGGTTCCATAGAATAAGTTAGGAAGGAGTCCCTCCTTTTAAATTTATTTGGAATCATTTTAGTAGGAATGGTACCAGCTCTTCTTTGTACAACTTGTAGAATTCAGCTGTGAATCCATCTGGTGCTGGGCTTTTTTTGGTTGGTAGGCTATTTATTTCTGCCTCAATTTCAGAACTCTTTATTGGTCTGCTCAGGGATTCAATCCCTTTCTGTTTCAGTCTTGGAAAAATTTGTGTGTCCAGGAATTTAACCATATCTTCTAGATTTTCTAGTTTGTATGCATAAAGGTGTTCATAATGTTGTCTGATAGTTGTTTATTTTTCTGGGAGATCAGTGATAATATTCCCCTTATCTTTCTGATTGTGTCTATTTGAATCTTTAGCTTTTCTTCTTTATTAGTCTAGCTGACTATTTTATTAATTTTTTAAAAAACAGCTTCTGGATTTCTGGATGGCTTTTTGTGTCTCTATCTCCTTCAGTTAAGCTCTGATTTTGGTTATTACTGGTCTCCTGCTAGCTTTGGGATATGTCTGCTCTCACTTCTCTAGTTCTTTTAGTTTTGAGGTTAGGTTGTTAACTTGAGACCTTTCCATCTTTTTTATGTGGGTAGTTAGTGCTATAAATTTTCCTCTTAACACTACCTTAGCTGTGTCCCAGAGATTCTGGTACATTGTATTTTTGTTCTTGTTAGATTCAAATAACTTATTGATTTCTGTCTTAATTTTGTTATTTACCCAAAAGTCATTCAGATGTAGGTTATTCAATTTTTATGTAATTATATACAGTGTTAAGTGAATTTCTTAGTCTTAAGTTCTAATTTGATTGTGCTGTGGCTTGAGAGATTGTTTATTATGATTTCAGTTCTTTGGCATTTGTCTAGTAGGATTTTACTTCCATTACGTAACTGATTTTAAAGTAAGTGCCATGTGGCAATGAGAAGAATGTATATTCTGTCATTTTGGGTGAAGAGTTCTGTAGAGAGCTGTCAGATTCATTTGATCCAGTGCTGAGTTCAAGTCCTGAATATCTTTGTTAATTTTCTGTCTTGATAATCTCCCTAATATTGTCAGTGGAGTGCTAAAGTCTCCCACTATTATTGTGTGAGAGTTTGTCTTTTTGAAGGTCTCTAAGACTTGCTTTATCAATTTGGATGCTCCTGTGTTGGGTGCATGTATATTTATGATAGATAGTTACTCTTATTGAATTGAACCCTTTGCCATTCTGTAATGCCCTTCTTTGTCTTTTTTTGTCTTTGTTGATTTAAAGCCTATTTTGTCAGAAACTAAGATTGCAACCTCTACTTTTTCTGTTTTCCATTTTCTTAGTAGATTTTTCTCCATCCCTTTATTTTGAGCCTATGTGTGTCACTGCAAGTTAGATGGGGCTCTTGAACATAGCATAGCAATAGGTCTTCATTCTTTATCCAGTTTACCACTCTGTGTCTTTTAATTGGAGCATTTAGCCCATTTACATTTAAGGTTAGTATTGATATGTGTGGATTTGACCCTGTCATCATCATGTTAGCTGGTTGTTCTGCAGACTTCTTTATGTGGTTGCTTTATAGTGTCACTGGTCTGCCTACTTAAATGTGCTTTTGTAGAGGCTGGTAATGACCTTTACTTTCCATATTTAATGCTTCCTTTATAAGCTCTTGTAAGGAAGGTCTTGAGGTAGTGAATTCTCTCAGCATTTGCTTGTCTGAAAAGGATATTTCTCTTTTACTTATGAAGCTTAATTTGGCTGGATACAAAATTCTGGGTTGCAATTTCTTTTTCTTAAGAATGTTTAATGTTGTCCCTTAATCTCTTTTGGCTTGTAGGGCTTCTACTGAGATGTCCACTGTTAGTCTGATGTGTTTCCCTTTGTGGGTTTCCTGGCCTTTCCCTCTAGCTGTCCTTAACGTTTTTTCTTTCATTTTTATCTTGAAGAATCTGATGATTATGTGTCTCAAGGATGATTTTCTCTAGAGTATTTTACTGATGTTGTCTGCATTTCCCAAATTTAATGTTGGCCTGTCTAGTTTGGTGGAGGTAACTCTCATGGATGATATCTTGAAATATGTTTCACAAATTGGTTCCATTCTCCCCATCTCTTTCACATACACCAATCAGTCATAAATTCAGTTTCTTTACGTAATTCCATATTTCTTGGAGGTGTTGTTCATTCTCTTTGATATTTTTCTCTATTCTTACATATCTGTCTTATTTTAGAATAATAGTCTTCAAGCTCTGAAATTCCTTCTTCCTGCTATTCTATTCTATTAATACTTGTGATTGCATTATGAAATTTTTGTAGTGTGTCTTTCAGCTCTATCAGTTTGGTTCTGTTCTTCTCTATACTGGCTATTTTGTCTGTCAGCTCCTGCAATGTTTTATCATCATTTTTACTTTCCTTGTATTGGGTTACAACATGGTCCTTTAGCTCAGTGAAGTTTGTTTTTATCTATATTCTGAATTCTACCTCTATCATGTCAGCCATCTCAGCCCAGTTCTGGACCCTTGCTGGAGAGGTGATGCAGTCATTTGGAGGAAAGTGGGCACTCTGATCTTTGAGTTTTTGGCATTCTTGCATTGATTCTTTCTCATATTTGTGGGCTTATCTATCTTCAATCTTTGAGGTTGCTTACATTAGGATTTTTATTTTTTCTTTTGCAATTGGGCCACTTTTCCATAGGGCTACTATGATTCACTAGGGGTCTACTCCAGTCCCTAGTCATCTTGAATTTTCCAGTACTTGGAGGTATCACTAGTGAAAGCTATGAAACAGCAAAGATGGCAGCTGCCCCTTCCTCTGGGAACTCTATCCTACGGAGGTACAGACTTGTTGCTAGCCCAAACACACCTGTAGGAGGTGGCTAGAGGCCTTAGTTGGGGAGTCTCACCCAGTCAGCCAAAGTAGGATTGGGGACCTGCTTAAAGCAGCAGTCTGGGCACACTTTCACAGAGCAGCTGTGCTGTACTGAATTGCTACTTCCACTCCCAGTCAGCTTGGGCTCTCCAAAGCCTGGAGGCTGGAATAGCTAAGTCACCAAAACAGCAAAGATGGTAGCCCTTCTATCCATCTGAGAGCTCTGTCCTAGGAAGTTTTCAAATCTTTGTTGGCCAAAGAACATCAGCAGAGTTGTCTAGGAGTTCCAGTTGGGAAGTCCCACAAGTGAGGAGAAACATATTGGAGAACCACTTAAAGAATTTGGCTACATTTTAGTAGAACAGCTGTGCTATGCTGGGAGATCCCTTCCACCCACAGGGTAGAATGGCTGGGTCTTCCAAATAGTAAAGATGGCCGCCTGCCCCTTTCCAACTCTTGATTTCTGTTCCAAGTAGGTGTGACACTGTTGCTTATGGCTGGCTGGAATTCCAAGCCTGTGGGCCTTACCCTGTGAGATGTTATGGAAATGGGGCCCACAGACTAACTCTGCTCAGCCTGCTGGATTCAGCCTCTTTTCGTAGTGGTATGTTCAGGGGTCTAACCTCCACTTTACTGCAGTTACAATTACTTTTGCCGGGAAGCCCAGAGCTGGATATATAAAGCATCTGGGTTTCTGTGCATGAACAAATGGCTGATCTGTCAAGGTTCCACTTAGCTGTGTGTATCAGACTGAAGGACTTGGTGGAGTGAATTCACAAGAGGATCTCCTGACCCAAGGGTTATGAGTGTCCATGGGAGAAGTTTGGTTTTCCAGCACCACATGTTCACTTACCCCTTCCCTGGCAGGGGAGGCTTCCTTGGCTCTACATCACTCCTGGGTGGGCTGTTGTTTTCCCTTGCCTTTCTGTTCTCTATGGGTTAAGTTGCTTCCTTGATTAGTCCCAATACAAGTACCTGGATGTTTCAGTTGGAGGTACTGTATTTACTCCAACACTCTCAATCCTCTCTGTGAGAGCCACATACCCTAGCTGCTTCTAGTTGGCCGTCTTGGCCACTGAGGAACAAGTTTCCAGAATTTTTTCAAATACATTTAAAACACACACAACTTTTGTTTGCTACATTGATTACTTGGGTATCAGTTTTTCTGTTGGGTTGAATATGGTGCTTTTTTTATGATATGGGTTTCCCCAAATGCTTGCTTTTTCTTGACTGACTATTGGATGTTTTGACCCAACTCTCATTATTCTTTTACAGCACAGTGCTGCAGTTCATTTCACAGCTGAGGAAACCAGGAACCAGAGAGAATAAGTGGTTCCAAATTTATTGAGGTATTTAGCACCAACATTGTTAATAAGTCCCATTTATCTGTTGATTCCTTGCCTAGTACCTTTTCTAAAAGATAACATATTATTAATGGGATGTCTTAGAAAATGTGTTAGCCTATTTTTAAAACTATCCTCTTTTAACATTTCATATCCTATTTCTAGTCACATTTCTTTAGCTGAAAGAGTTTGATTTGCCTTGTGTCCTTTGCAGAAAACTCAGAGGAGCTCACTTATTCTTGTATTTTATTTGGAACAACTTATAGAAGAATCCAGTACTTAGACATGTTCAACAAATAAAAAGTTAGAACATTATGAAACTTTAGAAAAGAAGTCAAACTCAATTTCTTATTTTATCAATTCAGTTAATAGGTGATGTGTGTGCTTACTAAATATTCATAAATGCTGATAGATGCGCAGCCTATAAAACATAGGCTGGACCAGCCTACTCACAGTATGTGCTCAACTGCATTCATTATCTTCTCTTGTAGTTTATAGAAAAAAGATAGTGCTAGTCATAAAAGGTATAATGCACTTGGACCTTTTAAAGCTGAAGACATTTATTTAGTTTGCTTTCAAATTCGTAATCACAAAATAAATAGCAATGTACTGAGGCAATGAGCTAGCTCCAGTGGCCTTGATTTGCAATGATCTCTCTGTTCCTTTCATAGAAAAAACTCTGTGCTCCTGAAACTAGCATTTGTATGCAAGTTCAGTAAATCATACTGTCAACATCTTGTGACCATTCTTACTGAATCCTATTAAATACTTGACATTGATTTGTAATCATGAACATACAGAAGTGTTCTAATTGGGCTGTTTGAGGATATGATTGTCCTAGATTAAATGGGTTGAACACCTTTAATGCATTACTAGTCACTTTGATCTCCTGATCAGAAACAGTATTTATTGATGATGCATCTTCATTAGCATGGAGATATGAATAAATAGTAATTGAAAGGGCATAGGATTTGCCATCAGGTACCTTGGGGTTGAAAGAACCTTGGCCTTCTCAAAGTCTTGGCTTATATATCTTTAAAATGGGGCAATAATATCCATTTCCTCTGAATTTTTAAAGATTTAATTGAAATAATGCATGTGAAATTATCCCGACACATATAAGGAGTTCTTAATTTTCTTTCCAGTTTGCTTAACGTTTGTTATTTTCAAATCCATTTTTTCCTAATAATGTAGTAACTAGCTTTGACAGCAGTGACAAAGCCATACACAGCTCATGCATGCTCTTTCCCTGAAGACCAGCTTTCTCCATTAGCATCTGAACTTGGCAAATCCAAATCTCTCCTAAAATCTTCTAAGCGACTTCAAAAGCCCTGTGTGCATTAGTCTGGATCACTTGAGTATATATTGCACATTTAATTAAACCTGTTATTTCTAGAAACAAAAACAAAACATTGAGGAAGAAACGGCTGAGAGAAACCAGTGCTTTTCCAATAACATGATGTGAATAATTTAAGAAATCTTTTAAAGCCATGCTTTATTTTAATTGGTTTCTGAACCCATTCATTCTCAGACTGCGCTTTTATTTTCTTCGTCTACCATTGCTTTGTGCCACTTCTCTTTGAAGTAATCTGTTATCCTTAAGAAAGGAACTGGATGGGAATTAACTTGCTTTTGACTATATCCATTTATCCACTTGAAGATCACTGTGGCAAACTATGAAAAATGTACTAGTTTTGAAAAATGACAAAGCTCCCAGGATCGAAAAGGTGCTTATCCTCTCACAGGAATCTATTTGTTCTGTTATTTTGCTTTCCTTGGCAGCAAGGGCTAGATTCTTCAAAGGGAGATGCAGATTCTATTTTTCTTTATCTTTCCTACCATAAACATTATGTCTTGCTTCTGCATTGACAAGGTTTTGCATAAAAAGTCCTTTCCTATTTGCACTGCAAATAAAAATCACAACCCCACTGTAAATTGCTTTAATACTTTTTCAACAATCTAAACCATATGAGGAAAGATTTGGCTATTGTGTGTACATTATAGATGCTGCACAGAGGTGTGTTTATAAGGAGGTTGTGTGTTTGATCTTCCATTCCTCAGTTCTTCCCTAGGTATTATCAGCATGTAGAAAATGGAATCTGTCTAGTCTATTCCGACTGAATTAAATGCACCAAATGTATTTCACTTTGAATTTCAATTGGTTCAGAACCTTTGTCTTAGCTGTAGAAAGTCAGTAACTTATCTGTTTTCCATCCTCTTGTGTTACCTCCTTTATGGACCAGGACTTTGGACATATATGATGCCAAATGCAGCTGCTCTGGGAGTTCATGGCTTCCCAAACCTCAGGAGACATAGGTCAGTTTTCCCCAAGAATTTTCTCATGTCCCATTCCCACGATGACATAAATCCCATGGAATCCTCCTACCTGGCTTGAGATACAGAAGAATGAGTAAATGAAAGGATAATGCTAGAGCTTTCACATTAGGTAGTCAGATAATAAGAGACCAAAAAATGGCCTTTTATTATCTGAGCAATCTCTTGTATCTAGGCTTGGAGGTAGATGATGACACGGGGTCGCAAAATTGGATGGTGGCCACCTCTTTAAAAGTCCTGTAGAGATGGTGTATCTTCTCCCATTAGAATGTTGGTGTTTTATCATTTGTCAACTATCAACATCGGGATCTAAAAGAGGACTAACCAAAACCTCATTAACATCTTGTAAATCATGTATAACTTCAATGAAATAAAAACTAAATTACAACAGGTAAATGTTTAAAGAGTGAAAAATGAAGAATGATGGTAGATTTTGGTAGAAATTTCTATTGTGGCACAACTATGAGACTCTAGATTTTTCCTCTTGCTTTGATTAAAAATGCAGTTTCACATGAAATGGTGTGATATTTCAGCTCTAGTTCCTAGGGAGGTTCTGTGGAGACTGTCATTAACCAGTGTGGTCAGGCAAATCAGCAGCTTCCCTGATTAATTCCTCCTGCTGTTCAGTATAGACAAAACCTCAATCACAGAATGTTCTGGAGAGCTTGAGTGTCCGTATTCAAACTGTGCTGCCTAGAGAACTGTCAAGTGTCTGTAAATATTTTGCAGCTCCTTAGAACAAGTGTTAGCCTTCTTAAAATCAGCAGAGTGAGATTGTTCCTGCACCTAGCCCTGGTTCTTGGTGGACTTGGCTTGCTTGCTTGTTTTCTTTTTTCTTTTTTTTGAGACAGAGTCTTGCTTCGACACCAGGCGCCAGGCTGGAGCACAGTGGCACAATCTCAGCTCACTGCAACCTCCTCCTCACGGGTTTAAGCAATTCTCCTGCCTCAGCCCCCAGGTAGCTGGGACTACAAGTGCACACCACCCCGCCCAGCTGATTTTTGTGTTTTTAGTATAGATGGGGTTTCACCATGTTGGCCAGGATAGTCTCGATTTCTTGACCTCGTGATCTGCCCACCTCTGCCTCCCAAAGTGCTGGGATTGCAGGCGTGAGCTACCACGCCCGGCCACTTGCTTATTTTCACCATTCCATCTGTCTGCTTAATCCCCTATCTGTCTCTGCTTCTCTCTTTGTGTGGTATATGCCAAAGAGTACTGTTCTTCTCACACATTATCATCCTTCTTGAATATGCAGAAAATCACTGATTATCCTTGATTCAGGACCTTAGTAGGGACTGGAAAGTCAGTTTCTGCGCAGGAGAAATATGCCTGAATATGCATCAGGAATGGAAACAGGATTCCCATATGTTATTCCTCAAAATTCTCAGAGTTGATCATCTTAATTTATCATTTCCCTTTTCTCACTCCCATTGCGAAGGTGAAAAAAAGAAGCTTAGTCATCATTACATTAATTCCAAGTTCTTTCTGATCATCTTGCCATTTTAACATGCTTTGTCCCATTTTCTCTCCCAAATGGTGAGTTTGAGACTTCTGAGAGAAATAACCAGCAACTTCAGAGCCTTGAAATGTGCATCTACCACACAAAACTATCTGTAAATACATTGTTTGTTTTGAACAAACCTTCTGTTCTTTTTCTATTTGATTAATAAGAATAATCAAACATCTAAATAAAAACCATTGTCTGTTACCACTGGAGAGTGTCCAACCTAGTCACAGACAGCTTGGAAGGCTGGCAAAAGGCACTATGCATTGTGCTGGGGGACATCCAAGCCTGCATGGAGGGACCTGTGTGCCATCTGCCCTCACGACTTCTGCTCGGATCCCAGTCCAATCGTTTTAATCTCATTAGAACAAGATTCTCATAAAGCCAAGAGATGAGATTTAACTGCAGCTTCCAATTATAAAACTAAAGAAAGCCTCACAACGAGGAAACCAGCTTCTTGAAATATCTTGGATGACCTCTCAGCTCTCAGGTACAAAGCTGTCTCTCAGTACTGCATATTCTATAAAGGGTTGAGTACCTTTTCTCTGTGATTTACTTTTTCCACACCATGAGATTTGGACGGAGTTAAAACCTTTCAAGTTATACCTGTATGTTCCCCATGCACAGTGCTGGAAGATATTATGTGTTGTTTGTTGCTTTAGAGCAAAGCAGGCCCACTGAGAAGCAGACTTCTTAATATTTGTAGTTACATTTACCAGGAAGCAAAGTTCATGAGAAAAAAAATAAGCTGAAACCCTTTCTTCACAAAAATAAAAACACATAATTGACACCCTATCTAATGACAACATTCAACTGTTTTTTTCTGTTTTTATTTTCCCTCTAAAAACCCAGCTTATTGGCTCATTATGTGCCTGGAACATGAAGGATGGCAAGGAGATGGAATTCTGGCTCAGCAGTTTCAGAACCCAGCCCCCCACTCACTGATCCCTCCCGCTCCTCCTCCCTGGCTTTTCTCTCCTCTCTTCCCC
Organism: Leontopithecus rosalia; assembly: GCA_028533165.1. Taxonomy (NCBI): domain Eukaryota; kingdom Metazoa; phylum Chordata; class Mammalia; order Primates; family Cebidae; genus Leontopithecus; species Leontopithecus rosalia. The sequence goes on from CM052664.1 coordinate 67,104,443, forward strand.
CGCTCTCCCGCCTCCTGCTGCAGATCTCTTTCTGCTGCCTGGCAACCGCGCCACAGGCAATGTCACACAGGATTGCTTATTACAGCTTCAGAGAAATAAACAGGAGGAGGAAAATTCTTGCTGTTACATTAGAACTCTTAGGTACAATGTTCCAAAACCAGGTAATTCCAAGGGTGATATTATAGTAGAATTTTGCACCATGGTGCCTAGGTCTTTCCTTACATAGATAGAGAGAAGGGTGAAGGAAAAATGAAAAGGGAGTTTTTAGATGACTTTTAGCCAGCAGTGTATTGAATATATCCTTTTTGTTGGCACAGACTTCAAATACAACTATTTCTGAGCTTTGAGGACTTGAGCAAGAAATGTTACAATTGTTATTTGAAAAGTGCAATGTGAATATACAGACTAAGTTTCTACTGCTTACCGTTATAATCATGACTCGTAATTATTGTGTAGATGGTTTTCACAAGACTTAGGGGCATCGTGTCTAATATCCGGTAAGGCAGTCAACACCTATCTTTCCTTTAGTATCACTGTTAGCTTACAGGAGGGTCTTTTATTTTCAGACATTCCCTACGTCCATTGCTTCCAGCAGCCGACAATGATTGAGCACATTCTTATGTCCGCTCCTGGATACAGTGATGAGCACAAGAGACCTGGTGGCCCTTCCAGGGATCACACTATCACAGAGAAGATTAACAATTAAACAAATCACTAAAATAAACTCTGCTAATGCATAAAATGGAAAAATCTTTTTCCATTTTCTACTCAGGATTCTATGCCTCTCTGCAACAGGAGTGGTTCTATATCAGGATTTCCTTTTGTGTCCCATCTGTTTATCCAGGCAGTGGGAGGAAGCAGGTTTCTTCCTAATTCAGTTTCCTGAACGTGATATCCAGAGTGCATAAACATTATTTGAAGTATATCCCTCCAGAAATCTAAACTCATCATTAACCTGATCGTAAAATACTTTCAAGTTCCAGGTCCCTGTGTTTGTTGACCTGAGTTGTTGAAAACAGTATGATTGGCCTATTTACTAGGGCAAGTTAACTATAAATCATAACCAAGACTCCACCCTTGACCTCTTCTTGCACGTGAGTCAGCTTTAAGGGCATGGGTCCCCGGTGCAAAATCACAGTATGTGAGAGTGTAGGGAATCCTAAGCATAGTGGGTGATTGATGTACGTACGCTGAAGGAGCAGAGCAGGGGTGGTGCCAGGGTTTGTAACAGGGCTAATTATTGGCAAACAGTTAGGTGTCCAAGGTATGAATGAGGGAAGTCTGTGTAGAATCATTTGGTATGACATTGGAATCAGTGACTCTCACCAGGGAAAATTATCATAAAGAACTAGGCATACGTGTCAGGTACCCACGGTTCCCTGCCTAGAGTTCTGGATGAGGCTCAATTTTTAGAAAGAGTGAGATAAAACAGAAAGAAGTAATCAGATATCCAGGTAGGCAGACTGGGCAAAACACAGATGGACTAGATGGGAGGGCCACAGCCTGATGCCCCTTTCACCAGCCAGAACAGATTATTCACCTTCAGGACTAAGAAGCACAATCTCACTACCTCTGGCCATGAATGTCTCTGCTCACTCCTAGAATTCAATAGTTTGGTGACTAGATGAGACTTCTGGAAGGCATCCCTTGTCTGTGGTACAGGGCAAACCAGGCAGATGGTAGAGAGGGGAAGCAAGGCAGGACTCCCAGCACTGAGGTCAGGAAGTTCATCCAGAGCACAGGCTTTGATCAGACTCAGATCTGAATCTCAGGTCTGATATTTCATGATTGTGTGATCTTGGGAAAATTACTCAAGCTCTCGGAACCTCGGTTTTTCTCATCTATAGGCTTTCAATGAATATCATTCATAACTGTTTGATTAAAATTCTATTATACTTCAAAGGACCAAGAACTGATTGCAGGAAATCTTTTGCCATAGTATGAAAGCAAAAATAAGAAGCAATTAAATTATTCCATCTACATTTATTTATGGGATTGAAAAATGATAATAAGTAGTCTTAATAACATTAAATGGCATGCTTTCAAGAACTGAAATTGCGGAATATATGTCAAATTCAAAAAATTTTCTTTCTCTATGCCTTCCCTAACTCCCTCTCACATCACAGTATATGCACATGCTGCAGATATTAAGGACTTTGTCTTACGGCTAAAACTCAGTCCAATAATCACACTACATGACCCGGTAATTGAAAGTTGTGAGGAGGGCTTGCTCATCACGGAAAGCTTTGCAATATACTGTTATGGTATATTTTTCAAGTACCTCTGGGAGGTGCAAAATTCTGTGTATTCCCTCTGTGACCAACTGGGCAAGTTTAACCTGTCCCTACACTTTCAAACAGGCCGTTTGTGAAGAATTCCTGTTTCATTTGGGAAAATGTCTACTTTCATTCTAAGCCTCACTTACCCCCTCTTATTTTCTTCATGGGCTTCTGGCCTGTTGGACTCTGTCTCTCCTTCCTTGTCTATGCTTTCCACTTGGCTCTGGCAATAGAATGTGTTGGGAAGATTCCACTTTCAGTTTAAACTCATCCGTACCTTCTCCATGGTTGACTGATTATCTCACATGACGGAGCTATGGTCTTTGGGAACTTAGCATCAGGCACCTAAGCAACAAAATCTGATTCTCCATTAGAGGTAAATCAGGCAGGCATGTCTCTATTTTTCTCAAAGAGAAAAATATGAAAGACGTTACATATGAAATTATGAAAGACATTACAAAACCCCATAGCCCAGTATTTTTCAGAGCAGTTTAAGGAGCAGCTGCATCAAAGTTACCTAGGGGCTTATTAACAAATCAGGATTTAGAATTCAATCCCGGCTTTACTAGCCAGCTCCCCCAGGCGATTGTTCTAAACATTAAAGTTTGAAGCTCATTGCCATAATCTCTTGAAGATTTGGACCAAAAAAACCTTAAAAGTGAGTAAGTGACAATATAAATCCAGTTTTTCAGTAACAGTTTTTTTTTAATCCCATGTAGCCTGACTTTAGGAAGGGTTTCTGTGTAATAAAATAAATCTACTTTTTTAGGTTAGCAGACCATCGACATAAAAATGAAACAAAGCCAAACAAAAAGATTCATGAAAGGTAACAAAACAAGACACATAATATATTAAATTATCCTATTTACTAAAGGCTCCTAATCACTCATCCTTTTATTTATTTATTTATTTATTTATTTATTTATTTATTTTTTTGAGACAGAGTTTTGCTATTGTTACCCAGACTGGAGTGCAATGGAATGATCTCAGCTCACTGCAACCTCCGCCTTCTGGGTTCAAGCAATTCTCCTGCCTCAGCCTCCCAAGTACCTGGGACTACAGGCACACACCACCATGCCCAGCTAATTTTTGTATTTTTAGTAGAGATGGGGTTTTACCTCGTTGACCAGGATGGTCTCGATCTCTTGACCTCGTGATCCACCCGCCTCGGCCTCCCAAAGTGCTGGGATTATTGGCATGAGCCTTTTTTAAACAAATACTATGGAGCAGCTAATGTATGTTGTTGGTGCTGAAGGCACAGGCCTTTAGTCTAAACAAAACGAAGTCACCCTTTCCACTGGATTTTCATTCTGGTGGGGAAGGCAGGCAATGGATAACTAAAAAAAATAAATATTTTCAGGTAGTAATAAGTACCTTGAAAAAGAGTGAAGCAGCACCGGAGATAAGGGAGAAAAAACTGTTTTGGGGAAAGAAAGGAATGAGGACAATCCTCTGAATGATGTGAAGCAGGATCCATGTGGAGATAAAAGGAAAGAGTATTTAAGGCAAAGAAAGCAGTGAGTGACAGGCCATGAGGCTGAGACTGCATTGGTGTGCTTTAAGAAAAGCAGGTGGCCCGGTGCGGTGGCTCGCACCTATAATCCCAGCACTTTGGGAGGCCAAGGCAGGTGGATCACAAGGTCAAGAGATCAAGACCATCCTGGTCAACGTGGTGAAACCTTATCTCTACTAAAAATACAAAAATTGGCTGGGCATGGTGGCGTGTGCCTATAATCCCAGCTACTAGGGAAGCTGAGGCAGGAGAATTGCCTGAACCCAGGAGGCGGAGGTTGCGGTAAGCCGAGATCACGCCATTGCACTCCAGCCTGGATAACAAGAGCGAAACTCCATCTCAAAAAAAAAAAAATAGAAGAAGAAGAAGAAAAAAAAAGAAAAGCAGGTAGGCCAGGGTGGCTGCTCTGAAGAGCAAGGGCAAATGGTGGGAGATCAGGGAATGGGAGGTACTGGGGCTTTGTAGGTTACTGTAAGGAGGTCATAATTTACTTAACTCATAATGAGAAAATGCTGCAGTTTTAAACAGGGAAGTTATATCACCTTATGTACATTTTTATAAAAAAAAATCACTCTGTTGTGTAAAGTACAGACTGTAGAGGAGAAAAACTCGAGCCGGAAATCACCCTGGAGTTACCTCAGTAGTCAACAGAAAACAAAAATGGTAGCGTGAGTGAGAGTCATATCAGTATAGATAGAAGAGGACAACTTCAGGACGTATTTTGGAAGTAGAGCTGGCAAGACTTGTACTGTGTATGGAAGATGAAGGAAATAGAGAAATTGAGGATGATTTTGGTCTGGCCAACCGATTGAATGGGAGGGCATTTTATTAAAATGGGGAGCCGAGAGGAAGAGCACATTTGGAGAAAAAATGGAATTCTCTTGTCGTCATAAGTGTGTAAAGCCTTACAGATAACAGAGTCAAGATGTTAAATGTGGAGCTGGGTATAATAATCTGGAACTTAGAGCTCTAAACTGGACCTAAAAACTTGATAATCATCAGTGTTTAGATATCTAACGCCAAAGGAGTGGAGAAGCTCTCCCAGGCAGTGACTATCCACAGAGAAGAGAAGGTGGAGAATGAAACCCTAAACTACTCTGATACTGATGTTTGGAGGAGAGAGGAGGAGGAGCCAGTTAAGAAAGCTAAAAAAGAACAGCCAGTGAGGGACGAGGAAAACGCCTGTGGCATCCTGGAAGCCAAGTGAATGTTTTGGGCACAGGACTTACATCATGATGTGCAGTGACAGAGATGGCTATTTGGTAGCATGAAGGAAGGTTAATAGCCAAGGGTAATACTAAGCATTTGGGTGTTAGTTACTCTCATCTACTTTGTATTTTAATAAATGACTGACGTGAGAAAGGTTTGAGTTGACTCCCCCAAAGGACCTCCAAACTGGAGAAAGCAACACTGAAAAAACCCTGACAAGCAGTGACACAAAATGCCATTTCCCCTAAGGAACAGAAACAGTCCAAAAGCTGGTGGAGTTTTTTTTTTTTAGACTTTTTCCAACAGTAAATCAACATCATTAAACAGCTTATTGAAAAGGGCAAAATAAAATATGCTGATTAGACCTGCTATATCTTCTTGGCATTTGGGAGAGGAAAGGTTAAGGTTGAATAAGTGGTAACTGAGAGCTAATATTCTTAGGGTTTCCAGTAGGTCACACAGCAATTTAAGCCACATGAAAAAGAGAAGGTGGGAGAGCAAAGGCATATTTCAGGTTGTGGTGGATTGTGTTTTTCTATGTGCTCACTAGCTCAGAGACTTTACAGAAATAATGACACTCTGACTAGACAGGAAAGGAAATTGCTGCCGCTGTTTAGTATTTATTGAGTGTCCAGAATGAAAGGCATTTAGGATGCTTACATATTGGGTGGCCAGAAAGTTGGGGGACTGATTCCACATTCTGTTACTTTGTGTGCAAACCTGGTATGAATTTTTTTTCCACAAGGTTAGTTTATAAAACATCTAGAAATACAGATCTCATACACAGTGTTTTTAAATCTATAAGAACAAGTCTTTCTCTCTCACACATGGTATCTTTACATGATTAATTTTGACTTTTATTGACATATAATTTAGTTCGTGTGTGTGTGTGTGTGTGTGTGTGTGCACACGAGCATGTGTTTTAAAGTATGTTAGCAGGTTTGAAGTTAATCCCACAAAGGAAACCAACTGCTAACCAGACAGTTTTCTGGGGTCTATTTTTTAAATCTGTCGACTCAGATTTTTAGGAAGAATTTTCTAAGAGTGTGGAGATGTCTATTTTATGTGAACAGACCACTAATTTACAGAGTCAATACAAATTTCACTTCATGGGAAATTAAATAGAAAAAATAAGAGATAATCTCCAGTGTCAGTTTGAAAGAATGAACCAAACTAAATTCTGATGCTATAGTGGGATCAGATGATTAGTAAAGTTGATCTCTTCCTTTTCCTGTTTATCCTCTGTATAATTCAGGATACTTTGCAGGAATATGGCTGCCCTGGATTAATCTGAACTCTATGAAGTTACAGGAAAAATGTGATTATCCTCACTAACAGCAGGGAACAAAAGAACAACAATTCAAAATGGTGACAGATCCACAGAATCATGCCCCTTTGGCTTTAAGATATGTTTTCTATATAAGTTAAATATCAGTGCATCTGATTTTCTGGGAATTTACTTCAAAGAGAATAATGAAATGACACAGCAAAAACTTGGCTCCCTTCGAGCTGGGAAAGGCTCCAGTTTTCCTATCCTAATCCTGTCCATTCAGGATACAGACACGACCTTGCTCAAAGTTCTCTCTGAACAGAAAAACTGTACATTTATTCTTTGGTTTTCAAAGGGCTTCCTCACTGAGATCTAGTTTCCTTAAGGCCAGAGCAATCAGTAAGCAGAACGCTAGACAGTTCTTCAGCTGGGAACGCCGAGCATGCAAACAGAAATGAACCTGTCTGCTAGGTGAGGCTGAGGAAGGATTCTGAGGAGTAAATAAGCTCCCCTCATGCACCCAGCTTTGTCAAGCAAACCACTGTAGTATATGCAATAAAGCTCCAGTTTACATATAGATTATGTCTCTTAATAACTGAAATATTTAAATACTTGATTTGGCTAGCCTCTTAATCTGAAAAATAATACACCATGATTTTGTTGTGCAAAATGAGCTCATACTCAGTGCTCTACTCCATATAAACTGCATAATAAATTAGCAAAATCACATGAGCTATAGAGTCTGTGGACTGAACTTAAAATTGCCTTTCACATGGGAATATACTATTTTTCCAATATATTTAGTTAGAATTGTGCTTAGTAAAATTCACTGTCACTTAACCTGGACTGGGAAAATGTGGCACATATACACCATGGAATATTATGCAGCAATCAAAAATGATGAGTTCGTGTCCTTTGTGGGGACATGGATGAATCTGGAGAACATCATTCTCAGCAAATTGACACAAGAACAGAAAATAAAACACCATATATTCTCACTCATAGGTGGGTGATGAACGATGAGAACACATGGACACAGGGAAGGGAGTACTACACACTGGGGTCTATTGGGGGGAATAGAGGAGGGACAGGGACAGTGGGGGGGGGAGCTGGGGAGGGATAGCATGGGGAGAAATGCCAAATGTGGGTGAAGGGGCAGAAGGCAGCAAAACTGCCACGTGTGTACCTATGCAACTATCTTACATGTTCTGCACATGTACCCCAAAACCTAAAACGCAATAAAAAATAAAAAATAATTTAAAAATAAAATAAAGAAACTAAATTCATGTACTCAGCAAGGAAATGTTAAACATCTACCATGTACCAGGTATGTTTAGTCACTCGGATATTTATTTTTGCCGTAGATTTTCTCAATCAAGTGGTCCTGAATGGAAAAACTACTGTAATATGAAAGCTCACATACTTTATGACACTACAAGTTGTCTTGAATAATAGCTATATGTAATGCAAGAAATATGATTGAATCACAGATGAGGGTGGAACAAGAAACTATATAATTCAATTTTGAGACAAAGGGGGACATTTAAATAAGACTTAGATAAGAGAAGCTATCAGGTAAGCATTATTTTGTGATAGAGGTGTTACAGTTATGTCACAGAATATCTTCACTCTTAGGCGATTCGTGCTGAAATATTTGAGTAGTATGATGTCTGCAAATTACTTTCATTACTTTCAACTGTGTCATAACAAAGAGAACATGGAACAATGTTAAATTTAGAACCTAGGTTAGTAGTATAAAACTGAGCATTCTACTGTTCTTTTATCTATTTCTGGATACAAAGATTTTCTTAGTAAAATTGGGAGGGGGAAAAACAAAAACATGGTCCACATACACTTTTTAAAATTCTATATGAACAGGCTGGGAGTGGAGGCTCATGCACATTATCCCAGCACTTTGGGAGGCTGAGGCTGAGGCTGGTGGATAGCTTGAGTGCAGGGGTTTGAGACCAGCCTGGCCGACATGGTGAAACTCCATTATTACACAAAATACAAAAATTAGCTGGGCGTGGGGGCATATGCCTATAGTCCCAGCTACTTGGGAGGCTGCAGCGGTTGGATTGCTTAGAACCTGTGGACAGAGGTCTCAGTGAGCTGTGATTGCACCACTGCAGTCCAGCCTGTGTGACAGAGAAGACTTCATCTCAGGGAAAAATACAAAAAAAAAGAGAGAAAAATATTCTATGCAAATAAAGAATAGTCTGTTTCAAGTATCTCAGTTAAGAGGAGAAAACTGAGGGCCTACAGGTTATGTAACCTACCCAAATAACCAGATAATACTGGAGTCTGATCACTTTCCACCAGAGAACATGGCAGTATTCATCTATCTAAACTGCTCCTCTTACTATGGTCAAAGATTCAGAAATGGTGCCTTCAGTCACAAGGGAGTCAAAGCAAACAGTGAAAATGCATCAATGTGAACCCATTCATACTAATGGAGAAGCAAGTAAGCATCCTCCTGTGATGAAAAAGCAGTAGCATCATTCCTTTCTAACATAAAGGCCTGGAGAATTTTCTTCATAATGGAGGAACAGAGATAGCAGGCTGTAAGTGCTGAAAGTAAGTGAATTTCAGAGAAACATGTCTTCAAACATTCTAACATTGTCAAAATAAAAATTAATGAAATGCATTCATTTTATGTTCTGTAGCAAAATATCCAGCTAGGATTGTAACTGAAGTCACAGGTAAAGAAATAAGCTTGTGTGGTTGATATCTAAATAGTTATTATTACAATTAGCAAGATATGTATTTGCAACAAGATACTCCATGAATTTAAAAACACCAGTGGGGGCTTAGCTCCATTCATGTTTATGAACTTTTTAATATGTTTATGTTTATAAACTTTTTAATAAGCATATTTATAGAAATGCATCAATTGTCTATCATTCAACTAAAAGGAACCTTCAGTAAACCACATTGGAATAATGAATGCATTCATTCTTTAGGGCAGGAAAGGTAAATTATAATACTAATATTTTGTAAAAACAGGCATAGTACTATGAGGTTAGCTTTCACTTTACGTAATCTCCCACAACGTTAAGTATAAAGACCAATATTTTCTGGCTACTCAGACAGTTTTACAACATTGAATATTTCTCTTCATTTTATCTCATTCAACAGCAACAGAGTAGTTTGGCCTGTTACCCCATCTTGCTTTCACTTCCATGGTCTGCACGGTAGTTTAAAAAGAGAAACTTAGATCTAGGCTACTGGACACAACTATCACTCCAAAGAAATTCAAATTCTAAAATCATCAAACATACAGGTATAGTTTTGATGTTGTATGCAATAAGGCAGCAAAGAAAACCAGTATGTTGTGTCTTACTAGTGAAGGGAATGAGAATGCTAAGTCATGGTCCTTGGCTTCTTGCTTACAGAAAGGTCAATACAATTCTCACTAACAATTTGATGGTTTAAAAATTTGATTAGGGGCCATGTGCAGTGGCTCACACCAGTAAACACTTTGGGAAGCCGAGGCAGGTGGATCACAAGGTCAGGAGTTCGAGACCAGCCTGGTCAAGATGGTGAAACCCCATCTCTACTAAAAATACAAAAATTAGCTGGGCACAGTGGCAGGTGCCTATAATCCCAGCTACTCAGGAGGCTGGGATTTGCTTGAATCTGGGAGGCGGCTGTCGCAGTGAGCCAAGATCACTATTGCCTGGGTGACAGAGCAAGACTCTGTCTCAAAGAAAAAAAAAAAAGAAGAAGAAAAAAATTGATTAATAAAAACATACCACCACCTCCCTGGAGATTTATTTAATTGAGACTCTAGGGCATCATTTTTTAAATGTGTATATAAAACACACATACACACACACACACACACACACACACACACACACACACACATGTATATATATATATTTGCATTTCCAGCATTTCAAAATGCACTCATATTTTTGAGTCTATGTGGCAATGAGAAAGAAATCTGTTATATTGTTTTTTTATAGTAAACGATGTCCACTCTGCCACAACCTTCATGTGAATGGCCTTATATTGTAGGCAGACCTTGCCTGGTTTGTGTTACTGCATTGAATATAAGTGCGTATGAAATTAATTACATATCTAGAATTTGCTTATTTATTTTATTCTGTCATATGCAAAATAGAAGGTGCTTCTGTGACTCCATTCTCTATTGATTAATCAGTGGTATTTTAGTAAGATGCATTTTTTTCCTGGAAAATTTTAATTGTATATAAGTTTTCATACCAAACAATTCAGATAAAAATATAAAAGTACCCTCTTTTTTTTGTCTCAAATTGTCTACTGTTTCAATTTTATATATTACATTGAAGAAATAAAAAGCAGACTTTCAAATAGGTTTCATGAAAAACTATGTCTATGGAGTGATAGGATTAAAATGAAATACATAATATACTATTTCCCATTCTACTAAAGAAAATAGACAACATTCCATTTTAAATCACCCACTATAGCATATCTATTATACACAGATGCGGGCGCAATGGCCTGCTTTCTGCAAAGAGCTCTGAGCTAAACAGGTATTTTGGCTAGTAGCAAAATCCTGCGTATACAGTGCTCTGCACTGTGTCCTCAGTGCAAAGCAATACTTTATTGTTTGGATCACTTATTCATTATTACTTCAGACAATGAGTATCTGATACAAAATAAAAGTGATGGATGCTGAGTGAACTGGTGAGTGCGTTCTGAGTAAAAGGAAACGGAAAAGACACTGTGGTTCATGGCCTGATGAAATTACTTTGGGGTATTTAAATACACCTACATTATGATATGCATGAGCTGTTGAATGTGAACTCTGGAAGTCAGCACTGAACAATTAACTGTTTCAACCACACAAAATGCATTATTTAAATCTCCTGAATTGTACATTAGAAATATTATTAAATAAATCCCTTATATGTACACTTGAGGCAACAATATTTTAGAATCAATATTTTAAAATCCATCTGGTCCTCATTGCAATTATCCTCTCTCTCTGAGTAAAAAAGGGAAAGAGAACAAGAATGGAAAGAGTAGATATGTCTTCCAAAATACTGTGTAATAAATATGCCATGGTGAGTTTCGGATAGGAAAATGATTCATCATTTCTGGGAAAAACAACCACTTTGTGGGCCTATACTTTTCTTGACATTTAGCTACATAAAATTACTTGGCTCTGGCAGTTAAGGTCATGCAGCTAGCTGACTTCCATAGCATCCTTGTCCTCGGGTCCATGTCATTAAGTTTGTAAAGTCCTCTGTAATTGTCTCCCAATGTGCAGTTTAGTAATTCCACTTCCTACTCAAAAATTCTCTCCTAATATAGAGTGTTCATTTCCCACATACAAAATTTTTACTGCTTAGTTTTGTACTGAAATTTGATCATTATGAATCTCTGACCATTATCAGGACCTGTCTTGTGAGAAAAAAAGCAATTTGTATCTAGATCAGCTTAATCTTGAAGTTAGTTCTCAACCATACCGTTATTCTAGAGAGCTGCAGACTCATGAAAAATTTTTTAAATTGAATTTTTGTAAATAAGTCGTGGCCTGAAAGCTGGATTTTGAGAGAATGGTTAGTACTTTATCTACCAAAATATTAAGGCCTTTTCAGGAATCCCCACATTTTTTGAGGAACAGGGTAGGAAATTAGGGTTCCTCTAAAATATACCCCAACTACAAAAAGAAGAGTAGAATTCCTCTGAACTATATTCAGTTTTAGGACTGACTGTCTTATAAAGGTATGGATTGCCTTTAAAACTCACTATAGAATATGACATCATCTGTAAAATCTACAGGTAAAAAGATTTTTTAATAAGCCTCACATATTTATGATAGCAGTCCCTTGAAACTTATTCTGAAACAAAGAATAGATTCTTAAGTCAATTTTCAAAACTGAAAAGACAAAGCTATATGTTCTATTTATCTAATGAATTTTATAAAATTTTCGCTGAAAAGATTGGTAACAACGATCATAAAGAATCACTTCTAGAATTACTGATTAGAACACTAAGAGGTATCTTGTATTCAGAAACTAACCTGACAAGGGAATCAATATGTGATTAATGTATTGCTGCTTGCCAATTCAAAATAAATTTCCTCAAACAGACTGAAATTCTCAAGTGTCAGATGTAAGTACATTCCTCTCAAGCAAAAAATAGAATTAAAGTATTATTAAATGTCTGCCTTGTCTAGCTTGCTATTTAGAATGAAATATTTTGACACTAACCAGGAAAGGCTAGAGAACTTTTGATAAATTTGTGTTTTGAGGATTTTAATGTTTTATACTTGAATTTTATAGAATGTGTCTATCAAGACCTCAGAGCTCATACTTTTGGGCTATAGAAAATGAAGCCTTTGGCGTTGGGTAGTAGAAAAGCAGATACCATTTATGAGCCTGAATCTATGTAAGTGGGGGGATTCTGGAGGAGAGAAAAAGAAATGAAGCTCAAATCGGAGCTCTGTAGAGAAACTGAAGTAGATGAAACTCCCAGTGGGTGATCCTGCACAGGAGAGGCTGGGGCACATGAGTTATGAAGACAGTCCAAGCCATATGTTGCAGCTATCCTTTCCTGACAACTGAAGTCTTAACATTTGACGTGATCACATTTGCAGAGGATGGTGACATGGTATAGAGCAATCCGTAGATAGCTACTGAGAAGAAATACCCGGTATTGCAGTATTGATTGCCCGTCTTTTCTGCTTAACCAATGACTATTGGTGTTTAGGAAATACATATTTTGTCTTTGTATCCATAGTCCTTCACATCATGCTTAGACTATGTCAGAAGCTCAATAACTATCAGTCACATTGAAGTAAATATACACATAAATACAAGAGACTGGCATCCTACAGCCTGATTTCATTTTCTATTTTTGCTGAATGAGAGGTTCCTACTTACAGACATCAAGGAACGCCCTTATGTAGCAAATCTGAATGGTGTCAGCTAAAATATGCAGTGAATATATCGTTCCCAGATCCAATTTCCTGCCAGCTTTTTAAAACACACAGATTGTCTTCCTCATTCAGGACGTGAAATAGAGGGAGGTGGGGGAACAGACTTCACCCTGTCTGAACTGTTCACCTTGTTGAATATTTGAGAACCACTGGATAGCTTGAGAAATGCCACAAGAAACAGTGATGGTTCTGTCTCTTTGCTATAAAAGGAAAAAAATATATAAATATAAATATATATATATACTTGCCCTGCTCTCTCATCAAGTGTTAGGGCTAATATCTGGCATCAGCTAACCTACAAAAAGATGATAGAATGTGTTTGGGGACCTGTAGGCCTAGAGATGAGGATAATTTGCAGACCCAGTTTCTAATAGTTCAGGAGGAAATGCTTTCATCTGAATCACTGATGTGATCAAATAAATATGAGTGAACACTCGCCAATTGCTAAAGCAATTTATCTCTCCAAATGTATTCAAAATGTTAATTTTATCAGGGTGCAAGCTGCTAAAATGCAGCTAGTAGATCATTAAATTTCAATAGGGAATAGACTTCATATTTAACATAAACAGTCAAGTCATCTTGGCTGCCTGCATCTTGTGCCACATTTAGAAAGCCTTCTGTGTAACCATAGGAACGGTTTTGCTTAAGCACTGTTGCTTGTGTAAATTCAATTCATTCTGAATTAGCTGGGAAAAAAAGGACGGTTGAGTGATTTGTTTCTGTCCATTGCTTCCCAACTAGTGTCTTAGAAAATGTGAACAGAAAATTAAAAATAAGTTTATTTCTTTCCTTTCTTTGGGGGTGGGGTATGGATAAGATTGGGAGGCAGAATCTTTTTCTCCTAACAATGCTGACATCATGGAGAATAAATCGAGTGGTTTTCTATAGCTCAGAATCTTCGCTGCTTAGTTAGGCATTTTTATCATTTGAAAAATGTTTTCTATGCTTATCATTTTCTTAAAGTAATATTCCTTAATACCTGTGATTTAGAAATACACTCTTTCTGCATGTAATTTTACACATGGCATACAATCCCAGTAGAGATTTATTTATGGTAAGAAACGCTTCTTTTTGTCCTAGGAGATTTTAGGAGTTATCGGCCACTTATAGTGAGTTAGATTAATCATATTCTTTTCCTTTTAGCACCTAGTTTACAGCTGCTAATTGGTAGGAGACTGACAGAAGAGGACACTTCGCCATATGAAGCATTGAAGATAGAGCAGTTTTGGGTGGGCTGCCTGGGGCGGAGCTGGGGGGAGTGTACAGTGCAGCAAAGGGAAGTGGGAAAGTACTGGTTTTACAGAGACATAAGAGAGAGTTCTCCTTTGTGCCCTTCTCTTGTCTGGAAATTTCTTCCAACATCATTAACCCACTGACATTCTTATCTTAAGGTTTCGGTTCAAATTTTATTGGCTCCAAGATTTCACTAGCTTCTACGTCTCGATAATAATTACTAATTCCTTTATTAACCTATGGTGCATTACAGATGTGTCTGTGTAAATTGTATACTCTTCTTCCTTATATGACAACTGGTTGTTTAACAATTCATCTCCCATACCGGAACGGAAGCCACTTGTGGATAGGAAAGGTTTCTTTTTTTCCCACTGCCCAAAGTCTGTTTTAGACTAGATAATGGAGGTACAAACTGAAAGGCAGCATGATGCTAAGGGCAGGCAGAGCCTATTTCATAAATTAGGTGTGGGACTTAGTGCTACAGGGGAATGTTACCGAGGTTTGGAGGAAGAGAAAGGAAAGACAAAAATATAGAAAGCTTACTGAATTCGTTAAATATACCAGTCACAATACCCCCACAAACATATATGTATTCGAATCCCTGGAATCTGTAAACGTTACCTTACTTGGAAAAAGGGTCTTAGTGAATGTGCCTAAGTTAAGGATCTTGAGATGATGAGATGATTTCAGATTACTTTATTGGGTCTAAATGTCATTACAATTGTCCATCTAAGAGGAAAACAGATTTCACAGAAGGGAGAAGGCAATATAAAGACAGAAGCAGAGGTTAAAGGAATGTGACCACAGTCCAAGGACTCCAGGAAGTCACAATAAGCTAGAAAAGTCACGAAACGATCCTACCCGAAGTCTCTGGAGGGTGTGTGGTACAGTTGACATCCTGCTTACAGCCTGGTGATACTGACTTTGTACTTCCGGCCTCCAGAACTGAGAATATAAATTTCTGGGTTTTTTAAGGTAGCGAATTTGTAGTAATTTGTTACAGCAGCCACAGGAAACTACTACAACAGTTAAAGTGGCCCCATTTATTAAGGAAGAAAAATGTGGAAGTTAAGGAAGAAAAATGTGGATGTTAAGAGTCAGCAAATCAGCCAAGTTCACATCGATAATAACTGGCAGAGGTGGGAATCAAACGCAAGTCTGAAAAATTTCAAAGCTGCCTAGTTTTTCTCATCCAGCATGGACAAGGGTCAGGGGAGTGGCGAGACAAATCCCTCTTTAAGCTAAATTATCTTTTATTGAATCAGTTTTGGCACTTTTCTGTGGGCTGAGACACTATAACTGGACTGTCCTCTGCAGCAAAATAAGAATACAAATTTCAATTTGTTGACTGAGTAATTTAAGTATAAGACCTGGCCGGACGCGATGGCTCAAGCCTGTAATCCCAGCACTTTGGGAGGCCGAGGCGGGTGGATCACGAGGTCAACAGATCGAGACCGTCCTGGTCAACATGGTGAAACCCCGTCTCTACTAAAAATACAAAAAATTAGCTCGGCATGGTGGCGCGTGCCTGTAATCCCAGCTACTCGGGAGGCTGAGGCAGGAGAATTGCCTGAACCCAGGAGGCGGAGGTTGCGGTGAGCCGAGATCGCACCATTGCACTCCAGCCTGGGTAATGAGCGAAACTCCGTCTCAAAAAAAAAAAAAAAAAGAAGGACTTGTAAGCCTCTCTCATAATTACACTCCAAAGTAGGAAACTACATAAATAATCTTTAAAAAAACCATTTTATTTGTAGATATCCAGTAATGACCTTACCAATTCTGCTTCCCCCATTTTGTAGCTCTTTATAAACATAAATGAGAAAGGATCGATTTTCTTTCAGCTTCTAGAAGCATGACCTGTCCATCTCTTAAGCATTCACCCATAGTATATAGTACTAAGACCCTACTATATGCCAGGACCTGTTTTATATGTTTTCACTTTTTATGTTTGTGGGTACATAATAAGTGTATGTTTTTATGGGGTACATGAGATGTTTTAATCCAGTCATGCAAGGTGAAATTAGCACATCCTGGAGAATGGGGTATCCATCCCCTCAAGCATTTATTCTTTGAATTACAAGCAATCCAGTTACACTCTTTGAGTTATTTTAAAATGTACAATCAAGGTATTACTGACTATAGTTACTGTGTTGTGCTATCAAATAGTAGGACTCACTCATTCTCTGTAGTTTTTGTACCAATTAACCATCCCCACGTCCCCCACAGCCTCCTGACACCCTTCCCAGACCCTGGTAAACATCCTTCTACTGTCTACATCATTGAGTTCAGTTGTTTTGATTTTTAGATCCCACAAATAAATGAGAACATGCAATGTTTGTCTTTCTGTTCCTGGCTTATTTTACTTAGCATAATGATCTCTAGCTCCATCCATGTTGTTGCAAATGACAGGATCCCATTCTTTTTTACGGCTGAATAGTACTCCATTATGTGTATGCACACACATACATTACTTTACAGTACTTTGGCTTTAGACATACATTCCTGCACTTCTTGGATTTACATTTTAGTAGAGAATTCTAAAAACAAAAGAAAACAATTTATAAAACAAGATAAATATTTAAGATACTTATCATTATATTTTTTAAAAAATGCTAAGGTGAAAAATAAAGCCAAGGGAGATAAGAAATTGTAGAAGTAAGGGTAGAGGGTGGTTGTGTGAAGTATCCAAGGAAGGTCTCCTGAGAGAAGGACTTGAAGGAGGTGAGAGAACAAGCCACAAGGCATTTAGGAAAACATAGTCCAGGCAGATGAATGTGAGAACTTGACAGTGCTCAGAAGAGAAAAATGGAGCAGAAGACATGAGATCAGAGAGGTAACTGGAGGTTGACCTATGTACAGGACTTTATAAGGCCATTGGGAGGGCTTTGGATTTTATCCTGAGTGAGATGGAGAACCACTAAAGGATTTTGAGCTGACAGAATCTGGTCTACCTTTTAAAATATCACTCAAGGGATCTGGTGAAGCATAGTAGGCTATCCAGAAGTTCTAATTATACATGGTCAAGGAAAAAAGGCAAATCATTCTATTTCTGCTTTATCTTGAAGTTGTTTTACCACTGAGTCTCAGAAACACTGATTATTCCATGTACTACACTCTACCTTACTTTTGCCCTTTTTGATTTTCATAATGAAGCTCAGAACAAAATGACTTACTTTACTTTTGCCCTTTTTGATTTTTATAATGAAACTAAAAACACAAATGACCTACACAGTTAAATGTCTTGCTGCAATATTGCATATCTTCATCTGAGGAGAAGGAAAACAGAAATAAAATTAATTTATTTGAAAGCTGGCCCTTTCTGAATGCCCAAAATTTTATATAGTCTGAGCCAACAAGAACGGCTTTGATTTTGCTTTCTTTAATGCTCTGAGAACTCTTTGAAAAGTATATATACAGTTTTCACTCCATCTTTCTACTTCACCAAGGCGCCTTACCCCAAATTTGTAGCTTACAATTTCCCTTAGGTATAATATAAATATGTGTAAATCCAGAGTTTCACTGAATCCAGAGTTTCAATAATTATTAGTATTATTATTTGCGGATTTTTTTTTAGACATAGGGTCTCACTATGTTGTCCAGTCTGGTCTCAAACTCCTGGCCTCAAGTGATCCTCTCCCCTCAGCCTCACGAAGCAGTAGGATTGCAGACATGAGCCACCAAGTGTTGGTATTATTTTAATACATGAAGTGAACTTTCCACAAATGGAATGTGAAATAGGGAACAAAGAACAGAATAAAAGCCTAGAGTGTTGAGAAGAAGGGAATGGGAGACAGAGAGGCAGGTGTATACCAAGATTCCAAAGTGTTCTATTTTATATCACTTATCTATGACTTAAAAGAAATCTAAGTGTGTGGTTTGTGTTCCATAAATGCTTTCGCCTCTACCTGCTGACAGCTTCAGCAGTGGTAGACATAGTACCCAGCAATTGTTAACCAGTCTAGTGGATGTGTACCATGTACAATCTCTCCAGCTTTAGTGGCAAAAACATCTCAGAGGATTTGGAAATCTAGTTTGGAGACACATTTGAAAATCAGGATGACAATTTTAAAATATCTTGGGACTTTTGGATTATACCAAGTAGCTCTCATATTGAAACTTCAAACCATTCGAACCAGATTTTATCCCTTCTTCTTCTTCTCAATAAGGGGAACTACTACAAGTACCATTTTTAGGACAGTGCTTTTCACTTAAGAGAAAAACATGATGAGTTACTTCATGATAGATAAACCCAATAATAAAGGATTGTTCAAACTCAGTTTGACAGTGTTCCTGTAACCCAAGTCAGTTTGATACTGTATGTGAGAAGGAACTTCTGGCTCTTTTGTCTTTTATTTGTGTCAGATTTCGCAACTTCAGAAATGCTTTTGTAAATGATTCCAAAATTCCCTTACAGTGAAGCAAGATTTTTCTTTGTTTTTATTTTTATTTTTTATTTTTACTGAGTAGAAATTTTTAAATAATCTACTGTTGGCTCATATTTTAAAAACCCATTTTCTGCCTGCATATGAAAGAAAATATTTACATGTTGGAAAGTTTTGCATTGGCAATTTTCTTTCCTTTTTTCTCTGACAGCACAGTTATCATTATTTCCACACTGCCTTCATTTATCATGAATACTTACTGTGTTTATTCTAAGAAGCCAGGAAACAAACTGAAAGGACAAATCAAAAAGGAAATAGGAGTTGATTTTAGTAAACAATCCTAAGCTCTGTCAGCAGCTAATAACAATAGCACTGGGATCCCCCAGTGTGTGTGTGTGTGTGTGTGTGTGTGTGTGTGTGTGTGTGTGTGTGTGTTGTGTGCATAGACCCTATGAAACAGAATTGGTTTGCAAGTAACAGAAAGGTTGTCAAGGTATCCAAACTGAGCCCTTCAGCTTGTGAAACAGACTCCAAATTTGGAAATAGAATTTTATGCTTTTTGACTCTTAAATTGTATTTTCATGGACATGAGGGGTTTGATATGAATAAAACATCAAACACATGAAACCTAAAAAAAGGGATGTAAGGAGAGAGTCTTTTATTACTATGTTAGTTGAAATGCCTTGTGGTAACAGTGAGGAAAATGGCAAAATGTTCAATATTTTGCTAAATATCTGGCACACTGTAAATAATGCAGTATTCATGAAAGCTAACAGCACAATCACTAGGGGAATATTGCTTGGGTTCTAATCCCAGCTTTCCAACTCATCAGCTTTGTGAATTTGAGCAAATCATTTAACCTGGCAAAATTTTAGTTTCATTATCTGTGAGATAGAAACAATAATACTTAGCTCAAGAAGTTATTAAGATAATTAAATGAGTAATGAGTCACTGAGACAAGAAAATGGGTAAAGCTATATAAGAAGCTCAGGATGGTGCTTTGGCACACAATTAGCACTCTCTAAACAAAAACTATCACTTTTTTGATAGAAGAACATGTGTCTTCTTTTATGTTAAGAGCTACGGGTTTGCGAAGTTATTAAAGTAATCAACGGGGAAAAGATGGTCTTTTCAACAAATGGTACTGGAATAATTAGACATCAGTAACAACAACAACAAAAACCTTAACCTAAGCCTCACACTTTATTACAAAAATTAACTCAAAATGAATTATGGGCTTAAACATAAAATGTTAAACTGTAAAACTTTTAGGAAAAGGTTTGCATGATTTAAACACAGACAAAAGAGTTCATAGACTTGAACCATAAAAGAAAAATACTGGGCTGGCTGCAGTGGCTTACACTTGTAATCCTTGCACTTTGAGAGGTCTAGATGGATGGATCATTTCAGGCCAGGAGTTCGAGATCAGGCTGGCCAATATGGCGAAACCCTGTCTCTACTAAAAACACAAAATTAGTCAGATATGGTGATGCACACCTGTAATCCCTGCTACTTGGGAGGCTGAAACATTAGAATCTCTTGAACCTGGAAGGTGAAGGCTGCAGGGAGCTGAGATTGTGCCACGGCACTCCAGCCTGGGTGACAGAGCAAGACTCTGTCAAAAACAAAAAGAAAGTTTGAAAAAATATTGATCACTTTAATCTCAATAAAATTTCAAACCATTTGAACTCCAAAAAACTCTTAAGAGGAAGAAAAATACCAGGTGCAGAGGCTTATGCCTATAATCTCAGCAATTTGGGAGGCAGAAGGATCGCTTGAACCCAGGAGTTTGAGATCAGTTTGGGCAACACGATGAGACCCTGCCTCTGCAAAATATTTTTTAAAAATTAGCTGAGTGTGGCATTAAATTAAATGCCTGTAGTTCCAGCTACTTGGGAGGCTGAGGCAGGAGGATTGTGTGAGTTTACAACATTAAGAGGTTTAGACTATGATAAGCCGTGAGCCATAATTGCACCACTGCACTCCAGCCTAGACAACAGAGCAAGACAAAAAAAAAAAAGAAAGAAAGAAAGGATAAAAAGACACGTCATCTACTAAGAGAAAATATTTTCAAATTACATACCTGAAAGAGGATTAGTAACTACAGAATACATAAAGAACTCTCAAAACTCAACTGTTAAAAAAACAACAATAAATAATCTAATTAGAAAGTGGGCAAAATCACAAACATTTAGCTGAAGAGGCTAGAGAGATGGTATTCACATAAGCTGAAATTAGGTTCAATCTTATTAACCATTAGGAAAATGCAAAATATCTCAATAAGATATTACTATATACCTATCAGAATAGCTTTTTTAAAAAAAAAAATAACAGCAGCAAATGCTGGTGTATAGAGGTGCAGAGAAACAGGATCACTCAAATATGGCTGCAGGGGTGAGGGGGATATAAAATGGGTCCAGCCACTTTGGAAAACAGTTTGGAAGTTTTCCCCAAAATGAAATCTGCAAATACCACATAATTCAACATTTACGCTCCCAGACATTTAACCCAAATTAAAACTTATTTTCACATAAAAACCTATACATAAATATTTATAACTGTATTTTTCATAGTACCAAGAACTGTAAACAACTCAGATTTCTTTCAATAAGTGAATGGTTAAACTGCAGTACATCCATACCAAAGAGTACTACACAGCAATAAAAATGCATAAAGAATTAATATGCACATCGACTGATGAATCTGCAGGGGATTATATTGAGTATGTAACCAAAAGGTCACATACTGTACGATTCCGTTTATAAGACACTTTTGAAATCACAGAGCTTTAGAAACGAAGAACAAATTACTTGTTGCCAAGGGTCAGGAACAGGTAAGGAGGAAGAAGGTGAGTATGACTATAAAGAGGGTGAGAATACAAACTTGTTCCTTGTTTCTAAAGCATTGTGATTTCCAACATGTCTTGTAAACTGAATCGTACAGTATGTGACCTTTCTGTATTGGTTTTTATTTATTTTTACTGAATGTAATTTTTTAGATCAACAATTGTTTTGAGTCTTGACTGTATCAACATTCAAGATCCTGGCTGTGATATTGTACTACAGCTTTACAAAACATTACCATTTCTTAAAAAGTGGTACCTCTCTGCATTATTTCCTACAACTGCTTGTCAGTACAGTTATTTCATCACAAAAATCTTTAAGGAGATTTAGGGGGCTGAAAGATTGTTTTAAAACAATCTTCAACTCTACCTAATCAGAACTGCAATTAAACCCATTCCAATGAAAATACAGTCCATTTTTCAAGACTTTTCCCCACAACCTTTGGGCATTCTCTCCTCATCAAGAAAGTCTTCCTTATTCTACTCTAAGTTACTTATGCTTTATCACAATCCTCTGAATATCCTTCCTCCTCTAGGAAATTATGTTTTAAAACAGAAATTTCTTAATTATTAATTATTTGAGTTCTTTGTAAATTCTGGATATCAGCCCTTTGTCAGATGGGTAAACTGCAAAAATTTTCCCATTCTGTTGGTTGCCGATTCACTCTAGTGACTGTTTCTTTTGCCGTGTAGAAGCTGTGGAGTTTGATTAGGTCCCAT
>CM052664.1:67127327-67307344 GCA_028533165.1 Leontopithecus rosalia
TATAGGAATGCTTGTGATTTTTGCACATCGATTTTATATCCTGAGACTTTGCTGAAGTTGCTTATCAGTTTCAGGAGTTTTGGGGCTGAGACAATAGGGTCTTCTAGATATACTATCATGTCATCTGCAAATAGAGACAATTTGGCTTCTTGCCTGATTGCTCTGGCTAGAACTTCCAGTACTATATTGAATAGGAGTGGTGAGAGAGGGCATCCTTGTCTAGTGCTGGATTTCAAAAGGAATGCTTCCAGTTTTTGCCCATTCAGTATGATACTGGCTGTTGGCTTGTCGTAAATAGCTTTTATTATTTTGAGATACGTTCCATCAATACTGAGTTTATTGAGGGTTTTTAGCATAGGTCTCTTCAAAAGGGAAATGACCAGGCCTAGAGCCATCCTTAAAAGTAAGACTGCATTATTTATTTATTTATTTATTTATTTTTATTAATTTTTTAAGAGCATTTTAGGTTTTGGGGTACATGTGCAGAGCATGTAAGATAGTTGCATAGGTACACACGTGGCAGTGTGTTTTGCTGCCTTCCTCCCCTTAACCCACATTTGGCATTTCTCCCCATGCTATACCTCCCCAGCTCCCCCCAATGTTCCTCTCCTATTCCCCCCAATAGACCCTAGTGTGTAGTGCTCCCTTCCCTGTGTCCATGTGTTATCACTGTTTATCACCCACCTATGAGTGAGAATATGCAGTATCTCACTTTCTGTTCTTGTGTCAGTTTGCTGAGAATGATGTTCTCCAGATTCATCCATGTCCCTACAGAGGACACGAACTCATCATTTTTGATTGCTACATAATATTCCATGGTGTATATGTGCCACATTTTCCCTGTCCAGTCTATCATGGATGGGCATTTGGGTTGGTTCCAGGTCTTTGGTATTGTAAACAGTGCTGCAATGAACATTCGTGTGCATGTGTCCTTATAGTAGAACAATTTATAATCCTTTGGATATATACCCAGTAATGGGATTGCTGGGTCAAATGGAATTTCTATTTCTAGGTCCTTGAGGACTTGCCACACTGCCTTCCACAATGGTTGAACTAATTTACACTACCACCAGCAGTGTAAAAATCTTCCTATTTCTCCACATCCTCTCCAGCATCTGTTGTCTCCAGATTTTTTAATGATCGCCATTCTAACTGGTGTGAGATGGTATCTCAATGTGATTTTGACTGCATTCTTGTTAAGTGGGATATGGTGCACTGACAGTTCCTGGGGTGTGTGAAACTCAGGGGCCAACTGGTTGAGGAGCTCTTCTTGACTCTCTGTATTCAGAGTTACATCATGCTTCCTTCTTGGGAGGAAGCTGGCACAGCTATTCCCAAGAAGGCAAACATTAATCTCCTATCACCCATTTGGGCCCTTTTAACGGATCCTCAATTCTGTGTGCCATTCTCTAAAACGGAATCAACTTTTATCCATTAGAGAGAGGGAAACTGATTTGGGTGTTTTTATAATGGAAAAAAAAAGATGCCATTTATGTGCAAAAGCTTATTTTCTGCTTGTCTAAGTTATTTGCCTTCTATTTTTCTTTTTTAAAAACGAAACCACAATAAGAATATTCTGCCCTGTTTTTTTTTCACATTTCTTGATGATGGCTGGTTTTAATACAGTACAGGAATCACCTGAGGTGCAGCATCTCAATAGACAGACAGCATCACAATAACAAGTTGTGATTGGGGCCAAGATGCCCAACTAGAAGCGATGGCAATCAGAGGCTCCCATCAAAAAGAACTAAAATCCCCTGCGAATCCTGCACCAGTAACTGAGGTATCCAGGGTCTGTCATCAGGACTGACCAGGTGGCTGGTGTGACCCACAAAGAGGAAGGAAGAGCAGTGTGGTATGGCAGCCCACTTGAGAACCACAGGGGCAGGGGAGCCTCCATTCCCTAGCCAAGGGAGGTGATGAGTGAGAGAGCTTCCCATCCTAGGAAACCAGGCTTTTTTCATGCAACTGTGCAACCCATGGATCAGAAGATACCATTCGTGAGCCCATGCCACCAGGGCCTAGGGTCCTTAACATGGAGCCTCACAGATTCTGAACAGCCACTCAGCCTAAGGCTGCCAAGGTCATAGTGGGGAGGGGCTGCCATCACCACAGCTGTGGCTGTCTGCTGTCTAAGCCGTTTGACCTCCTTGGGGGAGGGGCAACAGCCAACACTGAGACTGATAGCTACCTACTACACTAAATTCCCAGAGTGGGGAAAGGGCAGCAGACATCTCTGTAGCTACAGGCCACGCTTTTCCCTTGCTGGAGCCAGGGAGACTGGATGGCTTGATCCCAAGAGATGTTTCCCAGAGCCCAACACACCAGCTATGGCAGACTGCATCCAGAGCACCTCTTCAGGCCTGACCCTGACCCATTCCCTCCTCAATGGGCAGGGCCTCACTCCAGCCAGGAGCTCTGGGACAGCACTCTGATCTCCCTGGGCCTGAGCCCCTATGGGGAGGTGTGACTGTAGTCTCCACGGACCAGCAGAGTTAGTCTTTCCTCCCACTAGTTCTGAGGAATCTGGGCAGCCTGGATGAGTGGGTTTCCCCAACAGCATGACATACTCCCTTTACAAAGGGACAGTGAAACTGCTTCATTAAGTGAGTCCTGCACCCCATGCCACCCAACTCGGTGAGATCCTCCAACAGGGGTTGTCAGACATCCTGTACAGGAGCTTTTTACTGGCATCAGGTAGGTGATTCTCGAGGTCAGACATCCCAGAGGAAGGACCAGGCACCCATCTTTTCTGTTCTACAGCCTCCTTGAGTGACATTGTAACCCGGGGAGCTACTCAGCTCCCTCCCGGTTCTGAAAAGCTTCTTAGCCTTTCTAACTCTGAAGAATGGGGAAAGGGGCCCTGGAGGTGCAGTGAGTTTGCCATTTGAATAAATATCACGGACCCAAAGAGTTTTACAGAAAAGTGATTGAGAGAGAGAGAGAGAGAGAGAGAGAGAGAGAGAGAGAGAGAGAAACAGCTCCCATGCTGTCGTGGGAGGGGACCGAGAGAAGGAATCTTATAGGTAGGAGGAGGGGAGTTTCAACCCTTGAGCTATTCCCTTCCCATTCATGTTCTTGTCCAATGAGAGGAGTTCTTTCAAACTTCCTCTGGGGTGATTGATGATTGACACTGATACTGGATTGGCTTCTTGGTCCACGACTCTGAATTACAGAGCCACCTCCTCCCAGAGCTTTTAGCAGGCTTTTTTTCCCAGACAAAGGAGTCCACCTGGCTTTCCCCACCTAGCCCATGGGCCGGGAAACCCAAAGAACTTTACATTTTAAACCCTTCTGGTTCCCAGGATGGAAGCGTGGAGCCAGAAAACTCCTGCCTTTCAAAGGACGCCCCTGGTGAACCGGGGAAGAGAAGTCCCTCAACATCTCCAGGTGCAGGAACAAACCTGATAAATAGGGCCTGAAGTAAACCCCCAGAAATCTGCAGCAGCCCTACAGAGGAGGGACCTACCATTGAAAGAAAAGCAAACAAATACAAAGCAACAACAACAGCGTCATCAACAACAAAACAGTCCCCATAAAATCCCCATTCAAGGGTCAGCAGTCTCAAAGATCAAAACTAGACAAACTCATGAATATGAAAAAGAATTCATGAAACAATGCTGAAAACCCAAAAAGCCACAGTGCTTCTTCTCCTCCAAATTATCACATCTTCCAGCAAGGGCACAGAACTGGAGGGAGGATGAGATGGACAAATGGACAGAAGTAGGCTTCAGAAGGTGGGTAATGACAAACTCTGCTGAGCTAAAAGAACATGATTTAATCTACTGCAAAGAAGCTAAGAACCTTGAAAAAAGGTTACAGGAGCTGCTAACTAGAATAGCCAGTTTAGAGAGGAACATAAATGACCTGACGGACCTGAAAAGCACAGCACAAGAACTTTGTGAAGTATATACAAGAATCAATAGCTGAATCAATCAAGCAGAAGAAAGAATATCAGAATCTGAAGACCATCTTGCTGAAATAAAGCAGGCAAACAACATTAGAGAAGAAAGAATTAAAGGAATGAACAAAACTTCTGAGAAATATGGGACTATATAAAAAGACCAACCTGTGATTGGTTGGAGTACCTGAAAGAGACAGAGAAAATGGAAACAAGTTGGAAAACACACTTCAGAATATTATCTGGGAGAAGTTTCCCTTCGTCTCAAGAAAGGCCAACATTCAAATTCAGGAAATACTGAGAGCACCAACCACTAAGATGCTCCACAAGAAGATCAACCTCAAGATAAATAATCATCAGACTCTTCATTCTCCAACGTCAAAATGAAGGAAAAAATGTTAAGGGCAGACAGAGAGAAAGGCCAGGTCACCAAATAAAGGGAAGCTCATCATACTAACAGCAAATCTCTCAGCAGAAACCCTACAAGCCAGAAGAAAGTAGGGGCCAATATTCAACATTCTTAAAGAAAATAATTTTCAGTCTAGAATTTCACATCCAGTGAAACTAAGCTTCATAAGTGAAGGAGAAATAAAATCTTTTTCAGATAAGCAAAAGCTGAGGGATTTCATCTCCACCCAGGCCTGCCTTTTAGGAACACTAAATATAGAAAGGAAAAACTGGTACCAGCCACTGCAAAATCACACCAAAATATAGAGATCAATGACACCATGAAGAAACTGCATCAACTAGTGTGAAAAGTAACCAGCTAGTATCATAATGACAGGATCAAATTCACACATCACAATATTAACCATAATTGTAAATGGGCTAAATGCCCCAATTTAAACACACAGAAAATTGGATAAAGAGTTAAGACCCATTACTGTGCTGTATTCTGGAGACCCATCTCACGTGCAAAGACACACATAAACTCAACGTAAAGGGATAGAGACAAATTCACCAAGGAAATGGAAAGAAAAACAAAGCAGTGTGCAATCCTAGTACCTGAAAAATAGATTTTGAACCAACAAACATCAAAAAAAGAAAAGAAGGGCATTACATAATGGTAAAGTGATCAAGAAGAAGAGCTAACTACCCTAAATATATATACACATAGTACAGGAGCATCCAGATTCATTAAACAAGATCTTAGAAACCTAAAAAGAGACTTAGACTCCCACACAATAACAGTGAGAGACTTTAAGAACCCATTGTCAATATTAGACAGATCGATGAGACTGAAAATTAACAAGGATATTCAGGACTTGAACTCAGCTCTGGATCAAGTGGACTTAATAGACATCTACAGAACTCTCCACTCCAAATCAACAGAATATATATTCGTCTCAGCCCCAAATGGCACACAAGACTATTTCAAACAATTGAAAAGGAAGGATTCCTATCTAACTCATGAGGCCAGCATCATCCTGATACCAATACCTGGCAGACACACACACACACACACACACACACACACACACACACACACACACACAACTTCAGGCTAATATCCCTGATGAACTTCAATGTTAAAATCCTCAATAAAGTACTAGCAAACCGAATCAAGCAGCACCTCAAAAAGCTCATCCACCAAAATCAAGTTGGCTTCATCCCTGGTATGTAAGGTTGGTTCAACATACACGAAACAATAAACACAAACTATCACACAAACAGAACCAATGGCAAAAACCACATGATTATCTCAATAGATGCAGAAAAGGCTTTAGGTAAAATTCAACATCTTTTATGTTAAAAACTCACAATAAAATATCTATAGAACCATATTTCAAAATAATAAGAGCTATTTATGGCAAACCCACAGCTAATATCATACTGAATGGGCAAAAGCTGGAAGCATTCCCTTTGAAAACCAGCACAAAACAAGGATGCCCTCTCTCACCACATCTATTCAACATAGTATTGGAAGTTCTGGCCAGGACAATTAGGCAAGAGAAATCAATAAAGGTGTTTAAATAGGAGGAGAAAAGATCAAATTGTCCCTGTTTCCAGATGACATGATCCTATATTTAGCAAACCCCATCACCTCAGCCCAAAAACTCCTTAAGCCAATAAGCAACTTCAGCAAAGTCTCAGGATACAAAATCACTATTCAAAAATCACCAGCATTCTTATACACCAACAATAGACAAGCAGAGAGCCAAATCATGAATGAACTCTCATTCACAATTCTACAGAGAGAATAAAATACCTAAGAATACAGCTAACAAGGTAAGAATACAATTGCTACAAAGAGAATAAAATACCTAGGAATACAACTAACAAAGGATGTAAAGGACCTCTTCAAGGAGAATTACAGACAACTGCTCAAGGAAATAAGAGAGGATATAAACAAATGGAGAAACATTTCATCCTCATGAATAGGAAGAATCAATATCATGTGAATGGCCATACTCCCCAAAGTAACTTACAGACTCAATGCTATTCCCATCAAACTACCATTGACATTCTCCAAATAATTAGGAAAAACTACTTTAAATTTCATATGAAACCAAAAGGGACCGTATAGCCAAGACAATCCTAAGCAAAAAGAACAAAGCTGGAGGCAAAATGCTACAAGACTTCAAACTATAATACAAGGCTACAGTAACCAAAACAGCATGATACTCATACCTAAACAGGTATATAAACCAATGGAACAGAACAGAGACCTCGTAAATAACACCACACATCTACAACCATCTGATCTTTGACAAACCTGACAAAAACAAGCAATGAGGAAAGGATTTCCTGTGTAATAAATGGTGCCAGGAAAATTGGCTAGCCATATCCAGAAAACTAAAACTGGATCACTTCCTTATACCTTATACAAAAATTAACTCAAGGCGGATTAAAGACTTAAATCTAAAACCCAAAACCAAACAAAACCAAATGGAACAAAACAAAACCCAATAAGAAAACCTAGGAAATACCATTCAGGACATAGGCATGGGCTAAAATTTCAAGACAAAAGTGCCAAAAGCAACTGCAACAAAACCTAAAATTGAAAAATGGGATCTAATTAAACCACAAAGCTTCTGCACAGCAAGAGAAACTATTATCAGAGTGAACAGGCAACCTACAGAATGGGAGAAAATGTTGGCAAGATCTCCATCTAATATCCAGAATCTACAAGGAAGTTAAACAAATTTACAATAAAAAAACAAACAACCCCATCAAAAAGTGGGCAAAAAACATGAACAGATACTTCTCAAAAGAAGACATTTATGTGGCCAAAAAACATGAAACAAAGCTCAACATCACTGATTGTTAGAGACATGCAAATCAAAACCACAGTGAGATACCATCTCATGCCAGTTGGAATGGTAATTATTAAAAAGTCAAGAAACAGCAGACGCTGTTGAGACTGGAAAAATAGGAATGTTTTTACACTGTTGGTGGGAGTGTAACTTAGTTCAACCAATGTGGATGACAGAATATGATTCCTCAAAGATTCAGAACAAGAAATACCATTTGACCTGGCAATTCCATTAGTGGGTATATACCCAAAGGATTATAAATCATTCTACTATTGAGATACACGCACACATATGCTTACTGTGGCACTGCTTGCAATAGCAAAGATGTGGGACCAACCTAAATGCCCATCAATGATAGATTGGATAAAGAAAATGTGGTATGTATACACCATGGAATACTATGTAGCCATAAAAAGCAATGAGACTATGTCCTTTGCAAGGATGTAGATGAAGCTGAAGGCCAACATCCTCAGCAAACTAAGGCAGGAATAGAAAATCAAACATCACATGTTCTCACTCATAAGTGGGAATTGAACAATGAGAACACATGGACACAGGGAGAGGAACAACACACACTGAGGCCTGTTGCAGGTGGAGGAAAGGGGAGGGAGAACATCAGGACCAATAGCTAATGCATGTGGGGCTTAAAACCTAGATGATGGGTAGACAAGAGCAGCAAACCACTGGGGCATACGTATACTTATGTAACAAACTTGCACATGTATCCTGGAACTTATAACATTAAAATTAAAATTGTGATCTAGCATGAAAGAATTGTTGTGATTTCAAGTGGGTGTTTTTTAGGGCAGGAGATAGTTTAATGTCTTCCCTAGGCTAGGAGCTAAACATGAAACTGGGGACTGATTTATAAAGATATAGAAGTCTAGCCTAGGAAATGCATCTTTTAATGCCTATAACCAAAGAATAGCATTCTCTCTGTATCATCACCATGACCTTAACTGAGCATGGCCATTCATTGTTTGCCTCTAATTTCCACAATCTGGATGCAAGAAATAACAAAGTGTGTTTGGTCTTCAGCATCAGCAGGATGCTGATTAGGACTTATCTTGAAAACTAAATGAAACAATAAATGAGTGTGAAACTGCTTTGTAAACTGTCAAGTGTTATCCATATACACATTGCTATTGTCATAAGCCAAACAAAATAAATACTAAATTTGGAAGAGAGCAAAATTCCACATTTTCTCTAATAGAAAATGAGTCTTTGAAAACAGAGACTTCTGCCATTATGTTCATTTTTATAATTTCCCTCTCCTGAAAACCATGTCTTCTGATCCCTCTCCAACTAGTGTTCAAAGTTCAAATGATGGTTGTTGAGTGACAGCTTGAATTAATTCTGGCAAATATGAAGGATGATGCATTGAACAACCCTCATCAGCACAACTTGTGCTCGGTGGTACTTCCCCACCCTATTGTGATGAATTTGAACAGCATCATCAAAGTACTCTTACCTGGAAACCATGTGACAGATGATTCAACTGGATGGACACCTGGCCGGGCCTCAAGTTATTTTGTACAAATTGACCAATGGACTTGGCCTTTGTTCTTTCTTTTCATTTCTTGGGCACTTTAAAATTGCAAATAAGAACACCTAAGTACATAAACAGAAACAGAATATTCTAAATAAGATTGAATTCAATTCTAAAATCTCTTCTTGGCCTGCCATTGTGTTTTGGTAATAAAGCTGCATGTAAGATAGACAATTGTCCCCTAGAAATCTGTGGAGAAGTCAGGGAGAAGAGAATAATATCCATAAAGCATGATGGGGACAGCATGGGGAAAAATGCTTAATATTGACTTTGGTGGGAGTATAGTTCTGGAAGAGTCTACTTGGGGAAGATGGCATTTATCATGATCCTTAAAGGATAGGTCAAATGTGAGAGGCAAAGAGGACAGTTATTTACTGCTAAAGAATGTTCACCCCCTAGTCTCTTCTTTTCCATGTGGGAACAGAAGGGATTCAACACAATGAGTCTTAGAATTTGCTGACTTCCCGAAGAGGCATGTTATATTTATACAAGATATTAAAGTATTAATATCTTTATTAATAGATCCTACTAACAAATTTTAGGTTTCTTTTGCTCAATTATATTTTGAAGCACAGCAAACATACTGTGGTAAAAGCATGAAATTTGGCATCAGACAAGTTTAGGGTTCAAATCCTGGCTCTGCTACTGAGCAGGTTATTTAACCTTTGTAAACCTCAGTTTCTATTTCATTAATCTAAGAATTACAGTGGTACTTAACTCATCAGAATTTTGTTAGGATTAAATGGTGCAATGCATGAAAGGGGCTTAACCTAATGCTTTGCTCCCAGAAAGCATTAAATAAACATAAACTATCACCATTACAAGGAATTTGACCTTCAACTACTGTATTTCTCATCATTGCACCCTCCATTGTGCAAGGAAACACACATTATCCATGCTAAGGGAAATGTTTCATTTTAAAATATGAAATGAAAGGTGGTTTCACTGTATCTGACTCCTCCATGAATGGAACCATGCTGTAAGCTAAGTTGTGTATACCGTGCCTCCCTCACTGTCACGGAGAAAGCCCAGTGTGGCTGCTTCTCTTTCGTTTCCAGCAGCAGTGTTGTAGATGGGGCTGATTTATTGGGCCTCACATAGCATGGGCCATCTGGGGTTATTGACAAAGTCATCAGGCTTGGGAGGGTCACTGTTTAGGCTTGGACAATCAGTGTAAGCTTGGACTCTGCACAAGAAATGTGGCTCATTATGCAGCGAGGCTATTAACTATCAACTTTCATTTAGAAATATAAATTCTTCTCTCTTGGCTGCCCCGCTGATCTGGTTATAATGTGCTGTGTGTAATGGAAAAGTACAAAGACAAAAGATGGAAATTTAGACTTACTGTAAGAGCAGTTGATGACAATTCTGATTTCTGCATACAAATGGATTCCTTTTGCCAAGCACACGTGTTCCAGTTTACCCCATGGCCCCAATTTAAAATATCATGTTTAATTATGTATATAATGCTCCTCCTATTACTCATGTGATTTGTTTTCTTGCCCAGAAACTTATTCTTATTTGGGGTTTCTCTTATCTTTTTACTTGGTACTTTAATTTATTTTCCTTTTCCTTTTATTTATGCATTTCCCATTTTAAATGTATTGTTGGCAGGAGGGCAGCAGAGAGAACAGAAAGAACATTTTAAAGGATATTACACTAACATTTCAGTTGAGTATTAATGAGAAATCATGACACTGATCCACCACAGGGCACACACCCACACAAATCATTGCAAAAATAAAACAAAATAAAAACGATGTGCCATGGGTTGTACCAAGCATCGAGGAAGAAAAGATAAACATAATATGCTTCCCAACTTGATAGGATGGTTCTCAGTGATTGGGGCTTGTGCTTTCCAGCCCTTTCCTATAAAAGCATTCAGGGGTTTTGCCTACTACGTTGATTTTAATGGAAGGTTCCCACTACTTTTTTCCATGGTCAAGGCTTGCTGAGGACTAATGCCACAATGTATTAACCATTTACTGTTGACGCTCTCCTAGAAAACTAGCAATTAAATGAGGTGAATAACATCAGATTTAAATAAAGGCAAGTAATATTTCCTTACTGTATAAAAGTACACTATCCCATGAGTTTAATAGCATTTATATACTCCAGTAGAGCTGCATGACCTCAAGGTGAGGCTTCTTTTTTTTTTTTAATTGCATTTCAGGTTTTGGGGTACATGTGAAGAACATGCAAGATTGTTGCATAGGTACCTACATGGCAATGTGATTTGCTGCCTTCCTCCCCATCACCTGTATCTGGCATCTCTCCCCCTGCTCTCTCTCCCCAACTCCCCACCCTCCGCTGTCCCTCTTGTAGTTGCCCCCCGACAGACACTAGTGTGTGATGCTCCCCTCCCTGTGTTCATGTGTTCTCATTGTTCAAAACCCGCCTATGAGTGAGAACATGCGGTGTTTGATTTTCTGTTCTTGTGTCAGTTTGCTGAGAATGCAGCTTCTTTTATAATTGCTTTCTTTCAGTTTCAATTTATTTATAAACCATAAGCCCTTCTATAGCCTCGGCTACTTACACTGGTCTCTTTTTAGTTTGGCTTCTCTTTCTTCTCTTCCAAAACTGTTTTAGCACCCTCATCTGTAGATCCCATTCCTTAGATTAACCATGCTTCATTCTAGAATGGCTCTGTCTTAAAGAACTCACTGTAACACACTGACACCTATCCATGAATATGCCAGAGCCATGTCACCTCTTGTTTGAAAAGCAAAGTATTCCTTTTGCCCAGAGGCTCCATAGACACCATATTTCTAAACAATCCTCTCTTTCCAAATTCACAGAACTCTTAGTCTGATTTTGGAAGACTGCCAAGAACTGTGGGAGAAATTCTTATGTACTTTTTCCAAAGCTACTTTCTATATACAGTTAGCAAAGTGTCCTAAATTTCTCTATAAGTCTCAGTCTCACTGTTCTCTCTTTTTTAATATTACCCATTTTTATCATTCTGCTATTTTTAAATTCACCTAGTAGACCACTCTAAGAATGTTCTAAACAAACCCAATCTAATTAAAAACCCAATTTTCAAACTGTCTTATTCGGGCTTTCTTAGATCTACACTTTGCCCATATGTTTGGGGTTTCTTTGTTTTGTTTTGTTAAGAAGTTACTTTATCTTCTGCAGAGACCCAAAGGACATTTGTATTTGCAATTGTTGTGCCTATGGAAACGTCTCATTTCTACAATTTGAATGAAGCCATGTCAGCAATGACTTACTGGGGTCTATTAGGTTACTTAGATCTCCAGGGAGCAAGGGCATCTGAGAGGCCATGAAATAACTCACTTAAGCTCCCCACTCTTACTATAAACATCACTGGTAACAAAATGGTAACAAAAAGTGTTGTTTGCAGTATAGTACAATAAGATATTTTAAGAGAGAGAGAGAGACTACATTCACATAGCTTCCTAAAAAATCTGAAGGCTGCTGTGATTGTTCTGTGTGATTAGCTGTGGACAAGAAAAGATGTACCTTGGAAACATTGTTCTGTGTGATTAGCTGTGGACAAGAAAAGACATATATCTTGGAAAAGAAAAAGACAAAACACTGTCTCTCTGTTTAGCCAAAGTAAGGATTGTTTCTTTAAAGCTGATCCAAAACTTGTAACAAAGATGCACCTAAAGATAGGTCAGCCTCATGACTTACCCTGACCCATGTGTGAGTTTTACCAATCACAGTATAAGGATTAGGTAAACCAGCTGCAGTCCCTTGGATGTACTGCTAGTAATCTTACTTCTTATAACAGTCTCTTTATAGAAAAGACCATCAAAACATCATGGGAACTAGGATGATGCATAAGAGAACTTTCACTGGCTTTCCCTTGGCAACTAATGATGGAAAACATCCCTTTCTGAGGCTTATAGTCTCCTTTTTAGGTCTGTTCCCAAATAGTCCATCTGCTCCCTATGACCCACAGCTTTCTTGACTCAGCCCTATGGTACTTCCTATATATTTTCCTTTTTTGCTGCCATATTACCTTTAAAATACCTTCCAGAAATACCCTCAGAATCTTGTGAATCAAATTGGCTTGTGAAGAAGGGACCTTGGAAGAATCTTCAATTCCTTCTGATAGGCAGCTAGGTAGGGAGAGAGAGAGAGGGAGAGAGAGAGAGAGAGAGAGAGAGAGAGAGAGAGAGAAATAGATATAGACAGACACTCAAAAGTTATTCTTATTTTCATAATTTCTACTGATTAAATCTAGCTCTGTTAGCTAAGAAACCCCAACAGTGGCTGTAATGCTGAAAGGCAAATAAAAGCTAAAAGAAATCATTTAAAAAACACACACACACAAAATAATGCCCCTCATGTGATCAGTAGTTCAAGGTTTGCCATAAATATTGACAATAACAATAATAAACAAAGTCAAATTCTCAACATCTACCCCCAGCATGGTTCAATGTCAAATGTGCTCATTTACCAAGCTCTCTTATCTGATGGACTCTCTCATTGCACATAAAAACCTTTTATATAGTATTAAATATACAGAGGATTATGTAATTCTGCCGTTTGATGTGTGCTACCAACCCTCTTATTATGCTATTTCCTTCTTCAAGTAACAGCTACTCGTAATTACATTTGGTGTTTTTGAAGAAGACTGTGTAACGTGACGGCTACTCAGCATCTGTTTCTCAAGCAAGATGGGGAGGATGATCTGCTATCTCTAAAATTGTCTATTGTACTCCTATTAATGTGTTTTGTGGTTTGTGCATTAATTTCTGAAAGACTTTCAATGTGTTTTATCTGACACCTTAATTCTAGCACAAAATGTTACAGGAAAATTCTATGGCTGTGAAGTAACGGTTTACTGCCGAACATTTACAAAATAATATATACAGCTAGGTGAGACGTATCTTGAAATTATCTTCAATGCATTGTAATGTATCTGGTTTTTTAACACTCCCCTCCCCTACATACTTACAAGAGAAGTTACAAATATAATAAATATTAGTTGTCTTGGCAGTGATCATTGATTAAAGAGGGACTAGTCAATTGGTGTGCCTATGGAGACCTCTAATCTCTAAAATTTGAGAGGTGAGAGGTCCCCAAATGAAGACCGCTCATCTTCAGCCTTCAGCCTGAAGAAATTCTCTCCCCTTCATTAACAAGTACTGCAATACATTTTCTGCAGTCTCAGCCAGTCTCACATATTCTTCCCCAGAGCAACTTTACAACATCAGAGAAAATGTTAAAAACATCAGAATGAGATGAGTAAGTATTCTAAGAAACTGGCTTTGTGCACATTTCCTGAGCTCTCTACCCACCAAATATGCCTACACAGTGACCAGCAACTCGCATTATGATTAAAGAAATTAGAAAGAGCAAGATCCTTTTTTAATTGAATGATGCAATACCATTTTTCATAAACTACACTCCACAAATAACTTGTATTAAAAAAAAACTTAAGTGTTTATAGAAAATTCAGATTCTTGGACATAGTTATAAATCTATGGAATACTAATTTCTGTGGGTCGTCCCCTGGAATCTGCAATTTTGGTAGGTTTCTCAGGTAAATCATAAGCATAACTAAAGTTTGTTTATTTATTTATTTATTTATTTTTATTATTATTTTTTTGAGACAGAGTCTCTCTGTGTCACCTAGACTGGAGTGTAATGGTGCTATCTTGGCTCACTGCAACTTCTATCTCCCAGGTTCAAGCAGTTCTCCCGTCTCAGCCTACCGAATAGCTGGGACTGCAGGTGAATGACACCATGCCCAGTTGATTTTTGCATTTTAGTAGACGGGATTTCACCATATTGGTTAGGCTGGTCTTGAACTCCTGACCTCAGGTGATCTACCTGCCTTGACCTCCCAAAGTGATGGGATTACAAGAGTGAGCTACCACACCCAGCTCATAACTAAAGTTTAGAATCACTCTATGGATGTGTCCAACGTACAACATTAGATTTACTTATGAAGGCTGGGCTTAGTATTTAGTTAATAGTGTTAATAGGTATGAATAGATAATAACATTTGCAAATAGTGTTAATTAAAAGATTATTGGATGCAGTTAGAGTAAGAAAAGTGATTATGCAAAGTGCTTCTCAAACTTTACAATGCATACAGATCAGCTGGGAACCTTATTAAAATGAAGATCCTGAATCAGTAATTCTTGGGTGTGACTTGAGAGTCTGCATTTCTAATAAGTTCCCAGGGAATGCTGGAGCTGCTGGTCTGTGAATCAAAGTCTCAATAGCAAGGGTTAAGGTTTAAAAGACATACTCTCAAGAACTCCTGGGGATCACAATAGTCTCCCTTTATCCAATATTTCACCTTCTGAGGCTTTAGTTACCCATAGTCAACCTAGGTCTGAAAATAGATGAGTGTAGTATAATAAGATATTTTAAGAGAGAGAGAGAGACCACATTCACATAAACTTTATTACAGTATGTTCTAATTTTCTATTTTATTATTAGTTATTGTTGTTAATCTCCTATTGTGCTATAATAGGCATGTATAGAACAAAACACAGTATATGTAAGTTTTGGTACTATCCACAGTTTCAGGAGAGTCCTGTGGGTCTTAGAATGTATCCTCTATGGATAAGGGGGGACTACCATTATTAGTAATATGCTCGGTAATGTCCATTTTACTGAGCAGACCCCAACATTTCTAGCAAAGATCAAATCAGTTATTGTTCAATTCTAGACCCAGGAAATATGACTACCCGAGGAACTTTTTTCCTTAACCTACAGAGCCTACGTTCTGTTTTTACCTGACGTGATCTAAGTTCTGTGAGCTCTAATTAATACAAGCTGTTTTTCCTTCCAGAGGGAAAACGAACCAGTTTGAAGAATGTCTATATTAAATTGCCACATCTTATGGAAATAAATATGAGCTAGTGTGTGAATTAATACATGAATAATATGATTTCAAGAAGACAGAAGGTAATTGACATCAAGAAATTGATGAGTTGACCAATGTGACCTAGGGCAACTAGTGCGGAATTAAACTTACATGAGTGTCATTATGCTAAGGATCACACAGGAATTTGAAATTTAATCTCCAAACAGCCTTATGAATAAACTCTATTTTCTTGCATTTTACTGGTTATGAAATACGATTCAGAGGTGTTTTCTCAAGATCCCACAGCTGGTAGTGGCAAAAACAGAACCTCCGTCTCTCTGACTCCCGAGTCTCTATTTATTACATCAAACTGCCTTTCTCCCAACAGAAGAAAATAGACAGTATTATCAGAAGTTCCTTTTTAGAAAGCATGAATTCTCTGTGAAGATTAATATTGCCCCCAGGGGTAAAAAAATGATTCTTAGCAGAGGTAGGAAGGAGTGGTGAAATAAATAAAACATTTATTACAATGGTTGGCCGACTGCAGTGCATGAACAAACAGATATGTAACATATCTGTGGTATTAAAATTTCATGGGGAAGAAGGGAAGTGATTAGGGAACAAAAGCGAAAAAAGCCTTCTAGGGGGTTGAGTGGGCAGGAAGTTGAGCATGATAATGAAAGAAAGATGGAGAAACACATCATAGAGGGTGAAGTTCAACCTCGAAAGAAACACTGACTTCTTTCAGCATTCCCACAGTAACAGTGATGACCCACAGATTCTAGCATATGGGAGTTATCTATCACCAACCAAGGAAAAAGCAACTCACAGGGTGGTAGACGACTCCGTATTGAGGCAACAGTGTTAACCATTCATATAGCTGACAAGGCTAATGTGGAATTCTGCTGCTTTCAACAAACTACTTATTCAAAGAAGAAAAATGTAAGGAAGAAGGAAAAGAAAGGAGAGAGTGAGACAGAAAGTGTGAAAAAGGGAGGAAAAAAACGGCTGAGAGCATCACCCCTTAAAAGGCACTATTTACCCAGCGTAGACTATTGTCCACAGTTGTCATTTAGAATGCATCTGAGATAAAAACTACCCAAAATAATGTGGTAAATCCCTCTTAAACTCAGTACTTCATAAAGAAAAAATAAAAAAGGAATTAAGTAATTGGTAGCAACTGATTCCACATGATAGCATGAGGATTGCATGCAGCTTTAACAGTTTGGTTAAATATGAGCTAGAACAGCTGAGCATGAATGGAAGGAGCGTCAGGGAAGCCTGTGGTGCTGAGGGGCTTTCTGGAAGAGCATTCCTATTGAAAGAGGGATTCAGATATGTGCATGTGATCCATTTACTATGGCTGCATCCTAGAAGGGAATAATTTGTAGTATAGAACATCATCTATTCCTCAGTTTATTCTTCTAATAAGGACCCTTGAAATAAAAAAAGCAATGATCCAAAGATTCTAGTAAACAAGTTTTGCCTGGAGAGAGAAAGCTGCAAATCAGAAATAACTTCTTCTGTTTCTTTTTTTTTTTTTTAAGAAACCGGCAGTATAAAATAACACTGTTTTAGAACCCATATACAGAATTAGCACATAGGTTAGAAAGAGATGGTTAGCAGAAAATGCAGGCTGATCTTGCCACACATCAGGAGAACTGATGTATCAGAGGTACAGCAATTTTTGGCAAAGCAGAGCAGCGTAAGAGCGGCACAGTGTTGGCCCAGCATTGCTTAGACAAGCTGCAATGAAATGCAGTGTGAATAATAACGGTAGGAGCAGTGGCCAGGCACTTTCTAAGAGCTTCAAAGGCAATAGACGTGACCTAAATTTTTAAATTTTGTGCATATTCCTTTCACAGAGAAATTTATCAAGGTACCGCATGTAGCATTAGCCATAGCACAGACTGAAAACTTAACCAATCAGTGGTATAATTTTATTTCCTAAGATCTCATGACTGAGTTGAACTAAAGCAGAAAGTGAACAGCAGTTGTATGAGGGATGTTGCCAAAGTCACCCACTAAGCGACTAAAGGATCTCTTAGGTCAGGTTTTCTCAAAAACCAGCAGAAACTATTGATTGTAAAATTTTAATTAAACTATTATCTTCCCATGTGAAAAAGGTAGGGCTGAAGAGAAGAAAGAGTCTCATGGTATGGAGTCTTGCTCAGATGTCTTGGGAAATGCCATCTATAGCATGAAGCCATTAACTTCCCATCTCGTTCGGAGGTTGAATATCTCTGGTTACAGCATCGTGTGTTTTGGTGAGCTTTCTGTGAGGCCCATACATCAGATGCAAGACTTATCCCTTAAAATTTATCTAATTTTAGCTCCTAGAGCTTCAGGAATGGAGCACTTTCCATTTTTAGTAATTGTGTAGGAAAAAAAATGAATTTGAGAAATCTTGAAGATTTCAAAATCTTGTCTGGCCTATAGATAGATAACAAGAACTTGAAAACAATGTGTAGGGCTACATTCTGATAACAATCTAATAACATATATATAATGGCTTTTTAAAAAGATGCAACTTTTTCCTTGACATTGAACACATAGGAATCTCAGACTTAAAAACCTCTCAAGGCTAGAAAACCAAACGAAGGCTGATTTTAAATTTCATCTACAGTTTTAAGATTTCTGTATCTGTCAGAAAGTGACTATTTTTATTTTCTTACTGTAAGGCTGAGAATCCTTGAAGTTGGACATTTTATGTACATTGTGAAATATGATATTTTAGTCAAAGCCCTGGTAATATAACCAACATTTCCTATTGTTTCTTGTTATAAAAAGATGGTTGATTTTTTATTGAACTTATGTAAATAACCATATTGCCATAAGAATATTCAAAAATAGTTTCTGAATTTTAGAAGAATCAAGTAGGGAGAAAAAGTAAATGTTTTTACTTTTGTTCACAAAAGTATGATTTACAAAATGGTCATAAACTCTGTTTTAAATAAAGGTCTTTATTTAAAAACATTAATTTCATCAGTTACTTAATATCATTTAATTAATTTTTTATTTTGCTTGATTTTGATTTAGTTTATGAATGTATCAGTTCTTTATTAGAGTTTAGAAAGATTTTTACTTAATACATTAGTTTTAAAGTTATTAGAAATCTTTACTTAAGCATACTTGTTACAGTCTTTTCCATGAATCTGACTGTAAATGCCTTTAGAGAAGAATTAAAACTAGAAGACAGAGACTTATAATAGCATCGTTAAAAATCTGATGGAAGTTCATTACAATCAGCAATTGACAAGGAAATTTGGTTATTTATGTGGCAATCAACATCAGACCCAGAATTATGACTGATGACCTATTAGATTTTTAAGAATTGTATATAATTTGGGGACATTTATATTAAGAACATACTCGTAAATGTAATCAAAAGAAAATACAGCATTACTTTTCATTTGACAATGTTTCCATACAATTTACCAACTAAATCTCTTCATTCAATATCTCTGCAAGATGAGAGATATACCCTTTGAGGCTTTTCAGGGGATCAACTGGAAAATCCTAAAGTTAGTTTTAGACCAGAAGGACTTAACTTAGAATTTTGATAATGAGGAAGTCTGTCAAAGATTCCAAAATGTTTAAAACACCTCATCAAAACAGCATCACAAGTGACTACGAAGTAATAGCCATGTATTTAACCAGAGTGATAACCAAAGACTTTAAATGTAACACAGACATTTCATGGATAATATATATTTTCAAAGATTTTAACCCTTTCAAATCTCGGTTTTCCTAAGTAATCAATAAAGACAACACAGGAAACTATTCCGATACAAAATAAAAATCTGTTTTCAGACCAGTTACTAAAGAGGCTTCATTAATACCTCCTGTAGTGTCATGCTTCTCTTTATGAGAATTTCATTTAGGCAACCTGGAAGTCAAACCTGATGAAAAGGTACTTGAATTTAATCAGACATAGGAAGAGTGTGTGTCAAAAGGTCATTAGTCTAGCCCATATTAAAGGAATGTAAACAAGAAAAGTAATACCTTAAGTAGGAAAATACATGGCTTTTATTAAAAGCATGGGAAATTTTCTGCTTTTAAACTTAAATTTCAAAAAGTTTAGAAGCATCATGATAAGCCAAGACTATAGAATCAAGGAAAACATTGCTTGTAACTGTAAATCCCCAATTTAGAAGATAGTTGAAAAGTTCATTTTAAATAAAAACAGACTTTAGAATTAAATAAAAACCTCTTGCAAATGTTACTGAGTAGATTAATATCTTAAGAAAACCTTGTTGTACTAATTTAGGGGACTGAATTTATAGTTTTCTATTAGTGGATTTTTAATATCAAAGCTCAATATTTAGAAAGACAAAAATAATTTTCTTTAATTGTAAGCAACTTGATCATGTACAAAATTTCCTCTGTAAATTTGTCCTTTCCAAACCTTCTGTGACTTACTCAGATTTTTCAAGACATGTTGAGATTTTCTTTTTTTCCCTATACTTTAGAAAAAATGTATACTGTACTTTAAAAAAAATTTTTACATTAAGACAAAAATTTATCATATATTATTACTGTTTATTTAAAATTATTTTATTTCTATATCCTTTTTTGATACCCAAAATATATTTTTATACCTACAACATTTGTATATCTTTTCCTCTTACTTAGTGGTTTCTTAAATCTTGTTTTTATTTGTTTTGTGTAAATGCATATTTTAAAACAATCTTGAAATAACCTCTGAATTAGACGAAATTATTCTTTAAAAAATATAAATAATATGCTTTTATGTCTGTTTAAATACTTTTTAAATTTAAAACCACATCTTTTTTGGTATACTTTGTACCCAGAATTCTCTATTAATTTTAATTTTTAATTCTTAGCAACCTTAATTTTTAATTACAATTTAAGAAGCAACAAATTTTGAATTGTCTGTCACATATTAGTAGTTTATATGAGAGGACTATCTTATGATTTAGGAATATGTTTCTCCTATAACATAATTTTTATATGTATTAATAAAACCAAATATATTTAGCCTTTCTGTAAAATTTAAGAAGCCAAGAACAAACAAATTTATGTTTGGCAATTTATGTTTTAGTATTTTGTCTTATTTGAAAATGACTCAAATATCTAATTAATATTTATCATTTAATTTAGCATAACATAATTTTAAGGTTCTAAGTTATATAAAAAGTTTATTTAGGCTGGGCACAGTGGCTCACGCCTATAATCCCAGCATTTTGGGAGGCCGAGGCGGGTGGATCACAAGGTCAAGAGATCGAGACCACACTGGTCAACAAGGTGAAACCCTGTCTCTACTAAAAATACAAAAATTAGCTGGGCATGGTAGTGCACGCCTGTAGTCCCAGCTACTCGGGAGGCTGAGGCAGGAGAATTGCTTGAACCCAGGAGGCGGAGGTTGCAGTGAGCCGAGATCGTGCCATTGCACTCCAGTCTGGGTAGCAACAGCGAAACTCCATCTCAAAAAAAAAAAAAAGTTTATTTATAAACATTTATTCTATTTATATTTTCCTAACTAATTTATTTTGAGCAACTATAGATATTTATAAAACTTCAGTTTTATAAATTATAATTATCTATAAATGACAAAGTTAGTCATCATTTTAGTTATTTTTCTGTTAACCACTTTGATAATGTGTGACTTAGTTGTTTACCTAAGTAAGATCCTTAAAGTTAAATACATAGGCATTTGGTTGATAATTCTGAATATACAGCTGGAAAATACAAGAAAATTGTTGACTGCTAGAGCCTTCAGAAAGGGACACATCTCTGATAACACCTTGATTTTAGTCTAGGGAAGCCTGGGTCCGATTTCTGACCTGCAGGAGAGTAAGACAATAAATTTATACTGTCTTAACCCACTAAGTTGATGGTAATTTTTTACGGCAGCAATTAAAAAAAACTGAAGGACTCAGCTGGGGAAACTTTCAACATGTACAGGTCAATCCAAGGAAAGGTCAGCTAAGAAACCTCAAATGAGCAACCAATATGAGAAATGGAGCCAATATTTTTAGCTGAGAAAACCAGATAGATGGTAAACTTGGGAGATAAAAAGGAGCAGTTACGGAGGAGAGATTATGAGTTCAGTTGTGGAACTGTTGCATTTGAGGTGCCTGCGAGAAGATGTGGCCACTTCCACTTGTTTGTGCACAGCTGGGGACTTCAAAATAAAGATTTTGAAACCACAGAAATGTAAGTTTCAATTTAAAAGTTAAGTAGGTGAATAAGGTCAGTCAGAGAGACTCTGAAATAAAGAAGAAAAGTAGCATTGTATACAAACACAGTTTAACCTGGACATAAATGACAATGCATAGAGTGGAAGAGTAGGATTTGGTTAAAAACCAAAGTGTATATATCAATGCAGTTTTAGAAGGACACTTCAGAGCTATGGATAAAAAGCAAATGATCAATAAATCACAAAACTGATGCTGAAGCAAGTAGAGGTAGCTTCAACTGTCAATGTAGGTGCTGGAAGACTTATTCTGTGGAATGTGGAGCATCAAAAAGTTCTTAACACACCCCTGCTGAGCTGATGGTTTCATTGCTCACAAGGCAGAGGGTGGAGGTAGGAATGAGGAAAAAACACCATTGGGACTTCATTCTGGTGAACAAGAGCTGATGAAAGCAGTAGAAATGATGGGAACCTGGGGAGAAAATAATGATGTCATCTTTGAGTTTAGAACAATATAGGGAGAGAGAGATAACATCACGTGGGTTGTTAAGGGTATACCTCTGAAGCTCAAAT
The DNA here is from genome assembly GCA_028533165.1 of Leontopithecus rosalia. NCBI lineage: Eukaryota > Metazoa > Chordata > Mammalia > Primates > Cebidae > Leontopithecus > Leontopithecus rosalia. The sequence goes on from CM052664.1 coordinate 67,149,564, forward strand.
TCCCAGGTTCAAATTCTAACTCTGATGCTAGCTGAATGCATGTTACTTACTCATTCAGTGCCTCAGTTTCTGCTTCTGAAAATAGGAATGTTAATCACAAACAGTTCACTGGGTTGTTCTTGGAACTGAATGAATTACTACTTGTAAAACATTTTGGACAGCAGTTAGCAAAAATAAATGTAACCTAATAACAATGATATAAATTGATGTATACCTTGGATTTCAGAAAAGTTACTTTTTAATTTTTTTTTAATTTTTTTTTAATTTTTATTGCATTTTAGGTTTTGGGGTACATGTGCAGAACATGCAAGATAGTTGCATAGGTACACACATGGCAGTGTGTTTTGCTGCCTTCTGCCCCCTCACCCATATTTGGCATTTCTCCCCATGCCATCCCTCCCCCGCTCCCCCCCGCCCCGCTGTCCCTCCCCTATTTCCCCCAATAGACCTCAGTGTGTGGTGCTCCCTTCCCTGTGTCCATGTGTTCTCATTGTTCATCACCCGCCTATGCGTGAGTATATACGGTGTTTCCTTTTCTGTTCTTGTGTCAATTTGCTGAGAATGATGTTCTCCAGAAAAGTTATTTTTGAAAACTTTGTAGAAAAGGTACATTATCTAATACACCTAGAGTTGATTACTGAAGTTTTCAGATGGGATCTCTTTTCACTGGATGTCAGAGTATATTCACTTATGAAACCATCCCCGTCATCCAGTACTGGAATCAGGGTTGGTGTAGTAACCTGCCGTAGTCAAGAAAAATGAGCACCCAGAGGTGATTTAAAGTTATGTCCCTAGAAAAGACATAAGGTCAAAGCGAATGAACCAAATTCAGTTAACAAGTTTCAGGTGCAAGGTTAGGGTCAAGATAAACAATAAAGTAATGAGTAGACATTACAACAGAGGTGGCCAGGACAACAAGATGGGAGGGAAGATGAAGGGTCCATGACAACCTGGCGCCTGAGAGTGTGTTTCCATAACCCGTTTTATGTCCTGAGCCATGTTGTGTGGAAGATCATGTATATGTGGATACTCAATAAAAGTAAGTTCTTGCTATGTGATCATAAAGATGCCAGGCCAGACGACACTGCTGGGAAACAAGCCAAATATCAATATCTGTCTATTTCCCTCACATACATACATAAACACACACATACACACAGACAAGCCTTGTGAGTTGATGCTGTAGAATACAGAGCTATGGAAGATATTTTAAGAAAGTTCAAATCCAAATAGCAGGACTAAGAGGAGACAGAGTAGGAAAATAAATGTATAGTAGGTGTAAAAGTTTAGACCTACAGATCTCAAACCAAGTGTAGCACACAATGTTTTGTTTTTGTAATTTCTGTGGACAGGTGACCCGAATAAATAAACAAATGTATTAACTGCTTATACTAAAATATAAAGATCTTTTTCTTTTCCTTTCCTTGTTTCCTTTTTTCTTCCTTCTTTCCTTTCATTTCTCTCTTTCTCTTTATTTTCCTTTCATTTTTTCCTCTACTCTCTCTTTTCCTTTGCAGACACATGGAGATTTTCAGCATCTTTTTACCACAACGGATCATCAGTCCTGCATGACAATCAGCTGGAGGTGGCTAAGTAGTTGGTAAATAATGGCTGCTCTCCCTGTAGGTGGGATTTGGGCCTTCCAGTTCTCCACCTTTTACCAGCTGGGCCTGTATAGATATGCATGTGAACCGTGTACAAGCACTCAGAGTTTGGGAAAGTAACAGAAGATACAAAGCAGTTAGCATAAAAGGACGTGACCTAAGAGAGGAAACGGTTGGTAAAACAGAAGTTTAAATCAACGGTGAATGAATGGTAAGTGGACCGATCCGGTTTAAAGGGCCACAGATTAAAAAAAAAACTCACAGTAGTTGCAAAGGACGCTCTTTGATGAGCTCAGCTTTTAAATGAACACAGGAAAGGGATTCAGGGAGGAATTAGGAACAGAAAACTCAGGATTAAATTGGAAGATTGGCTTGAATCTCTAAGGAGGAGGTTGAGTACTCAAAGTGAGTTCAAGTTTGCAAAACTTTCTAAAGACAACACAGTGGAACTTTTTCTTTGTGCTCAGTTCAGAGTCAGAAGACGAGGGAAGGCAGGCTCTGGGTACCACATGGTTCAATACTAACAGACGACAATAAAAAACCCAGACTAATCGACTCCTCTTCAGCTTCCACCTTCTTCAACCAGGAGAATGATCTCCAAAGTGGCAAAAGGAGAGCAAACATAGTTAGGAGAAAAGTGAAAAGCAAGACAGGTTGGGAGACAGTGTGAAAATATAAAGCCTACAAAGGCTTTATTATATTTATTATATTTAATCCTCCGGCCTCAGAAAAATTACATCTCAGGGGAGCAAAAGAGCTGGAGAGTCAATAACAAAACCACCACAATTTTTGAGAATGTCTAAAAAATGGAAGAAATTGGAAGTGGAAAAAAAGTAACTTTTGTTTTGTTTTAATTACTTCTATCTTATACTCATTAAGATAATTCACATCAGAAGTAGGAAATTAGAGCATGTAGAATGGTATTAAGAAGAAGAAAAAAATTACCTATAACTTTACCTCTCAATGTCAACTGTGGTCACCACAGCATATTTTCTTCCTGACAGTTTATGTATATTTTTACCTAGTAATAATACGATTTTAAAATTACTCGTCAGGATTAGTCAACTTTGCTTAAACCATAAACGTTGTTCAGTGCAATGATTATTCAAAAACATCTCTTTAATAACTACATAACATCACAGTTTGTATATCACTTTGTGTATGGAATTTGTATATCACTTCTCTTCCAGTGATATTTGTCTCCAGTTTTGCACTGTTATAAATAAACTGTGATGAACAGCATGACACAGAAATAATTAGTTTTTAGACGTTGCCTTAGCATTCCTTCTTTCATTATGATTTGGGATAGAATGACTCTGTGTGCATTACACAACTGCTTTTCAGAATTTGATTCAATGTACATGTACAGCAATTCCTTCCCATGGGATCTTCAAATGAATGGAGTCTCAAAATTACTTAAGATTTTGCAGTTTAAGGGTGAAAAAGTTATATTATTATTTTGATTTTTATTTGTTTACATTTCAATAAGGTAGAAGAGATTTGTATGCATCAGTAGTCATTTCATCGGTATAACACTTGACATTTTTATTCTGTTTTAGGTATTAATAGAAAGAGCTATCAAAGTGAAATAACCATTCAGTGTCCATTAATGATTTTTGGTTTGGAGATTTTTTCTGATATGAACATTTAATTTTGGAGCTTTGCATTCAACTGAACAATTCAACTACTACAGTTGTTTGTACTTCATCCAGTCGTGTAGCTTTAAGTATAAAAAGATAATCAGTCTTCTCATATTACCAGATTACTATTCTTAGCTCCTTTAAGTGACTTAAGAATGTCTTTTTCTGCAAGAATATGTAAGTCTTAAGTTTAATAGAGCTTTTCAAACCTAAGAAAACAATTCTGTTGTCATTACATAAGAGTGACATCTTAGATGAGTATATGAATCTTGAGTCTTTACCACTTCACCTAAAAAAAAAAAAACCAGACTTTCTCTATATTGAGTAATTAACTTAAGTATATTTTTAGTTACAGAAAAGGAAAATGAATAGTATATTTTCAGAGGCCATAAACACATAGCTGTTGTCTTGCTTTCAAACTAGATTGGTAATAATGCTAAACATAGAATTCTCAGGTCACAATTTTTTCTTCCGAAAATTCTATAGGCATTGTTTACAATTTAGTGTTGCCACAATTAAAGTCTGAGACCAGTGTAATTTTGTTCCTTTTTATGTTATTTATATGTCATTTCTCCTAACTAAATATGTACAGAATTTGTGAGTCTCTTACTATTCATTTCATTTTCCTGGAATATATGGGGTCACTTTCAATCTGCAGGCTCAAGGTAATTTTACCTTATAGACATGAGAATATTTTTTTATTTTCTTTTTCTTTTCTTTCCTTTTCTTCTTCTTTTTTATTTTATTTTAGTTTTTGCAACTGAATAACTCTTGTTTTCTTTTTTTATTAAAAAATTTTACTGGCAAGCAAAAATGTGTTTATTCAAAGTGTACAACCTGATTATTTGATGTGTGTGTATGTGTATATATATATATATATATATATATATATATAAATGCATGTATAATAGGAACGTGTGTGTGCATATAAATGTACATACATTTATATGTATCAAATGTACATAAATTTATATGTATCAAATTTATATATACATTTATATATATCAAAGATAATATCAAATGTGTGTATATCTATTTAATACTTATATACATATGATAATTATACAATATATATAGTGTAATTGTGACCACAATCAAATTACCGTATCCAATACCAATCATCGTTACCAGGACACTTAAAATCTACTCTCTTATCAAACTTCAAGTAAAGAATACAGTATTATTAATAATAGTTGCCATGCTGTAATTAGATCCCCATAACTTAATCAGCTCATAACTTAAGGCCTGTACCCTTTCACCCATTTCCCCCCAATCCCTTCTCACTCACCAGTCCTTAGCAACCATTGTTCTACTCACCGCTATGAAGTCAACATTTTTAGATTCCATGTATAATTGAGATCACCTGGCGTGTCTGGCTTATTTCACTTAGCGTGATGTCCTCATCTGTGTTGGCTCAAATGACACAACTGCCTTCATTTTATGGCTGAGAAATATTCCTCTGTATTTTAATATCAATTTTCTTCATTTGTTCATCTGTCAGTGAAAAGTTTAAGTCTCTTGGCTACTGTGGCTAATGCTACAATGAACACGAGGGTGCAAATATCTTCTCAAGATACTGATTTTGCTTCCTTCAGATATATACCCAGAAGCAGGATTGCTGGATTGTATTCTAGTTTTATTTCTAACTTTTTGAAGTATCTTCGTACTGTTTTCCATAAAGGCTGTGCTAATTTATATACCTACCAACATTGTACAAGGAATCTCTTTTCTCCATAGCCTCACCAACACTTATCATCTCTTATTTTTTTAATAATAACCATCCTAACAGGTGTAAGGCGAGATCTCATTACATTTGCTTTGTATTTCTCTGATGATTGGTGGTGGTGCACACCTTTTCATATACCCATTGGCTATGTGTGTATCTTTTTTTGGAATAATGTGTATCTTTTTTTGGAATAATAATAATAATAATGGTTAATAATAACCATCCTAACAGGTGTAAGGCGAGATCTCATTACATTTGCTTTGCATTTCTCTGATGATTGGTGGTGGTGCACACCTTTTCATATACCCATTGGCTATGGGTGTATCTTTTTTTGGAATAATATCTTTTTTGGAATCTATAATAATAGACATTATTCCAAAATTAAAAAATCAATTTTTTAATTGGTTATTTGGATAGTTTTCTGAAGAGGTGGTTTTGGTTTATTTATGGGCAGGTGTAGTATGTGTGGGATTCGTTTGTTCTTTTGCTACTGAGTTGTGTGAATCATAGCATAGTGTGAATATCATACTTTCTGCACTCCGTAGGTTGCCGTCGTGTGAATCATAGCATAGTGTGAATATCATACTTTCTGCACTCTGTAGGTTGCCGTCGTGTGAATCATAGCATAGTGTGAATATGAAATACTTTCTGCACTCTGTAGGTTGCCGTCGTGTGAATCATAGCATAGTGTGAATATCATACTTTCTGCACTCTGTAGGTTGCCGTCATGTGAATCATAGCATAGTGTGAATATCATACTTTCTGCACTCTGTAGGTTGCCGTCGTGTGAATCATAGCATAGTGTGAATATCATACTTTCTGCACTCCGTAGGTTGCCGTTGCTTAGTGCTGGCTGATTCCTTTGCTGTGCAGTAGCTCTTTAGTTCAGTGTGTTCCCCGTTCTCACTCCGACTTTCATCGTCAGTGCTTTTGCTGTCATATTAAAACCACCGTTGCCAAGACCAATATCAAGGAAATGGTTTTTCTTAAGTCTTTGATTAGTCTCTCATACATTTTTTCCTCCTTTATCTTAACAAGTGCAACTTCTAGTCTCTATTTTATGCTTCCTATATTTTTAATTTTCCTAAGTTTTAAATCCTTTTATTTAGAACACTGGGAAAGCTTCTTAAGTTTATTTATTACCAGTTCAATTTTTGCAATTTTATTCCTGCTCTTTACTGTTTCCAATATGGATTTTTATTTTTGTATTTTAGGGAGTTCCCTTCTATAACCTTATTTTACTATCTTTTTCCCTGTCCATGACCCTGTAATGGATTTCAGAACTTCCTCGGATGATTTGTCTAAGCAAGTCATAGTTATTTTACTTTTCACTTCAGTATTTGCCTAAGGAACATTCTGATGGTCCAATTCAGGTCAGCGTGAAAGCAAAGTCAACTGACTGCTTCTGCATAATGCTTCTTTTTTCTAAGAAAGAGACTTAGGGGCCGGTCAGGGTGGTGCCCACCTGTTATCCCAGTACTTTGGGAGGCCAAGGCAAGGTGGGTGGATCACCTGAGGTCAGGAGTTTGAGACTAGCCTGACTAACATGGTGAAACCTGGTCTCTACTAAATACATAAATTAGCTGGGCATGGTGGTGGGCACCTGTAATCTCAGCTACTTGGGAGGCTGAGGCAGGAGAATCTATTGAACCCCGGAGGGGGAGGTTGCAGTGAGCCAAGATTGCGCCATTGCACTCTAGCCTGGGCAACAAGAATGAAACTTCATCTCAAAAAAAAAGAGAGAGAGAGAGAGAGAGAGGCTTAGGAAGAGGAGTCTCCTCTTGTCATCATGTGCCTGTATAATATGTAAGGATGTGATACATAAACATGTTGAGCCATCTTCATGTAAACCTTTATGATCATGAGGTAAATCCTCAAAACAGAGAACCAACACAATGAGCTTGGAAAAACACAGAAGTTCTGATGACAACGTGACCTTTGCAAGGAGCCTACATGACAATCCACTCTGCTTCCATTCTTCCAGTTACATGAGAAAATCGCTTAAGTGAACCCACATCAGAATTATTGTTTGTATCCAGAGATACTAATATCGGTCCCTGTTTCTACCTCCTATTGGCTGTGTTGTTGGATTTTTCTTAGGAAAGTAAGACAAATATTCTCAAACATTTCACTCTTATTCTCACAGAAAACTATTTTCAGAAACATATTGCCCTCTGAATCTTCAGGGTAGTTTTTTGCCTTTATGTTGAAAAACCTTTCCATAAACCCTACATCATCCTGCTAATACTACCCTGTATACTCATCCTTGAGAACTCTCTTCCGATGCTTTATTTTACAAAAGAGTATATGAGTTATTCTTATCCAGATACTTAGTCTACATGTACTGATGAATTATCACTTTGTTTCTAGACCTGTCTCAGGAAATGTGTTCAGTATGGGGTAAAGTATTCAGCCCTGGTGTGGATGGACAGATAGATAGATGCATAGATAGAGAGTTATGTCATTTATTCCAGTGTACTAAGGAGACTAGTGAACTAGTTAGCCTGTTAAACTATAATGAAGAGTCAGACTGGACTGCAGTTCTTTTAGTTCAAGGAAAGTACATAAAAAATCACATCTGTTGTTGTGTACTGCTTAAGTGATTCTTATTTGCTCACCCAGCACAGGCATACAAGACTTTTCCTGAGGTCACTGTGTAACACAGGATAGAATGCAATACTTGCCCCTTTCTATACTTTTGATCGTGTTATAAATTGGAAATTGTAACTTCATAATGGAATTTGAATATTCCACTTAAACACAATTTCCAATTTTTATTTAACACCAAAGGAGTAAACTCATAAAAATAGTTTCGCATACAAAGTTGGGAAATGAAAACAAAAATATGGTAATAAACAAGTAAAATTCAAAAGCATATGTCTTTAAAAGCATGTTTTAATGCAAGAATTTATCCCCCAAATCAATTGCAGCTATATTACAATATCTTTTGCCTGGTTTTACATGAAAAAGGGGAAAACAACATATACCTAGTTGGTATACACTGGGCTTCTATGTATCATCACAAGGTGTTTATTTACAGATGCCTGTATCCCACCATCATGCATAATTTCAGTTTTTTCTTCAATTATCAAAATATGTGATTCGACAAGTAGATGGTCATTTAAAAAAAACTTCTAGTACAATTGTCCTTTTTGTACATTTTAAAGTTAAGTTACTGAATACATTATCTTCCATGGAAGTTCTTGTGCATCAGAATGAGAGTGGCTGCCAGATTTTCTGGTCAACATAATCTTTAAGCCACAAAAGAGCAGACACCGAGGATCTGGTACATTGAGTGGAATGTGTCTACAACTGGAACGTGCATACATTCATACAGTAGCATATGGTCTATTCCTATTTTTAGTTTCCCATGTCGTTGCAATTTTTGTCTCCTGATCTTTCAAAATATCTTAACTAAAAATTCTAAGGAGACATAGCAGACACCAGGATTTGGCCTTCACACTAATTATAATTCCTGTATTATAAAAGGAGAATATATATGTCAAACACACACACACACACACACACACACACACACGTCAGTAAGCTTGAAAGTATTGCGAATACACATTATATTATCCAATAAAAGTATTAAACAGACTTTAAGGCATACTTCAAATAGAGTGGTGGGCATCAAAGCATGAGCATGTGTTCACCTAGTTTGCTTCCTCCTTAGCGGGTCTTATTTCCTTGATAGAGGAGCTGACTCTACTGATAAATATAATGGGACACTAAAAATCAGTGTCATCAAGTGTTTTTCTTGCATCCCTGAGGCTTGTGGGCAGCCATGTAGGAAGGGCTTCCGAGAAATGGGGGTAATGGGAGCAGCTTTACTGTCTTTCCACTCTGATTCCAAACACAGCAGCTTCACCATATTATGCTTTATAAATTTTGACTCCATATAAGACTATTCAAAATGGAGAAATATGCTGCTTTTAACAGAGCAAACAGTAATCTTACAGCCTTCCTATTGAAGTGTTTTTCCTTTAGGAGGAGATGTAACAAAGTATCTCGTGATATTCTTGAGACTATAGTAATAAAGTATGGATGGGACAAGAATACAGTTAGCTAGGCTGTAGCTAGCTAGACAGCCATCCCTATCATGCCAGCCTGGTTTTCTGTAGTGATATGGCAAGGAAATCCTGACCAATTTAATATTTGATTACTAACTTAAGAGAAGATATAAATGACATACTAATTAAATTTGTGTTTAACTAAAAATTGAGTTAACTAGGTAACATGTAGCATGACATTCAATATTTAAAATTATTTCAACAGACAAAAAACTTATTAGCTTTTACTAGTAACTTATTAGAGATACATTTTTATTAACAACTTTTTAGAGATATATTTTAGAGCTACCCTTGAGGCTTAAAAATGATTTCTCAAATGCAGAACAGATGAAGTATAACAAGTAATTCATTTGAAAAAAAACCAACAGGTTCTTGTGAACAGCAAGCTCGGTGTGAGTCAAAAGCTTTTCTAAAACAATAAATGTAATTTAAAACTATGTTTTAAACTATGTGTAGGACTTACAACATTCCAGGTGGCCCCATTAGTAGCTGGTCTGTATCAGGAGAGGATATTTGATTTGGGTATGGCTAAATTGTCTCTCAAGGAAAGTAAGAAAATGTCAAAAGAACAGCTGTTTACAGGGGAAGATGCAGGCATTGAAGGTGTCGGGAACAGAGAGAAGAATATAAGATGTAGGACAAATCAAGTTGGCTTCAAACACCTGAAGACCCGCCCCGTGAAGTAATGCTCTTCCATAGTTCAGAAGGACAAAACCAGGACAAACTCGGCCAGGTGCGGTGTCTCAAGCCTATAATCCCAGCATTTTGGGAGGCCAAGGCGGGTGGATCACGAGGTCGAGAGATCGAGACCATCCTGGTCAACATGATGAAACCCCGTCTCCACTAAACATACAAAAAATTAGCTGGGCATGGTGGTGCACGCCTGTAATCCCAGCTACTCGGGAGGCTGAGGCAGGAGTATTGCCTGAACCTAGGAGGCGGAGGTTGCGGTGAGCCGAGATGGTGCCATTGCACTCCAGCCTGGGTAACAAGAACGAAACTCCATCTCAAAAAAAAAAAAAAAAAAAACCAGGACCAACTGACAGAAGTTACACAGGCAAAGATTTGGTTTGGACCAGGGCAAAAACTTGCCGTTGGTACCATCCTGAAAGGAATGGTCAGCCTCACAAAGCGGACTTGATGATCTTTGTAAATCTTTAAGCAAAAGCATTGGGTAAAAACTTAAATTTAAAAAACCCAAAGTATTTATTTTGAAGGTTAAGCTTCTATAATCTCATACACAACAGAAGTATGAGACAATACCTTCACTTCTCTAATAACAGTTTACCCCCATGGGAATGTGGGAGACTGCCTGATTCATGGTCAGGGACATGAATAGCTCCAAGAAGCTCATGGTAATTCTTTATCACTTTATTTTAAATAAAAAAGAAGGCATTCTAAACTAATTACTTTAAAAGAAAAATAAGCTCTTGGGGTGGGCACCAAAATGGCCGAGAGAAGCCAGCGCCAGAAGGCGGCTCCCAGTGAATGAGAAGCAGAGCGCTAGAGGACTTGTTTCTGTGGGGCTGAGAGGGCTCTGAAAATAGGCCCAGGGAAGGAGCCCACAGGGAGAGAGCCACCCAGGGGGGCAAATCAAAATGGCGGGGAGGGGGCGCGTCCCCACCTGAAACGTGCAGCTTGCTTGGAGGGTCTTGGAGGGTCTGGGGACTTAACCCCCTCGGTGTTCCAACTCAGATTCTGTGCTTACCTCATCCTTCCTGCAACTGACAGGCCACAAGAGCCCTGCCAGATGGTGGGGTGCTGTGGGTAGTTGAGACAGATCTGAGAAGTGGCTCCTTCTAGGTGGGACAAGTTGTTGTGGGGACCTGGGTGGGTGTTTGGACTAAGGACAGTTGGACAGACTGTCCCAAAGAAGGAGGCAGAGTTGAAAGCAGGGAAAGAGACCATAGGCCTGGCGGGCTCCACCTCCACAGAACTTAAACTTCACAGCGAATACACCAGCTTGACCCCAACCAGGAAGATCCAGCTGGGAAAGGAGAGACACCATTGGGAAGGTGGGGCCAATCTCACCTGCAAACAGACTCCAGGGAAGGCCCACCCACCCAGCAACCTGACTGAATCCTAGAGAGCCCAGCAATGACCTCTACAGTCCACAAAAGGTATAGCTCTGAACCCAGCAGAAAAAAAATGTCCACTCAGAGACTCCTCCTGAAACCACCAACTTCAAAGATTAAAGGGAGATAAATCCATGAAGATGGGAAAAGAAACAGCATAAAAAGGATGAAACCATCAAAGAACAGAACACTTTTCTCCTCCCAGGAATCACAGCTCCTCACCATCAAAGGAACAAAAAAAAGACAGAGAATGAATCTGATGAATTAACAAAAGCAGGCTTCAGAAGGTGAGTAATAACAAACTTCTCTGAGTTAAAAGACATGTTCTAACCCAATGCAGAGAAACTAAGAACACTGAAAAAAGGTTAGATGAAATACTAACTAGAATAACCAGCTTAGAGAAGAACATAAACAAATTGATGGAGCTGAAAAACACAGCACAAGAATTTTGCGAGGCATACACAAGTTTCAACAGCTGAATTGATCAAGCAGAAGAAAGGATATCAGCGATAGAAGATCAAATCAATGAAATAAAATGAGAAGGCAAGATTAGAGAAAAAAGAGTGAAAAGAAATGAACAAAGCCTCCAAGAAATATGGGATTCTGTGAAAAGACCTAAACTACATTTGATAGGAGTACCTGAATGTGACAAGGAGAATGAATTCAAATTGGAAAACACTCTTCAAGATATTATACAAGAGAACTTTTCCAACCTAACAAGTCAGGCCAATGTTCAAATCCAGGAAATAAAGAGAACACCACAAAGATATTCCTCAAGAATAGCAACCCCAAGGAACATAGTTGTTGGATTCACCAGGGTTGAGATGACGGAAAAAATCCTAAGGGCAGCCAGAGAGAAAGGTCGAGTCACCCACAAAACGAAGCCTATCAGACTCACAGCTGATCTCTTGGCAGAAACCCTGCAAGCTAGAAGGGAGTGGGGACCAACATTCAACAACCTTAAAGAAAATAACTTTCAACCCAGAATTTCATATCTGGCCAAACTAAGCTTGGAGAAGAAGCTTGAAGGAGAAATAAAATCCTTTATGGACAAGCAATTGCTGAGAGATTTCATTGCTACAAATCCTGCCTTACAAGAGCTACTGAAGCAAGTACTAAACAGGGAAAGGAACAACCAGTACCAGCTGCTGCAAATACATACCAAATGGTAAAGAACAATGACACAATGAAGAAGCCACATCAACCAATGGGCAAGACAACCAGCCAGTAACAAAATGGCAGGATCAAATTCAAACATAACATTATTAATGTTGAATGTAAATGGCCTAAATGCCCCAATCGAAAGACAGAGACTGGCAAACTGGATAAAAAGCCAAGAACCATTGGTGTGCTCTATTCAGGAGACCCATCTCATGTGCAAAGACTCCAATAGACTCAAAGGGACAGAAGAAGACTTACTAATCAAATGGAGAGCAAAAAAAAAAAAAAGCAGGGGTAGCAAACCTAGTCTCTGATAAAATGGACTTTAAACCAACAAAGATCAAAAGAGACACAGAAGGGCATTACATAATGGCAAAAGGATCAAGGCAACAAGAAGAGCTCACGATCCTAAATATATATGCACCCAATGCAGGAGCACCCAGATACAGAAAGCAAGTTCTTAAAGACCTACGAAAACACTTAGACTCCCACACAATAACAGTGGGAGACTTTAACACTCCACTGAAAATATTGGACAGATCAACGAGACAGAAAGTCAACAAGGATATCCAGGACTTGAACGCAGATCTGGACCAAGCAGACCTAAAAGACATTTACAGGACAATCCACCCCAAATCCACAGAATACACATTCTTCTCACCACCACATTGCACTTACTCCAAAATTGACCACATAATTGGAAGTAAATCACTCCTCAGCAAACGCAAAAGAACAGAAATCATAACAGTCTCTCAGACCACAGCAATCAAATTAGAACTCAGGATTAAGAAAAGCACTCAAAGATGCACAATCACATGGAAACTCTACAACTTGCTCCTGAATGACAAATGGATAAACAATGAAATGAAGGCAGAAATAAAAATGTTCTTTGAAACCAATGAAAATGAAAACACAACATACCAGATCCTATGGGACACATTTAAAGCAGTATCTAGAGGGAAATTTATAGCAATAAATGTCCACATGAGAAACAAGGAAAGATCTAAAATCAACACCTATCATCAAAATTGAAAGAGCTAGAGGAGCAAGATTAAAAAAAAAACTCGAAAGCAAGCAGAAGACAAGAAATAACTAAGATCAGAGCAGAACTGAAGGAGACAGAGACAAAAAAAAAAAACCCTTCAAAACATCAATAAATCCAGGAGCTTGTTCTTTGAAAAGATCAGCAAAATAGGCAGACCACTAGCTAGACTAATAAAAAGGAAAAGAGAGAAGAATTGAATAGATGCAATAAAAAATGAAAAAGGGGATATCACCACCAATTCCTTGGAAATATAAAACTACCATCAGAGACTGCTACAAACAGCTCTAGGCACAGAAACCAGTAAACCCGGAAGAAATTGAGAAATTCCTGGACACTTGCACACTCCCGAGACTAAGCCAGGAAGACGTTGAAACCCTGAATAGATCAATAACAAGGTCTGAAGTTGAGGCAGCAGTTAATAATCTACCAACTAAAAAAAGTCCAGGTCCAGATGGATTCACAGCCAAATTCTACCAGATATACAAAGAGGAGCTGGTACCATTCCTGTTGAAACTATTCCAAACAATACAAAAAGAGGGAATCCTCCCTAACTCTTTCTATGAGACCAACATCATCCTGATACTGAAATCTGCCAGAGACACAACTAAAAAAGAAAACTACAGGGCAATATCCATGATGAACACAGATGCAAATATCTTCAGTAAAATACTGGCAATCTGAATCCAACAGCACATGAAAAAGCTTATCCACCACAATCAAGTAGGCTTTATCCCAGTGATGCAAGGCTGGTTCAACATATGCAAATCTATAAACACAGTTCACCACATAAACAGAACCAAAGACAAAAACCACAGGATTATCTCAATAGATGCAGAGAAGGACTTTGACAAAATTCAACAGCTCTTTATGCTAAAAACTCTCAATAAACTAGGTATTGATGGAATGTATCTCAAAACAATAATAGCTATTTATGACGAACCCACAGCCAATATCATACTGAATGGGCAAAAATTAGAAGCATTTTCTTTAAAAACTGGTGCTAGACAAGGATGCCCTCTCTCACCACTCCTATTCAATATAGTATTGGAAGTTCTAGCCAGAGCAATTAGGTAAGAAAAAGAAATAAAGGGCATTCTATTAGGAAAAGAAGAAGTCAAATTGTCCCTATTTGCAGATCACATGATTGTATATTTAGAAGACCCCATCATCTTAGCCCAAAACCTCCTTAAGCTGAAAAGCAACTTCAGCAAAGTATCAGCATACAAAATCAATGTGCAGAAATCACAAGCATTCCTATACACCAACAACAGACAAACAGAGAATGAACTCCCATTTACAATTGCTACAAAGAGAATAAAGTACCTAGGAATACAACTAACAAAGGAGGTAAAAGATCTCTTCCAGGAGAACTACAAACCACTGCTCAACAAAATAAGAGAGGACACAAACAGATGGAAAAACATTCTATGCTGATGGTTAGGAAGAATCAATATTGTGAAAATGGCTATACTGCCCAAAGTACTTTATGGATTCAATGCAATCCCCATCAAACTACCAATGACCTTCTTCACAGAACTAGAAAAAAAACACTTTAAACTTTATATGGAACCAAAACAGAGCCCACATAGCCAAGACAATCCTAAGCAAAAAGAGCAAAGGTGGAGGCATTACACTATTTGACTTCAAACTATACTACAAGGCTACAGTAATCAAAACAGCATGGTGCTGGTACCAAAACAGAGATATAGACCAATAGAACAGAACAGAGGCCACAGAGGCAATGCCACAGATCTACAAAATCTGATCCTTGATAAACCTGACAAAAACAAGCAATAGGGAAAGGATTCCCCATTTAATAGATGGTGTTGGGAATGCTAGCCACATGCAGGAAGTTGAAAGTGGACCCCTTCCTTACATAAAAATTAACACAAAGATTTTAAAATTACACAAAGATTTTAACATAAGAACAAACACCATAAAAATCCTTAAAGAAAACCTAGGTGAAACCATTCAGGACATAGGCACAGGCAAGAACTTCATGACTAAAACACCAAAAGCAATGGCAAGAAAAGCCAAAGTAGACAAATGGAATCTAGTAAAACTCCGGAGCTTCTGCACAGCAAAAGAAAAACAATCATTAGAGTGACTTGGCAACAAACAGAATGGGAAAAAACTTTTTGCAATCTACCCATCTGACAAAGGGTAATATCCAGAATCTACAAAGAACTAGAGTAGATTTACAAGAAAAAGGCAAATGAACTCATTCAAAAGTGGGCAAAGGATATGAACAGACACTTTTCAAAAGAAGAAAAATTACTGGCCAACAAACATGAAAAAAAGCTCATCATCATTGGTCATTAGAGAAACGCAAATCAAAACCACATTGAGATACCATCTCACACTAGTTAGAATGGCGATCATTAAAAAATCTGGAAACAATGGATGCTGGAGAGGATGTGGAGAAAAAGGAACCCTTTTTCACTGTTGGTGGGAGTGTAAATTAGTTCAACCATTATGGAAGACAGTGTGGCAATTCCTCAAGGACCTAGAAATAGAAATTCCATTTGACCCAGCAATCCCATTACTGGGTATACTCAAAGGATTATAAATCATTTTATCATAAAGACACATACACATATATGTTCATTGTGGCACTGTTTATGATAGCAAAGACCTGGAACCAACCCAAATGCCCACTGATGATAGACTGAACAAAAAAATGTTGCACATATACACCATGAAATACTATTCAGCCATAAAAAAACAATGAGTTCACGTCCTTTGCAGAGACATGGATGAACCTAGAAACCATCATTCTCAGCAACTGACACAAGAACGGAAAACCAAACACCACATGTTCTCACTCATAGGCAGATGATGAACAATGAGAACACTTGGGCACAGGAAAGGAAACAACACTCACAGGGCTAGGTCGGGGGGTGGAGGGGAGTCGGGGGAGAGACAGTCCGGGGGGGAGGGGTGGGGAGGTTGGGGAGGGATAACACTGGGAGAAATGCCTGACGTAGGCGACGGGTGAGCAGGGGTTGGAGACAGCAAACCACCATTGTATGTATGTACCTATGCAACAATTCTGCAGGATGTAGAATGTGCACGTGTAGCCTTGAGCCCAAATACAATAAAAAAAAAATAAAGAAAAATATACTCTTTATTGATGTTTTCTGAGTATTTAAATTATATATGACCCCACTTGCTGTATTTTTCATATTTGTTTTATTGAAAGAGGACACATTAACTATATTAGATATTTTAAGACTAAGAAGTGCTATGTTCAATTCTAACACACTTTTTTCGTGGCATTTGACTTTGTTTGTCTCATGTATTCTTATTTTTATGTTTGCCCTTATATAGAGTACAGACATTTTGTTTTTACATATATCACTAAAATTGCTGCCATTTTCCTTATTGTGTAGGATCATAATATGTCTCAATAACTGATTATTTTTTCACAAGGTTTCATAATTTAGTAATCAATCTTTAGGACTTTTTTGCTACTATGCATAATATTAAATAAGTGGATGAATCTGGATTTTTCTTGGCTATTATAATATTTTCATTTCCAAAAAACAAAAGCTTTAGGATAAAATTTTAAAGTTCAAGAAAATAGGTCCTATGTAATTTTGACAGAAATTACATTGAGATTATACAATAATTTGATATAAATAGTATATTTACAATACTAAATCTTTCTATTAAGGAGCAATTAATTTAGACAATTTAAATCTTTCATACTCTATTTTCTTATAGCTTTATGATTTTTGTCTGAAGTGTTTCTTAACTTTATAGCTACAGTTTGATGCTATTATGGAAGATATAATTTTATGAAATTGCCTACTGGTTTCTTTGCAGAATTATAAACATAAATGTCTTTGTGATTCAGAAAAGTAACATAACTGATTTTATCCTCTTTTAATATATTAATGTAAGAACTTCTTATATTTCCTACTTTTGAGTTGACTTTGCATTTCTGAAATAAAAATCATGATATATTATAATATTCATTTTTGTTATTTAGCATTTTTAAATTGTATTTTTCTAATTGACAAATAATTATACGCATTTATGAGGTACTAAGTTATAGTTTGATACATATAATGTACAATTATCAGATCAGGGTAATTAGCATACCTATCATCTCAAACATTTATTATTTCTTTGTTTTAGGAACATTCAATATTCTCTTTGAAACTATATATATATTATTGTTAATTATAGTCAGCCTACAGTAGTAACAACACTGTAACATTAATTTTGACTTACTTGTAATATTAATTTTTAATATTTCAAATTTTATCTCTGCATTCATAAATGGCATTGCTCTGAGCTTTTTCTGCCTTATTTTGGCATCAAAGTAAGGCTGCCCTTTTTCCTGCCAAGCTTCCTATTTTGATCAAGTTTTTTTTACATTTTCGGTTTATTTCAATGATAAGACAATACTCTCTCATTTTTCTTTTATACTTATAGTTTTTATTGAGTTTATAAAAGTATGTTTGAAATGTTTTCTCTTAATTGCAAAAACAATTATATGCACAACCTCTGGCCATTGTATAATGCAGGAACTCAGCCAAGCACAGTGACTTATGCCTGAAATCCCAGCACTTTGGAGGCCAAGGCCTCACTTGAGCCCAGAAGTTTGGGACCAGTCTGAGCCACATAGGGAGACCGTGTCTCTACAAAAACTTGAAAAATTAGCCTGGCCTTATGGCATATGCCTGTGGTCCCATCTACTTGGGAGGCTGAGGTGGGAGGATCACTTGAACCCATGATGCTGAGGCTACAGTGAGCTGTCATTCCACCACTGCTCTCCAGCCTGGGTGACAGAGTAAAACCCAGTTTCAAAAAACAGCAGCAAAAAAAAACCCCAAGAGCTCGACATAGTCATTTTCCCTGCCCATCCTCCCACATGTTGTTAAAATTATGGATAATTCTAGCTCCCTATTGATAGTAATTTTACTGTCTGCTTTGTCTTGCATATGTCAGGAGTTTCTTCTCATTTAAAATTTCATAGCCAAATTATTAGCAATTCTAAATGTAATTAGAAGTTTTACTGGCTCCTTCTCTCATCACTGTTT
Source organism: Leontopithecus rosalia (assembly GCA_028533165.1). Taxonomy (NCBI): domain Eukaryota; kingdom Metazoa; phylum Chordata; class Mammalia; order Primates; family Cebidae; genus Leontopithecus; species Leontopithecus rosalia. The sequence goes on from CM052664.1 coordinate 67,167,939, forward strand.
TTTATATCCAAGGTCTAACTCTTGAACTCACATTTTTGTTTTTTTTTCCTGCATCCTTATCTTGAATATTTTTACCGATAAGTGCTCATTGTAGCATACTGATTTCATTTTTAGTTATATTTTGGTACAGAATTCTAGGATCAAAATTCTATTATTAAATTATAGATGTTTGCTGTAATCCTTAGCATCCAGTTTAACAACTAATAATTCATTTGTAAGGATCCTCTTCTGTCTCTTAGATTTTCTTTGCAGTTTGGAACTCACGAATTTTATCAATATTTATTAAATCTATGTTTTTTAAATTTTCCTTTTCCATGATGTTATCTTAAAATATTTGAAAAGTTCTTTAAGTCTGATGGAAGACCTGAATTTTTTCTTTTAATATAATACTTTCCTTCTTCCTCACATACTGTATTCTGGATTTTCTGTTAAACTGATATCAGATGTTTTACATCTGTCTTCTTTGTCTCTTTTCTCATATAATAACAATGCTGTATTATTGCATTTGTTCTTAATACATTTGCTTCTGGATTAATAGTTTAGCTATCAGCCATATTTCTTTTGCTATTCAAATTTTCTATTACTGTCTATGAATAATAATTTTTAATTTCTCCAATTTTTAAAATCCTTTAATTCTCCTCCCTCTATCAAGAAACTATGCTTCATGTTTATAACTTTATGTTTTACGGTGATATATGATATCACCGTAAAACACTCCAAGAATATCAAACAGACTTACTTTAAGGTTTCATTTTATGCATTAACTGTTTCTTCAGAGATTGGTTATGTGTTTAGATTATTACCTCCTTTTTTGAAGTGATTTTTTGTAATTTCCTCAGTTACTTATTAGCATCTAGACTTAATTCATATAGGTAGCTTATGTTTCCCCAAACACTTGAGGAAAATCACTTTTCTTCTGTCAGTAAATATAATTCGAAGTTACATAAGCCCAAGGTGGTAAGGAAAGTGCAGTAGAGGGACTGATGGCCTTCCTTCCATGCCCATGATATTTTCATGATATAAATTGTAGAAGACAGGAGTTACCAGTCCTGCTTGTTTTTTCAAGCCTGATGCCCACACTGGGAATCCACTGTGGTAGACTCTATTTTATTTAGAGATCTATATTTGCTAGCTATAATCTGGAGGCCAAAACTTCATGGAGGCACTCTGCAAAGGGTGAATGCTGACCTAGACATCTTTCAGTGACTTACCTGCCAGTTTTCCTGTGCTTAAACATCAGCTTTGCATGCTCTAATCTCATGGTCTTTCAGTGTTCCTTTAAAGCAGCACTGAATGTTTTCAGTGATATCTTTCAATTGCTACAGCTCCCCTCAATATCAATCCAAACTAATCTGCTTCTCCTTTCTAACATTTCTGGAGTTCCCATCTTCTGATGCCATCCCAGTTTTTCAGGATTGATATGGATTTCTTGTGTCACTTCAATGAGATTTGAGAACAGATGAGAATTAAAAGTAGATATTCAGTCCCCTATTTTGAACCTGAAGTTCCCAATAAATTCTGCCTGTATTTTGAAGATTTTGCCAATAGTCACAGTAACAATCACTGTCCATTTCTCTGGGATACCTACCACAGTTTTTGTATAACTCTATTCTTATTATATCACACTGTGTTTTAATTACATATATCTTTTTCTCTGAAAGAAAAACAGAACTATGAACTTTTTAAGGGTAGGGGCAATTTTATTCATGTCCACATTTCCAGAATCTAATGCAGTTTCTGGTATAAAGTAGATTCACAATAGTTACTTACCAAACAGTTGAAGGAATGAATATTTCTAACAGGAAAAAATGCTAAAATGCAAAGGCTAAGTATTTGTTTTGGAAGATTGTGGCTACTGCAGAGAGTAGAAGTCAATTTTCCTAAACCTGCTTATGTCATTATTAAGTATAATTTTAAATATTTATAAATCAGTGTTGGCTACAGTTACCCAACATTTTAGAATGAGGGATAATTGCCTCAGGCAGGACCTTTCCCTATTGCTGCATGACGAAGGAACAGTTTACCATCAAAGATTTCTGCAAACTTCTCATAGTCACTTCTGAGTCTACATGTTTCTACAGAATGCAGGTAGGAAGAGTTGTGATGTATTCTGCATGTTGTACCTTTTCTTGTCTGTATCAACACAAACATGGCACTCAGCTACGGTCATTAGTTAAAATGTATGCCAACAGCAGATATACCTTACTTATTAAAAAAAACCTAAAGACTCTATCAAAAAACACTTAGAAACAAGTTCAATAAAGTTGCAGGATACAAAATTAATATACAAAAATCAGAAGCATTTCTGTATACAAACAATGAATTAGATGAAAAAATCAAGAAGGCAATCTTTATTTACAATAACTACAAAAAAAACCCTTATGAATAAATTTAACAAAGGAGGTAAAACACCTCTAGAAGGAAAAGTGCAAAACACTGACTAAAGAAAATTGAAGAGGATACAAATAAATGGAAAAAACATCTCATGCTCATGGATCAGAAAAATTAATATTGTTAATATGACAATACAACTCAAAACAACCTACGGATTTAATCAAAATACCAATCCAAAACAACCTACGGATTTAATCAAAATACCAATCAAAATACCAATAACATTTTTCACAGGAACAGAAAAGACATTCAAAAATTTCTATGGAACTCCAAATTATCCTAAATAACCAAAGCATTCTTGAGCACAGAGAATGCAGTCAGAGCAATCACCTTACCACAAAGTTACTACAAAGCTGTAGTAACCAAAACATCATGTTACTAGCATAAAAATAGACACTTGGACCAGTGGAACAAAATAGAGAACCCAGAAATTAATCTATATATCTACAGCCAACTGATTTTCCACAAAGGTGCTAAGGACACTGGTTGAGGAAAGAACAGCAATAAATGGTTCTGGGAAAACTAGTCATCCATATGCAGAGGAAGGAAACTAGACCTCTACCTCTCTCAACATACAAAAATCAACCCAAAATGATTAAAGACCTAAATCTAAGACCTGAAACAACACTGCTAGAAAAATACATGGGAAGCACATCTGAACGTTGATCTTGAAAAAGATTTTATAAATAAGACCTCAAAACTGCAGGCAACAAAAGCAAAACTAAATATATGGGATCATATCAAACTAAAAACCTTCTGCAAAACAAGAAAATAATCAACAGAGTAAAAAGACAACCTACAGAAGGGGAGAAAATATTTGCAAACTACTCATTTGACCAGGGATTAACATCCAGAATATATAAGGAAATCTAATGTCTCAACAGCATAAAAATAAACAATTCAATTGAAAATGGTCAAATGATATTAACAGACATTTCTCAAAAGAAGACATACAAAGAGTAGACAAATATAAGAAATAATACTCAACAAAAAATAATAAATGCTGGCAAGTATGCAGAGAAAAGGGAATTCTTATACACTGTTGGTGGAAATGTAAACTAGTACAGCCACCATGGGAGCAGGTTCTTCAAAAAAACTACAAGTAGAACTACCATATGATCCAGCAATCCCACTACTGGGCATTTATCCAAAGTGGAGGAAATCAGTATATCGAAGAGACAGATGTACCCCTATGTTTATTGCAGCACTATTCACAATACCCAAGATAAGGAATCAACCAAGGTGTCCAACAACAGATAAATGCATTTTAAATTGTTGGCACATATACACAGTGGAATACTATTCAGTCACAAAAAGAAGAAACCCTGTGGTTCAGGGCGACATGCGTAGAATTGGAGGACTTTGTATTCAGTGAAATAATCTAGAAACAAAAAGTTAAATGCCACATGTTCTCATTCATATGTGGAAACTAAAACCTGTTGATCTCATGGCAATAAAAAATATAACAGAGGATACTAGAGGCTGGGAAGAATGGGGGAAGGAAAGGATAGGAAGAGATTTGTTAAAATATGCACAATTACAGCTAGATAGGAGGAATAAGTGCTAGTGTTCTATACCAACGTACAATCAATGAGTATAGGTGATAATAAAATATGATATAGTTTCAAATAGCTAGAAAGAGGATATGATAGGTGTAAAGAAAATGATAAAAGTTTTTCAATGAAATGATCCGTGTTTGAAATGATGTATATGGTGAGTACCTGGATCTGATCACTATACAGTATATGTGTTGAAACATCACTAAGCACTTCATGAATATGTAAAATTATTATTTGTCAACAAAAAATAAATGGGAAATTACAAAAAGATGGAAGCCAATAAAGAAAAGTCACTGATAGAAAACTTTTATATAAACATAAGTCATTACTAAATGGCAGAAATCAACATGGGATTTATATACACAAAGCCAAGAACGAAAAGTTGCACATTGGATTTTCCTGTTTCAGATCCCTTTTGCTTAACCTGCAACTGGGATTTTCTCACCAGATATATGAACTCATGGAGCATCCAGCCTTGGTGATATTGCTGACTCTCTTCTCCCTTAGTCTTCATTTTTTTTCTCTTTTGCCTAATCCATTCTTCTCAGACCATTCCTAACTCCAACTTCTCACTAAAATATCCAGCTCTCTTTAGCCCCCATCTTATGAACTCAGCCCCAGAAACCCCTTTGAATATATAAAACTGATTCAAATGTTTAGATGAAGGACTCTATTAGCTGCTCAGGATTAACAATAACTTTTAGATTTTATTTTAGGGTTTCAGCTTACTTAAAAGAAAGATGTGCTTTTCAATAATAAAGTTTTTATATTTACATTAAATGAAGAAATTAATAGACAGCTAGTAACATTTATTTTCAAAATTAGAATCTTTACTCACACTATGGCCCTCAACGATCAGTCCTTAACAAACCAGACTGTTAACATTAATTTACATAGCAGAATACATAAATAAAAAGCCTAAGAAATATTAAAATAATCTATACATAAGAATAGGAGCTATTAGAACGTTTCTGCTTAATCTTCCCTCAAGCTAATCCATGTGTGAGTGCCATGCATTCAAATAATTACAGAGGAAAAGTAAAAATCACATTGCTAAGTCTTCAGTTGACAAAGGTAATAACTCTGGGAGGCCAACGTGCAGAGGAAGAATCAGAAGAGCCATTTGATTTATTCAGAACATATATTCATTGGTAATATTTTTCTGCCTAAAAGTATAAAATAACATACTTATTCTGCTAATCACTATAAAACCAGAAGTTCATTAATGTTATTTGTTCCAGTGTTTCAAATTTTGATACAGATCAGTTCTTTACATTGTTCTATATAGCAAACCATCACTTACATGAAATTTGCAATAAATATTTTCTGTATATTTTCACAGTAAATACTATAGTAAAAGAAGTGTTTGCTTTCTGTCCACAGATCATTTGCTATCTCTGTGGAAAATATCAAATGGTATATTATTTCATTGCAGCACAGGAGAAAAGAAAGTTCAGCTGGCCTTACGTTTTTTCCATTCAGCAGCAATTACTCTTATGTCTCCTTTCCTCTTTCATCCTGACCAGCCGCTGGAGAAAATTCTAGGACCCAATGAGAAATAAATATAAGGTTTCAATATTATTGTCTCTCTTTTCATACTATCTTCAATTTTGTGATTTTCTTTACATTTTGTAAACCAGTTTCAACTAGTGCTTCTGAGAATTATGGCTATAATTCTCCACGTTATATATATAGTAATAAAATTTCATTCTTAGGAATACTGTTGCCTTCTATGGCATTACTTTGGGATTTAGCCATAGTTTTATGTATTTCATTCATTAAATTTGGTGGAAATTTTTCAAACAATTTTTGTTACATAATCAAGTAATAATTGATTGGTACTGGTTGTCTTTTTTTAAGATGTAACTTGTTATGTAAAATGTAAACAAATCCTGGGCTATTTTCCTTAATACAATGTGTAAGTAAAACAACATTTACTAAATGAAACATTAAATTCTAGAATTTATAAAATAAAATATCATTGATTGTCATCTTTATTAAACTATTCAACTATAGTTTTAGCAATTTGTATCAGGTGAGTAGAAAATAAATCTCTTTTTATTCATCTTATGTTGACATAAGCATATAGACAATTTATATAAACAAGCAAGTAGGCAATTAGTGGGATGAACCTGGGGAGGATTTATTTAGTCAATCAGTTATAATGAATAGGCAATTAAAATGCTAAACTCTAGTCTACAATATGCACAAAACTAAGTATGAAACAAGAATACAAATCCACTTTATGCAGACAAATCAAATTTTGTTTTGAAAAATACTTATCAAGTATAACTAGCTAGAAGACTATGCTAAAAGATTTCTGGGATCTAGTAATGGAGAATAATTCAAATCTATCTTCTTTTTTTTTGAGACGGAGTTTCGCTCTTGTTACCCAGGCTGGAGTGCAATGGCGCCATCTCGGCTCAACGCAACCTCCGCCTCCTGGATTCAGGCAATTCTCCTGCCTCAGCCTCCTGAGTAGCTGGGATTACAGGCACACGCCACCATGCCCAGCTAATTTTTTGTATTTTTAGTAGAGACGGGGTTTCACCATGTTGACCAGGATGGTCTCGATTTCTTGACCTCGTGATCCACCCGCCTCAGCCTCCCAAAGTGCTGGGATTACAGGTGTGAGCCACCACGCCCAGCCCTCAAATCTATCTTCTTAACAGGCATCAAAATATATAATACAGTGTATTATTTAGTATTTTTAAGGAAAACTAAAACTCATACATAGGGCTGTATAAAAAACTCTCCCTGCTAAAAGATACATTGTTCTTTTATAAAATGTTATTTTTTAATGGCTTTGCGTGAAACAGGTCACCTCTTTAAAAGCCACCATATGTATGAATATAATTATCATGCATGGTGAGCCTTTTAGGATCCGTATGTCAGAAAACAATACTAGTAACCATAAGTGACAATTCATTGATTGTGATGGTAATAATGTTTCATTTTGTTTTCTTCACGTCTAGCTATTCAGGCTCAGACAAGACAATGTGTGAGTTTTTAAATAGAACAATGAACAACAAATGATATTGAAAATTTCTGGAAAAATATGTTATTGTGATTAAACAAACCAATTGTGCTAACAATTCCATTTTATTAAGCTGAGTGTGAACAAGCCTTCTTGGAGGTTTTTTATAGACAGGTCCCAATATTTGATTAGACTGGTGTTAAATTAAGAGATGAATGAGGACCTGCCAGAGAAGAACCAATCTGTTCACTAATAAAACATCCAACATAGAGAATAGCCCTAACCTACACAAGCAGAAACAACTGTTTTGCCCAAATTTGAAGTCAGTTATGTTTGATCATATTAAAGTAAAAAATTTTTGTTTAAAGGATCTCAGCTTATTTTTGCAACTTCTAGATGCTTATTTCTGTACTCGGTCCACGGGGAGTAGAAACATACCCTTTAAAATTATGCAAGGCAACTGGACTCATTGATTTCATTTTTCATGGGCAAACTCAACATCTTCCACCTGCTTTTACCAATAGCTCCTTCCAAATGGTTTCTTTCCATTTACCATTATAGCTCTCCATGAAGCAATAGGATGTGTAGACCATGTTCTAATAAATAAGTTGAATGCCACTATAGTCAACTCCTTTGTACAGTTGGAAAAAATGCTAAGATGGCATCAATATTCAGAGGCTGAATTCACTACTTGGTGTGGAGAAATTTAGCAGGCATAAAATTTGTGAAAGAATGAATTCTGGATTATATGTAAAGTTGATAAGATCTATTGGAGAGGTAGGATAAGGAAGGTTACACAATAGAACATTTGCATTTGCAGAAGAGGGGAGCACTAAACACATAGATTTCGTGTAATAAAGCAGAAAGCCTGACTGAGGATGAAATGCTAGTGTTATACTGTTAATGACAATGGGGATCCTTATCCATTATATTGAAAGCATGTTTGTGATATTATAATGAGAAAAAGAATATGCAAAGAGAAACAAGAAATTACAGGGAATAAAATACTTGGCTTCATAAACTTCTTCATAAAAGGCTGGAGGAAAGGTATAGAAGGGATCTGTGCCATAGTGAATATCATCATGAAAGGTAAGAATCTGATGTATGTATAAAACTGCTGAAGTAAGAGTTCAGCTCTGGGTAATGCTAATCTCCTGTTTCTTCCACTGACTGTGGTCAAGATGGTATAGGAAATGAACCGTGACATTGTTTAGCTAACATGTCTGGTCTACTCTACTCATCCACTTGGCTGCGCAGGAGTTGAGGACTGGGGGAAACGGCTGTTCACTTCCACCTCTGGCCCCTGGGCAAGTTAGCCTGGGATTGTCACAGCTCTTGATACGACATCAATATTGTTCAGAAGGATTGGGTGTGTCAATAGGGGTAATGAATTATATAGTCAACAGAACATAATTCAGAAAGTCAATTTTCCAAATTAATTCAATGCTGAAATCTTTGCTGAGATTACGAAGTGTGATTTGCTTGTCACCCACACTCTCCTGAAGCACACAACTCTGGCCACAGAGCTTTGCAGAGTATATGGCACCTATGAGGAACTCAATCAAGGCACCCTACACAAAAGAATATCATTGTGTTTCCCAAACTGTCATTGGCTTCCTATTGCTTTTGAAATAAAATTGACATGCTTTATCCCAGTGGATTAAATTAAGAACAAAATTGCCTTTCAAACATTGTCTCTCTCGCCTTTTGGTCTGGACATTTGTTTTCACAAATCTCCAAAATGAAGGTTTAGAAACCATGTATAACCTCATCCATTTTTAAGTTGGTATTGAACAAATTTTACTGTGGGTTTAAAAAGTTACAAAAATGTAATTCTAAATATTTATGTCTTTAATAAACACTATAACAATTTGCCATATTATTTTTATATTACTTTATAAGTACTCAATGAAATTTAAAGTGTGGTAATTTAATAACCACTGTAACTTATTTTAAATGTTCTTAAACATTATCTTAACAGTCAGAAGTTTTATATAACTCATTTTTCCTCCTTGAACTCACATTTTCATTCTTCTCCTTCAGAATTTTATCTTAATGTAGTTTTCGACTTGAAAGTTTTTTTACTGATCATTTCATATGTCCCTTAAACAACTATCTATGCAGATATATTTTTCCCTGTGACCGCAAGAGACAAAGCATTCAATATTAAAGTATCCAACAATCTGAAATTTTTTTGGCAAAACTAAATGGTAAACAATCTTCTAGCAGTCTGAATAACTTTTCAACTAAATAGAAAATGCTCAATTGCCTTTCCTATGTGTTTCTTTTACTCAAATATTGGAAGTAAAGTTTTAGTTAGTTCTCCCTTTTGTGGAAATCATGCAAAATATGTCCCTGAGATGCAGAGAGAAACACAGGTGCCTGAAATCATTCATCAAGTTCTCAAGACAGATTGTCAAAAGTGTGAAGAAAGCACTTTAAAGAGGTTGGTATTTACCAGGATGCTTTTTAAAAATCTTAATTATTCTAACTCAAAAGTAGAGAAACATATTATATTGAGCATTGTAATCACTTTGTTGTCTAGATAATAGTTTTGTTATTTGTATAAATATTTAATTCCCTTTTTTTCTATCACCCAGGCTGCAGTGCAGTGATGTGATCACAGCTCATAATTCCCTTTTTGAACAAGTAACTCCTTGAATCACGTCTGATTTATCTTTGTATTATTTGCAAGATCAATGCAGTGTCCTGACGTAAAATGCATGCAAATATCTGAGTAAAGGGATAAATTAAAATGTGCCATTGTTTAAACCTGATAATGTTTCTAGCTTTGACTTCTCAGCCTTTCTCTATTTTTACATCCAGCTGTATATATGGGTAGGTTGTAAATGTATAGATTGAGACTATCTTATCTCATGCATTTTATTACAAATCTCAGTGCTAATTCCTACATGTATACATGCTCATCACCAAACATCCTTATCTCACTGGTACAAACTGACCCTAAAAGCAACCAAGCATTTGTTTGGTGTAGTTTATGGTAACATGCTTTCTTCATTGTTTCAATTTATTTTGAAATGGAGAAAATGTTTATTGGCCAAGTTTCTGAAGAAAGAATTAAAGGTGGTTGGGATTCCATGTCTCTAATATTTAGTATCTTTCTACTACCAGATTTTCAAGGGAAATCTGAATGTCAGACCTACTACTACAAAATACCATTCTCTGTGTGGCTGTGGCCACGAAACCTTCTGTAGCTTCCCCAGCTCTGGTGAGATGGGCCAAATCACTTGCAAGCCACAAGGGAAATATCTGATGTTTAGTCTAAAACCTGGAATAAAAGAGAAAGAAACAATTTATGACAGAGCCACATCTTAATTTTAACCTTCAAGATCTTGCCAATGGTATGGCCAAAGGTAATTCATCCCCAAGGGGGAAAAGGCATCAAAGGAAAGAAAGAATTTTCCTTCTGGGCTCAGAGCAGAGTTCACCTAATGTAAACACTGCTGATGTTGCATTTATTCCGAATGCAATAAAGTCCCCTCTTTTGGAGAGTTGCCCAAGATTTACATGTCATACAAAACAGGAAGCCAACAATCAGATCAAGTAATTCCAAAAGGAAGAATTCCACGGGGAACAGGTGATGCAGACATACTTTGAGACTCTTTTTCAGGAGAGAAGGGAAGTCTACTTCCCCTGAATTTATGGGTTAATATAAACCTGAACTTGCCCCATAGCATACCTCACCTTCTCAGGTAGGAAGTGGGTTTGAGGGACATCTCTGAGAGGTCTCCTACTTGTCTACTGGGCTGCAATGGTGGGAAATCTTTCTACCCACTTTGTGGATCATGCTTCATTAGAATAACTACTGGTTTTGGTGACTGGTTCCCTTTCTTTTCACTTTTCTGAAATACCTGTCAAATATACATTTAAAAAGTGAAGACATTTGGCATTTAAAAAGCCTAAATTGAGATCCTTTAAATGAAAAAGGCCACCCTCTGCTAAAGAAAGAGAATTGCATTACAAATAACACTCCTTGAGGGGAAAAAAAAAGAGTCAGTCATGCAGGATTTAATTGTCAGAGTCTAATTAGTTTTAGACTAGTGCTATAAAACTTAGAGAGGAGCAAAGATAAATATTTCAGCTAATTTCCCTATGTACTGTGAAAAATTATTCTCAAATTTGAATGTTATGAAGTTATTTGCAAAGTATATTAAGTCAGTTCTGCTATGTAATGAAGTGCCCTTTACAGTTTAAGAGACCTTCTAGGAGCTGACATTTCTGTCACAAAGAACATGGCTCTTGTGGCTTCATTACGACTTCTTGAAGCAATCTGAATTATAGACCTTGCTCTCTGCCAGCTGAGGACACATCTACGCACTCACCGTGTCTCATAGCAGCACGGTGCACCAAGGCTCAAAGTTATCTCCACTGTCATGATCTAAATCTCCGGCCAGGTGATACCATGTTGAAAAGCCTCCTTGATGATACCTGATTTATTTTTTTCTCCTCACATTCACCTAGAGAATTGCACATTGTGGTGTGTGTTTTTTTTAAGGAATTAAATTGCATGATAGATGGTCACTTAATATGTGAATGTCATGATGAAACCATTCAATGCATCGTTTTCTCTGCTTTGATCAGCTTGAATCCCTTCACAGGAAGTACCATAACTCCTTCAGAAGTGATCTCCGGAACATGATTACTTTGACACAATCTAGATGATGCTGTATTAGGGAGATGAGAAAGAGCAAGTATCAAAATCAAAATTACTACGTATAAGTTTGCAAATGAGTTGATGATGCTCCCTTACTTTCACTAAGAAGGGAAATATATTGATTTGGAGTTCTGGAGATTCTGTTGCTCCTACTTTCACTTTACTGGCTGGTAAATATATCCAACACATAATTTCGTTTTAAATAATAGTTATTTTTCAATGGACCATTATAGCTTTTATATTAGTTTGTAGGGGTTATCCCTCTATGTTTTTATAGCAAAAGACTGTTTAATCCTTGAATTCAAAAGGCATCAATAGTTTATTTTATCCTGGAATAATATGTTTGCTTTATAATGAAAGCATTTGTAAATTATGTATTTATACATTAATCATTTCCTGAGACCATCTCTTTTCCAATGCACAATTCATTATTTTTATCTGGAGAAGAAAACAGAAGGCTGCAAGTTCCTTGAGGGGAGGGAATCTGGTTTCTAACAAGTGCCTGGGACATCACAGCAAGGTATGAGTAAATTTTTGTAAATGAATGAGTGAATTAGTGTAATAGAAATACTTATGATAGCATATATAAACATATACACAAAGTTTACAAAGTGAGTTCACTCTGCTTAGGAATTAGCTGCATAGATTAACCACTAATAGGAACTGACCCAAGATTAAACCCTCACATATTCAGAAATATGAAATGCAGTTGAGAGACAATCGTGTTATTTTCTGTAACTTTTTTAAAATTAAGAAAATAATATGCATAACATCCAATAATGGAAGTTTTTACAGTCATGACATTTACTTCCTAATACATGTATAGTTTCATATTCATACTTTCGTATCTATGGCTATTTTAGACAAGTATTCATATAAAAATTGCCATCGATCCTGTGATAATATAATTAAAAGAATGCATGTTAACAGCATTCATTCATTCATGCAACATTTGTTTAAATTGTATCAAATTGATTAAAACAGGTTGTTTTGAACTGCCCTTCAATCTTGAGTGTCTATAATCCCAGGGGTTCTACGATTACTTTTCTCTCTAAAGTAGATTCTATCATAAAATAATAAACTTTTAAAGGCCTGGAAACACATTATTCATCTTGGTGTTGTCTTCATCTTCCACCAAAATTTTTATGGAATGAAAAACTGTGAAATGATAACTTCTGAGAATCAATGAAAGTACTCTAGCCTTGGGATATAAATGTGAAATTAGAAATTTTTTTTAACAATTTGCAAATGTGAAATTCTTGTATCATTATTTGTTGGTTACACAGAGCAGCATGAGGGTTATGACCCCTCTTATTTCATTGTTATGGAAACCATTCCATGGAATGCAGCGTGTGGGTCAACGGGAAAGCTACCAGCATGGAAGCCTAGAACCCCGCAATCTGGTTAGAGCTTTGACAGTCAGTAACTGTGTAACTTTTGCTTTCTTGTAATCTTATCCACTTAACCTCTTTGAGCCTCTGTTTCCTCAAGTGAAGAATGATGAATTGAACCAGATCCATGGCTGTCAACATTTTAAAAATCACAGTAGTTTTTGTTCAAACAAAATCTTTCTTGGAGCTTACACGAGCAAAACAGGTAATGGCTGAGATGCTGCTGCTGAAACAGGCAAGTGTTCTTCCACTCCTTCCAACTCACTCCATTTTTACTCATCTGTCTTTGTCCTACCTCAACTTGCAGTGACAGCCCCTTGGAGAGTCGGGGATCTCAAGGAACCCTCATGAACCAAATACTAGACCAATTCACTACGTCACTAAAATCCTTTTTGTTCTAAAAGCCTGATCTTAGGAATGAGTGTTAAAGTTAGGATAGAATGTGTCTTTATAAAATAGAATATGCCAATAATACGACATAGTTGTTATCTGTGCAGTTTTTTTCTAAACCATTTATTCTTATACATTGCATTTTGAGTGTTGTTAGTGGAGTAATGGAGGATTATTTAGAGACAAGTGATACAGTTTAGTTCCCATTTATTTATTTAATTTTTGAGACGGAGTCTCACTCTTATTACACAGGCTCTTGTTATGTAATGGTGCGATCTCGGCTCACCGCAACCTCCGCCTCCTGGGTTCAGGCAATTCTCCTGCCTCAGCCTCCTGAGTAGCTGGGACCACAGGCACGCGCCACCATGCCCAGCTAATTTTTTGTATTTTTAGTAGAGATGGGGGTTTCACCATGCTGACCAGGATGGTCTTGATCTCTTGACCTTGTGATCCACCTGCCTCGGCCTCCCAATTTGGGAGTTCCCTTTTATTAATTCAACTCAATGGTCAGTAATGACTCAATATCTTCTCACTTTTACCATTGTAAGAATGGCTAAAACTCTATAAGTCAGACCACCATTATGGGATGTTTTGTTTTAATAAAAAGCAGAGTCTGACATCCACACCAAGTAAAAGAGACACAAAAGCCAATCGAATCAATGAGTAAAACTGCAATAGTGTCGAGGTCCAAGGTGACGAGAGAACAGGTCAAAAAGGTCAATTAACTTTGTGAGGCTGAAATCCAAGAGTAAATCATTAAGTCAAAATTCAGGGCAATAGAGACAGGAGCAAAACAAAATAAATCAGAAACAAAGGAATCAAAAGAAGTTTTTGAGTTATTCCAGTCATGGTCCAGCATTTGCATTACAGCAGGCAGGGCCTGCCTGAAAAGGTCTGCTTTGAGGAACCAGGAATGGAAGAGACAGATTAATTTTCTTCTATGGATAAAATAATTATCAAGGGATTCTAAGTCTTAAATTTCCCCTTTTCCTGTTACCAATGATAATCAAGAATCTGTGCTCATTAAATATGCCAGTTTAAAGCTCAACCCAAATGAGGCCATTACCAGTGGACTTAGCAGTGGAGAAGGGGACCCTGTGGCTTCACTGTTCTTTCAGAGGTCTTAAAAGGCTAAAATGTACTTGGTTCTCTACAAATTCTGTCTCTGGGATTTGGAGACTGAAAGTAGCTCGACACTCATTCTAAATTGGGAAATCCCAAATCTGAATACACTGAACTTTTGTGCTGGATTCAAACCTAACTTTTCCGTCTTTGGTTCATAACTGCCTACAAAATGTACATAGGACTTCACCACCCCGCAAACATCCCTTAGCATCCCAGAAATTTAACCAGCTCTGTTAAAAGTGTCTGCTTTAGACCGGAATGTACATTTCACCCCTCAAGTCCTAACAACGTATTTAAGATTCGAAAGAAATAAAAGTGGATTGCACAAAATATAGCTCATTTCCCCAGAAGGTAAATGTTAAGGGAGTTTTTTTTTTGAGTAGACAAGTGGCTCCTTTCACTATATATGTGTGTGTGTGTGTGTGTGTGTGTGTGTGTGTGTGTGTGCGCTCTGCAAGAACTTTAATCTCTTCAAGCCTGAATTTTCCGGGTTGCAAAATGAAAAATCAAAATTAAAGTAGTAAAATCTTTGCTTCAATAAGGTGTGGAGGTTTCTGGCTTAATTTGGTACTGGGCTATCACGATAACAGCCTTTGCCTGATTCAGTCTAGGCTCACACCCACACACAGTCTGTGATGGTATCCAAACGCAGGCACCTACAGGCAACCACCAGAGGCCTTCTTTCCCAGAATATAACAAATGCCAATGGAGAAAAACAAATTAGAAAAATTAGTGCCTATTATTTTCTTTTTTTTTTAACTTCCTAAAAACAGAGCATTCCCATATTCCTGAAAGAAGGTAGAAAAAACACCCATTTCCCTCTTCCTAGATAAAAATTCCAAGGGCTCTCCCAGTGGTTTTCCATCCTGGCTACATATTGGAAGCCCATGGGGCTGACCTGAGGTTGATGGAATATTCTAAAAATGCCTCCCCCTCCACGACATTGCCATGCCTGGTCACCTGAACGAACATTAATCTATGTACTACAGTGAAAGGATTTTGTAGATGCAATTAAGAATAGCTACTAATCAGCTAATTTAAAAGCAGGGGTATTATCCTGGATTATCCAGGTGTGCCAATGTAATTACATGGGCCCTGAAAAGCAGAAGAGGGAAGCAGAAAGTTCAAAGATATTATGGCAGAAGAAAAGACAAGAGACATAGGGCAGAAAATAGAGGTCACGGAAATCAGAAGCACTGGAAGAACTCAACCCATCCTTCCTGGCTTTGGAGACCAATGGGCCATAATCCAAGGAGGCCCTAGAAGTCTAGTATGATTCTCGGCCACAGCCAGCAAAGAAACTGGGACCTCCCTTCTACAGATGCATGAAATCAAATTCCACCAGCAACCCGAATGAGCCTGCAAGCAGATTGTCTCTGAGAGCCTCCAGAAAGGAACACCACTCTGCCCACAACTGCATATGGACCTTGAGAGTGAGCAGAGAAACCAGCTAAGTCCACTGGACTTCTGGACTTCCGACCTACAGAAATATGGATATAATATATTTGTATAGCTTTAAGCCATTAAGTGTGTGGTAATTTGTTACAGTAGCAATGCAACACTAATATGTGGCTTAACCAAAAAAAAAAAAGAACCTTAGTATAAGGGCAGGCATCAGTGTTTTTTCAAAAGCTTCCTGGGTCAGTGCTTATCAGATTAATGTACATAGGAATCACATTAATTTGATAAGAATCTGCATATCTGACATCTTGTGAAAGTCCAGATTCTGATCAGCAGATCTCAGGTGAGACCTGAGAGTTCAAAGAAACTACAGGTGAATGCTGATGTTTCTTGTGGAAGGACCACACATGAGTAGAAAGAAGCCGCCAGATGATTATAAATTAGCCAAGCTTCTCACTACTTTGTGAATATGACATTTGGAAGTGACCAGAGTACTATCATTGCGGTACTCCCATCTTTCTACATTCATTCCAAGGCTGCAAGTTGATGGAGTGGATCTGAAAGCTGAGTGATATAGAAAATGCAGACAGAATATACCCCAGTGGATGTGGCTTCAATAAGCAAATCACAGCAGGTAGGATGTTAAAAACTGACCTATAGCAGGGTGCATATAATTTTTTTAAGTCTTTAATTGGTATGTAAGATCACAGAAAGAGACAGCAGAAGTAGTGAAAAATCTCACCACTGCAGAGCAGGATAGCAGTAGATGAACAGTTAAATTCTTTAGATAATCAGTTGAAGACCTGAGAAATCCATTCAGGTAGCAGGTGCTTATGAGAACCACAGGAAATCTGCCTGACATATCTGAGCAAACTGACTTTAGAGGATTGTTGCCTTATTTTCTCAAAAAAAAAAAAAAGGCAAAGTGGAAGCTGGGGCTATGATAAATTACCAATGCAAGAAAGACAGGAAGAATCATGAAAATTTAGTAAAAGAGCATAACTCTGAAGATAAGCTTCTGTAGGACCCTGGAGAAAATTCAAGAAAAATATTCTGTATGCCCTCTAGGATGTAATAGACATGGCACCTTTATTTTCTAAAAAATGATATGGAAAAATATTATGATGTATAAAACAATAAGGTAATTTTTGAGGGGAGCAGTGATTGGAAAAGAACATAAAGGGTGTTTCTGAAAGAAGTTCTGAGTGTTGATTTCAGGGCTTGATTACACAGGTGTGGACAGAATGTAGAAATTGATCAGAATATATATTTTGATAAATACACTTTTCTGTACTCACATTTTAGTTCAATATCAAAATACAAAGGGACAAAAATGAATCAGCAGGAAAAAAATAATAGGAAGAAGTATATAGAGGCCTCAATGTGGGAATAAAAAATTACAATGAAATGAAAACTACAATAACAAAAATGAAACCTGAAAATAAAATAAAATTAACATTCAGAACTGTAGTGAGTTTTATAAAGTAACTAAGTTTTAGAACCCTCTCAAAATGCAAAAACAAGTGAAAACCTTATGGTTTATACAAATGTTCATAGGAAAACTGATATGCAATATAAAGATGCAACTAAGGATCATGGGCTCTCTCAGGGAGAAAGTCTGAAAAATGTAGCATACATAGAAAGCACAGTTCAAAGCTGAAAATACATTTGCTTTTCCCATTTTAGGAACACTACCTCCACCTTTCTCTAGGCAAAATTTATGGACAAATAGTTCAAACAAGTCATGTTTAAGAAAAAAATAGATAGTAATAAAATTTAAAATTGTGTAAGCATTTAAGAGAAAAAAAAGGTAATCCCATGAGGACTGAAGTGTTTGTATGTTTTTTTCCAACCATGTCCCCAGTGACAGGATTAGAACTTGGCCTAAGGCTTACATCAGTCATTCAATAAATACTTGTTGAGTTAGTTAAAAGTTGTATTTTAAAAACTGTTTGTTTTTCTTGAAAAAAGGAACAAAGCTTCCAGTCTTTCCTTTGCACCATAAATATAGAAGAAAATAAAGTTAAATATACTCATATTTGAAGAAGGGAGTCTCTTTGCAAAGAATTTCATTTGCAATTAAGTTTCTCATCATAGGTCAAGTCAATAGAGACAGACTTTCAGATGTAGAATGACTCAAGAAACAGATCACTCGAATTTTCTTGAAAAAAATTCGAACTTACTGGAAGATGGTCAACATAAGAATGCAAGGCTATGTTTCTGTTCAAAAAGACAATGATAAGCACTCAAGCATGTTAAACATAGAGCTAAATCTAGTTACATTTTTAATATGTGGTATAAAGTAAATATCAAAGGATTTCTTAAAATAAAAGATGGGTGTATAACAGTGGTGTTCTATGATAATTATCTGAATCCTAATTATAACACATTTTCTGAAACCTAATTGTAAAGTGAAACACGGGAGGCATCAGTACAGGAATAGGAGAGAGGAAGAAGAAATTAAAGTAAAATAAATTTGTTATTTTAATTATGGAATATTTTTAAATGTTAATTCTTGAGTTTGGTGATTTCAGAAGTATAGGATATCTGTAGTACCTAAAGATGACTTATTTCAGAATTATAACATGAAACTTGCAAGTCAAAAATCACAGAAGAAAGTAAAACTATACAAATATAATTCATGTGTAAAAGGAAAGTAATAAGGAAAGAATATAAATTATATAGCATTTAGAAAAATTAGCAAATTAACCCAAATATCAGATAAACAATAATAATTGTGAGTAGATTGAACCACCTGTAAGAGACAGAACGTTTCCCACTGGATAAAAATCAAACTCAAACCAGCAAAATCAAAGCCTCTTACAAAATAATATGTAAGAATTAAAGTGAGAAAAGAGAAGAAGAATGAAATGTTTATCAACAAACTTAGGGAAAAAAAGAAGATATAGGAAGGGGATGTTAATTGAGACAACATATAATTCAAGACCAAAAGATAGTTATATTTGAAAACAGTTTTGATAAATAGAGTAATTGTGAGTATTTTAAAAGCCAATTGCTTTTTAAATATTTAGCAGCAAATTGTATAATTTAGAAACTCCAGAATATGTTGAAAAGGAACAATTGAACCAAATATTAAGTTGAAAACAAGTAAAATAAATTTTGGTTTACTTTGCACACTGCAAATTAAACTCAACCACACACAAAATTTATGATGCCTATGACCTAGATATTAAAGCAAATCATCTCTCCACTTCAGACTGATAATTACCTGGAAATGTATTGCTATTGCTGCCATAATGGGATTTGACGCTCTAGCACCTTCTTCAATGCATACTAATTTTAGGGCTGAGTTTGCTACCCTCATCAATTATTGGACACTCATTGAGGGCCTGGCCTAAAACCCAGAGCTACGACACCTTCCTTCCTCAAATGTGGGTCCCTTAGGGCTTTTCTTCCCTGTTGGCTTTTGCATAGAGCTCCACTGTATCTCCAGTCTGTGTCTACCTGTGTCATGATCAAGATGTAAGAGGCTGGAGTTGTATATTTCTCCAAAGTAGACTTTGAGAAATGGGAAAAGCCAGTATAAAAGTAAGTCTAAAGAGGTACAATTGCCTCCAAAAGAGAGTATGTTTAAGAAGACATTAGAATTGCCAAAAATAAGTTTACTTATAATAACAACAACAAAATCTACTTCACATTGAATAAAACACAACCCCTGCCCTCAAATAACTTCCAGAAAAGAATAAAAACACTTAACCTTAACTCTTAAGTTTATAAAGCATTCTTTTCGGTTTTTGTTTTGTTCTTTTATTTATTTAGAAATTGTCAGCACAGGAAACAGTGGAAGGTCTCAGGGTGTCTGTTATCATTATTTAATATTTTTTCACAGCATTATCCTCAGTGAAGTGAAAATATTTTTAGAAAACAGAATGCCAGTGAATTAATTGACAGTAAGAACTATACCTAAGACTGCAGTTATATTTTAACTTAATTTCTTTAACTATTGATTTTAATTATTTTTCATCAGAATTTATGTCATGTCTGGGCAGATCATAGTATTTTATCAACCATTTTTCATTGTCCTTTCATCTTCATTTTCATATGGCTCATGATAATTTTATATTATGCATTCCATAGTATAAAATGAGATACATTTACTATTATTTGTATTTTACAGTATTTACATTTACTATTATTACAGTATTTACATAAGAAACTGCATAGCATTCTGTACATCTCTGTTTCTTTCAAGTTACTGATTTTACTTCCGGGAACTATAAAGCATTTTTAAGTTCATAATAAGTAGGTCAATAGCTATTGTTGTTCCTATCTTATAGATGAGGAAAATTTAGGCTCATAATGGTCGAGTGACTTAGTCTGATCACATGGCTAAGTGCAGAGATAGGAATTGGACTTAAGTCTTCCAGATCCAAATGCACTGCCCTTTCAATTTCTTCATGCTGCCTCCTAAAATATCCCTCAGGGACACTGGTTGCCTCATTCACTGTTTGCCTTGCATTGTGGGGAATCAATTTTTGAAGGAATTCAGTGGTGTTGCTGCCGATGATTGCAGTTGTGGCAATTGGTCATAGACTTAGCTTTGTGACAGCTCAAGTCAACGACAGGCACAGTACCATGAAATAATTTCTGCAATCTTTTAGAATAAGGAGCCTTCCCCTGAACTTCAGGGACCACAAGGGATCCCACAAAGATTCATTCCAGGTTAGGATCAGTCTGCCGGTCTCTGGAGCAGCAGAACAAGTTATTAGCGGGCTCTCTGCTTCAGCGAGAGGACTAGCTCTGCTTGTTCTGTCTACGAGTATGACAGTAATATTAACTCCAGGTTGCATTTCTGTCTCAACCCTCTGCCCTCAATTCAGCAGGAGTCTGGGCACATGAATACGGATTTTTCAGCACGCATTGGATTCTGAGTAATTCTTAACTTTCTCAAATTAGGAATATTATTATAAATTTAAAATAATTACATGTACTGGTGACTGAGCCACCCAGTGAGTCTGCAGTGTGTAAGAAGGTGAAAGTGGCAGATCTCTTGGAGATTTGATTCCCAATCAAGATCAGTCAATTCTTTTAAGTAGTGACTCATTTATAAATATCACCAAAAGTGGAAACTGTTTAATTGAAGTTTGAAGTTCTAGATAGAGAGTAAGATTTGAAAGATTTAAGACCCAGCTTGGTTTGTGAACCCAAACCAATGAGCACACTGTGTAAAGGCCCTGAGAAATGATAAACTGCCTTTAATCTTGCTTTTCAGGTTGTTGACCTGAATACATCTTAAGTAGAAAAGGCGTTTTAATTCCTAAATTTTTCTCTTTTCAGAGTGCTTTAGAAGAATAAAGTGGTTCAGCTTTTATATGAAGGTTCAGGGAATTTTGAAAGAGAGAAAATATCAATACATTCTTTGTTTTTATTCCTAAGCAAAATAAGTTGCCCAGTTGATGCACCTTTTAAATCAAGGACATGAAAGTAGCTCACAGTAGCTAATAAAATATACCACAAAATATTTGTTTCCAAACTACTGTGTTAATTATCTGAATGAAAAAGAAACATTGATTATTGATTGTGATTCTTTCTCCCAATATTCAAAGCAAATGTATATACATTGCTCTAGGAATATAGTCTAGTGAATGAAGATGGCCACATGGGACTAGTCCTGCTGTTATAGTAAAGGAAGCTTGGGTAAAATGGGAAGAACAATTATTCAAGACTCACTGTGATAAACATATGATATTAACAAAATATATGGAATCAAAATAATTCTGTTAACATTCTTTTCCCTTCATTCTTCAAGATAAGGCTTTGATCCACATGAGAGGGGCCCTTCTCAGAGCCTCACACTTTAGGGAGCACTGCAACATACAACAGAAATGTACTAACCGGCAACACGAAGGCTAAAGATCTGCTGCAACACTGGTGGGCCACAGAGAACGCTTCTCTAGGTCTCTTTACCTTGGCCTCAGAACAAAAAGCAACTGGGCTTAAATTCCATGAACGTTTGCTGTGAGGCAGAGGTAGGGAACAGACCCAGCTAGGGAATACCAGGAAGAGCTGAGTGGTGGCAGCACTCAGGTAAAAGGCAATACAAAGTCACGCTTCCTCTCACATAATGTGAATAAAATATATTCTGGTATAATGTGAAATAGTTTCCAAGTAGTGGCAAGTGTCCGTTTATCAGTCTCTCGTGGTGTTCCAAATCATGTTTCTGGAAGTGCCATCAAATATTTGCAACAGATGCATACAGTGTCTGAGAAATATTGCAATATTTTACATTAAATAATTTGTTTTTATAAATTTGTACACATATATGTATATAAAATTAGGTCACTAATTCTTTATATTGGCAAATGGAATTGCAAATAATTTTATTTTATAAAAATATTTTATAAGGTTAAATTTTAAAATTCCGGTGTTAATCATTTTGACTTAAAAATCTAACCTATATTAAATAGGAATTTTATTTATTTGAAATTTGAAGTATTTTTGAAAGAATAATTTTGAGAACATGAAACTCCTTTTTCATTTTCAACTTTTTCATTTGAATTTACATTTTGAAGAATATATATTCACATTCCGTATACTTTGAATGAAACCATATTGCTATTTTCTAATCTTTGAGATCAATGTTAATTAATGCATCAAATCATAATTGAAATAGAAAATATTTCTAGGCTGAGAACAGAAAAAAACTGAAAAGAAAATATTTTAAAACCCCAAGAAATTATCTGTTAACTGTTTAAAAACTGAAAGCAATAAATTTAATAGGCTTCTGGTAAACATAAATTATATAACAGTTTTAAAGCAAAATATTACAAAATCTTTTTAATAAAAAGGTGGATCAAAATAATGACAGTGAGCAAGAATATTGTTTTCATCAAGTACAAAACTTGAATGGATCACATAATTTCTTTACTAAATGAAGACTTTGATTGCTGAGCAAGACAGTGGGAATAAAAAAAAGCATTATTTATATCAATTTCCCAACTCAGAAGCAACAAATACAACTATGGCTTGCCCATTAGGACAAACTGCATTCATGAAATCAGCAAACTTTATTTAAAAAAAACCCTGGGAGATTTATCATGTTTTTCTATCCTAGAAAATTACCGTAACGTCATTCTGACGATAGGAACATTTTCTAGAAAAACGCAATATGACTCAAATCATTTACTTTGATTTTCCACTGAATGAACATTGCAGAAAATGTTGTCCGGCACTACAATTTCTTCAAATGGAAAAAGAGGCTATAAAAACTACCCTTTCTCATTCTTTGTTTGAATGAGAGCAAGATACTCATTCTTTTGGCTGCACACTAATACCATGGCTGCATAGCATTCCGTGGTGTATATGTACCACATTCTCTTTATCCGGTCTATTACTGATGGGCATTTAGGTTGATTCCATGTATTTGCTATTGTGGGTAGTGCTGCAATGAATATATGCATGCATGTGTCTATAATAGAATGATTTATATTCCTTTGGGTACGTAATCAGTAATGGGATTGTTGAGTCAAATGGTATTTTTGTACATGAATGGAGCTAGAGGTTATTATCCTTAGCAAACTAGCACAGGAACAGCAAACCAAATACTGCATGTTGTCACTTATAAGTGGGAGCTAAATGATGAGAACACATGCACATATAGAGGAACAACACACACTGGGGCCTTTTGAAGGGTGAAGGGTGATGGGAGGAGGGAGAGGATCAGGAAAAATAACTGATGAGTACTAGGTTTAGTACATGGGTGATGAAATAATCAGTACAGCAAACTCCCATGACACAAGCTACCTGTGTAACAAACCTGCACTTATACCCTGAACTTAAAATAAAAGCTTAAAATGGCCAGGCGCAGTGACTCACGCCTGTAATCCCAGAGCTTTGGGAGGCCAAGGAAGGTGGATCATGAGGTCAAGAGATTGAGACCGTCTAGAAAGACATGGTGAAACCCCGTCTCTACCAAAAAATGCAAAAATTAGCCAGGCATGGTGGTGCGCGCTTATAGTCCCAGCTACTCGGGAGGCTGAGGTGGAAGAATCACCTAAACAGGGAGGTGGAGGTTGCAGTGAGCTGAGATTGAGCCACTGTGCTCCAGCCTGGTGTCAGAGCAAGACACTGTCTCAAAATAAATAAATAAATAAAAGTTTTAAATGAATAAAATTGCCCTTTCTATTCTAATTTCACAGACAAAATATTTTGCTATTATTCTTACTTGTTTCACAACAAATCCTTCCAGATCAATCGGTTTGGACCAATATAATATTTGTGACTAAAAACATTTATGTTGATAATACATACACACACACAAGGACACACACCACAAAATATGAACATCACTTGCACGTAAGTACTTGTGCAACTGTTAGAATGGATATATTTGAATAAATAGCAAACAACTCATAGTTTTAAATAACAAGTAAATGCTGACATAGGACACAAAAATGATGTTTCGAGGCATATTTCTGTGGTCCTATTAGCACAATATGACATGAACTATGGGAACATTTCTAGATTTTGTAAAAATTATTTCTAATAGGGATACTAGAATGGCCAAACACGTACAGCAATGTACAAAATAATGTAATAAATGTCACTACAGTTGCCAATGTCTATTGCTGGAATTGGCTCAATTTATTTTCCTCCTCTAAGGCTGGCTGTGAATTGTGGAAGTTAAGATATATACCTTTAAGATGTATCATTCAATAATAAACAACAAGCCATTATTCACAGGTCAATTACATAATTGCCCTATTTACAGTAACTGTAAAATGTATTTTATGGAGGTAGAAATCAGCATATAGATTTGTAGTATATTTATCACACCTGGGAGGAAAACCCTGGAATATTTCAACTCTTTATTTTAGAAGATATCACTTCACAAGACAGATATAAAAATAACCTTTAAGCATATGATTAGATGTTACCCTCACTCAGGATATGAGAAATGAGAAATGCAAATTGAAACAAAACTAAGATGCCAACTCTCACCTACCAGATCAGTAAAAATGAAAAAGAATAACACTACTCTTGCTAGGCTGTGGAAACACAGGCACCCTCATATATTGCTGGAGGGAAAGAAAATTGGTGCAAACCTTATGGGAAAAAATTTGGCAATATCCAAATGATTACACATGTATTTACATTTTGACCCAATGATCTCACTTTGAGGATTTTTTTCTGAAGTTGCACATCCAATGCTGTGAATATACATATACATATGATCATTCATTGTCATCAGAACATATAGAAACAATGTAAATGCCCATTTATAAGAGAGAGGTTGAATAAACTATGGCACACCTACACAGTAGACATTATTTAATAGAATAAGGAAGTTATTTGTTGAATAATGTGGAGCGATTTCTAAGTTAATGTGAAGCACAGGGTTGTGTGAGGCAATTAATGTTTGTGGTAGGTTTAAGCTTCTTTAAAATGTATAATTTATTGTGATTACTTTTCTCAGTAGATGTTCTTTTTAAAAACTAATTTCATCTTCATAATCATGTTTTCTTTTCCTTAAAAAAAAAAGTTTCCCTGATTGGTATAACCTTCTGGCTATACAAAACCTGCAATTTCTTCAGAACTGTGGACTATGGTATGTAAATACATTATGTACTGTCTTCTATTTGATTTTTCTAATAGGTTTTTCACCAACATTACTCCAAAATACTTTTTTTTTTTGAGACGGAGTTTCGCTCTTGTTACCGAGGCTGGAGTGCAATGGCGCGATCTCGGCTCACCGCAACCTCCGCCTCCCGGGTTCAGGCAATTCTCCTGCCTCAGCCTCCTGAGTAGCTGGGATTACAGGCACGCGCCGCTGTGCCCAGCTAACTTTTTGTATTTTTAGTAGAGAACGGGTTTCACCATGTTGACCAGGATGGTCTCGATCTGTTCACCTCGTGATCCCCCAGCCTCGGCCTCCCAAAGTGCTGGAATTGCAGGCTTGAGCCACCACGCCTGGCCTAAAATACTTTCTGAAAGCAACAGTTCTCAAACCTAACTGAGCATCATAATCAACTGTGGGCCTTTACAAAAACAGAGATTCCTGGGCAACACCTAGGTCTGTGGTGTAGCCCAGAAATCATTCTCTTCCAAAAGCCCTGAAGCTGATTCTGAGCACCATCTAAGTTTGCAATCTCTGCTGAGAGTAGGTTTGCAAAATAAGGAGAGAATAAAATTATGATTGCTCTGCATTTTTAAAGAAATTTGTGATTATCATCAATAATTTTTTTAATTCTTAAATTATTCATAATACGGTCAAGAGTGTCTCATTCTGAAATTGAAAGGACTTTAGGGAAAAACTAAACCATGGGGAAGAATTCTACTTGTCTCATGTAACACAGTTTAGTGGGATAGTATCTGGACTTGGAGCCATTCTACACAAATCAATTCCTGACTCTGACGTAACCATGGCCTGCAGTGCAGCAAGGTTGTTAATGTTGGTATCTGGTTTTTCCCTTCTGTAAAATGTATATAGTTTGGCCTTTTTTCACATAATTGTGGGGACAGACAAAGACATAAAATGTAAAATGTTCTTACAAACTGCTAAGTGTTATAGTTTTGAGCACAACTCTCATGTATTTAAGGTCTAACTGTGTCTCCATTTACTATAATTTTTTAAGTCTTAATTCTACATTTCGGTGATATCATTTTATATGTATTAACTACCTATCTACTATCTGCCTATGTGTTTATCTATCCATCTATGCCACTATTTCCTCAGTGAATTAACAGAAGACATAACTTCAGTTATTTGGGAATATTATGCTCTTTTTAAAAAAAGATTAATTTTAAGTTCTGGAATACATGTGCAGGACATGCAGATTTGTTACATAGGTAAATGTGTATCACGGTGGGTTGCTGCACCCATCAACTTATCACCTAGGTGTTAAGCCCCTCAGGCATTGACTATTTATCCTGAAGCTCTCCATTCCCTGGCCCCTCTGACAGGCCCCAGTGCGTGTTGTTCCCCTACCTGTGTCCAAGTGTTTTCACTGTTCAGCTCCCACTTATAATTGAGAACATGCGATGTTTAGTTTTTTGTACCTGTGTTAGTTTCTAAGGATAATGGCTTCCAGCACCATCCATGTCCCTGCAGAGGACATGATCTCACTCCCTTTCATGGATGCGTAATACTACATGGTGTATATGTACCACATTTTCTTTTTCCAGTCTATCATTGATGAGCATTTGGGTTGATTCCATGTCTTTGCTATTATAAATAGTGCTTCAGTGAACATATGCCTGCATGTATCTTTATGATTGAATGATTTATAGATACCCAGTAATGGGATTGCTGGGTCAAATGGTACAGGATGATGCAAATTACAGAGTTTTTGAAGTGGAGTCATACACAGAAATCTAAGACACTTTGGAAATCACTTTCCTCAGGAAGAACAGGAATTCCATTTTAAAAGGCATATAAAAATCATATTCCATATGATTTAGTATAAACATTTACATATGTTAAATGTATATCTTTCATAAAATCTGGCAGAATAAAATACAGTTCACAGTTACATAATTGCCTTATTTTCTGATACATATTGCGTGCTATTATTTCAGAAAACATACTAAGTAAAATTACATTTATCTTAGATAAATACATCCTGTATATTTTCAAAAGAGTGATAGAAGTCACCACAATAATTTTAAAACTACATATGGTTGAGAAAAACGCCAAAAGGGGAGGAAATTAACTTTGATTGGGGTAGTATGTTTTCTGAGTTGGAACAGAATCCCGAATTGCTGGTGGCATTCACACCTCTTCATTGCTGCTGTTAGCAATTCTTTATCTACTTCTGGAGACTATAAAAGCTTAGTGTACCAAAAGGATTCAAAATTCATATATAACTCCTAATACTACGTTATGAAAAGGATTCATTAATAAGCAACACTCAGAGTTCCAGGATGAGGCACGGAGTCCACATCGCTCTACAGAAGGCTATTCTCAATCTTATTCTAAGTATATTAAAAATAAAATCATGACTATAATATCTCTACAGCACATTTGAGCTGAAAACATTGTTAATTTATATACTGTCCAACTGGCTTCTATATTCGATTTCTCTGGACAGGTGGCTTTTATATTTTTAAACTGAGAACAGTTAGTATGTTCTGATTTGGTCCACGAAACTCCTGTCTCCCACAAACACACACACACACAGAAACAAAATATTTAAAATAATACATTTCCCTATTATTACAATTTTTACCAGTTTTTTATTCTTTTATTCTATGTCTTTAAAAATTACTGGTCATCAAATGAGACTGATTTAATATCCTACCAACGTTCATCTGGAAAAATTGCCTTATCAGTGATTTCAAAAATAATTTGGGGTGCTTGGGTTTGGCAGTATATGTACTCAAATTGGAATGATATAAAGAAAATTAGCATGGCTCCTGTGCAAAAATTATATGCAAATTTGCAAAATATTTTATATCTAAAAAATGACTTGGGGAAGAGTAATCTTCAGATAAGTGGATAAAGCAAATGTGATTCATACATACAATGAAATATTATTCAGCCTTAAAAACAAAGGAAATTCTGGCACATGCTACAACATGAATGAACCTTGAATTCATGACGTTCAGTTAAATAAGCCAGTCACAAAAGGATAAATAATGTGTGCTTTTTTTGCAGTCATATTTAGGGTCTTCTCTCGATTGAAAGAAAACCTACTTCATTTTGTCTTTTATATGCCAAGACCTTTACCAATATTACTTCGTCTAACATGAGGATTTATGTTTTTATCCTATTCATAAGGAAGCTGAGGCTTATGAATGTCAATACCTTGCCCAATGTCACGTAGCTCATGTGCAGTGAAAACTCCATCTACCGGACTCCAAAACCTTTAGTCTTTCCAATACTACCTTGTCTCTCTCTGCACAATCTCATTCCATTGGTACACAGCACAGTGGAGTAGACCTCATTACTGTCATTTTAAAAATAAGAAAAGAACCTCAGGGAGATGACTTTATGAAGGTCACACTAAGCCTTCCACGTTTTTATTCGATTTTCATCCATAAAATAGAGCTATTTCACCTCTGAGAAATATATTGAAGAAACCAAATAAAATTGGATGTCATAAAAATAATGCAAGAAGGAGTAAAATCTTGATTAATAGAAAGTGCCAGGCAGCTATGGTTAATTGAAGGTTAACTAGAGGCTTCTTTTTGTTTTAACCTTTAATGCTGAAAATCCTTTCAAAGTAGATTGAGCCACATCCTGGTTTATGTAACTTTAGTGTGTTGAACACAATTAAATCTTTCTTTGGGAGTTTTTTTTTTTAACTTCTGTATATCCCTGCCGATGTACATTACACAGGAAATTAATTTGAATTTTTATGGAGGCCAGAAAAAGATTTAAATGTGACTCTTTTGACCAAGTCTCTAGTAGGAACTCGTATTGTCTCTTTCATTAAAACAATGCACCAAAAGGAGTTCCAGGTCTGCTTTTACAAGACTAATTCAAAGAGGTTGGACTGCAGAAGACGCAGATCAATATTGTGTGCCCCTCCTTCTCCAAATGAGATTTTAGGCTAGAGAGCTAATAGTACTTTTCTACTTTTAGTATTCCCTTACATCAAAAAGATGTATTTATGACTTATATAGATTGTTCAAAGGTAATAAAGTCCCTAAACTTCTTCATTTACTAGAGAAATATGGAAAGTGCAGGTTCCTCAGAAGATCCAGTGAAATCCCCACTGTAAAGAGCTGACCTCAATCTACCTTTGCCCAGAGTTACTGTAACCTGCAAGCCTTCCCTTTATCCACCATGAATTCCTTCCCTATTTTCAATGACAGACACTTGCTGAAACAGAGAGATGAATAATGTGAAATGAGCATGAATCAAGGCATAATTAAAGGGACACACGCTAGAGGTGGCTACTCCAAGTGCTTTAAGTATCTTTACTGGCCAGTCAACCCCATAGCCTTTTTAGGTTAGCAAAATAATATTAGAAATCGATTTTCATTGTTTAAATTAGTGATTAGTGATCTTTTTCAAATAGAGGGCAAAAATATGTTAGAGGCATTTAGTCTGTTGTAAGATTATAGTTTAAGAATCTAACCAGCCTTTCAAAATTTACCTATAAGAATGGCACCCTAGATTTGATTTCTATAGAGACCCCTGTCCAGGCATTATGTTGGGGGATTGCTGGCCACCCAAGTCTAATTAGAAAATCAGCTGAGTCTTACTGTTGTAATCATATTGCATTTGCTGCATTTCCCTTCAGGGAATCTACCATCTTTGATATAGTCTTACCACCCTAAAAAAAAACTGATAAAGCCAAGAATCGGCAGAGCTTACAGGACTATGTTGTGTAATACTTGCTATTAAATGTCTATATTCAAAGAAGGATTTTATTTTCAGTTACTCAGAAAGATGGTATAAGAACAGATAACAGATAACAACAAAGATGGTATAAGAGCAATAAATAACATTTCTATTACTTTCTACTCAAAGGAGGCTAATATTTTTACACCAAATTTTTAAGATCAATTGACAGTAGGAGATATCAAAATAGAATTTGCACAATCATTCCTAGAGATCTTTAGTCAGTAGGCAAACTAGATGATCAATAAAAATTCCTTCCATTCTACAGACACAAACCTCTTCATATGAGCTCACATTTAGTGCTTTCTTAGAGAAGTAATCACTTATCTGGAACATTTTGATAATTAGAAATGACTTGCCAAGGGGAATTTGCTTGTTCCCATAGTCTTGGATTGACGATCCCTTTATAAAAGTTGATTTCCTGTAATATAGGCAGAATGTATGTGAAACACAGAAATTCTGGTGATAATCCAAGTCCAGTGTTTCACACAGCAGGTGTTGTAAGAAGAAATTCCACCTAGTGGTGCATTGGTAGAGCATGGCTTTCTAAAGATAAGCTGAAGGGCTTCCCCATCCAGTGTGAAGAGACCTGAAGTTCTGATGTACAAAATCCATTTAGATAAGGAAATAAGTATGACATCTTTTTGCCTCTTGGCTCTGCTGTCAGTCTCCCAGTTGCCCTTTCAAGAGTTCTTCTTTCAGACTGAGTTTAACATTTACATGACTCTCTCATTTCTAAGATTTAAGAAGTGTGGCTGAGAGGCCAAATGATCTAGTAGAGATTCACAACAAAGCAACAAGTTCAAATAGATTTGGCAGGTACAGGATTCTCACCCCCAACACATGGTCTGGGAAACCAAGTGCCCTCCATGTCTAGTTGCAAAGAGTTCACAAATTCATGTAAAACTTAAAACTTGTCTTTCCCAGGAGAAAATCCAGCTCCGTGTGTGTCATTCATATTAAGAGAGATAAATGTAGCTTATATTTATCTACACATTTACGGAGTTAAATATCAGATATCTTTTCTCAAAAACGGTCACATTTTCTGGTTGAAGATATGGTTTACCAAACCATCCCTTTCTCTAACATGAGTGAAAGTGATGACAGAGAGAGAATTGCCTAACCTAATGGCTACATTACCCAAATTCTTCTATATCATATAAGTGAGGCTGAGTCCGCACCTACCTTTCCTGTTTTTTTCCCCACCTTTTCTTTCTTTGCACTTGCCCTATTTTTAATTTTACTGATATGCTAGCCACCCACTATATTATCCAAAATAGAAAATATTTTATATTTACATTTTTAATAAAATAGACTTAACTAATTACAAACTCAGTGCCTTTACAAGTTTATAGTTTGGGCTATATATGGCACAGAGGCATCCTCTACATTTGCCACTCACCATCTGGGCAGTCTTTCTTCTGGCAAGACTTTAAAAAAGCAAAAGCGGGGAGCAAAAGCTTTAGGGGATAAACTGGGGGGCTGGGCTAGAGAAACAGTGAAAACATGGTTTCAGAAGTTTGCTAAGAACTTGCCAAAGTACTGCCATTCACTTCAAGATTACTTTTCTTTAAAGATGTTAAAAGATACAAAACATTGCTCCTTTCCTAAACCTCATGAAAAGCCGTATAATCTACAAAATGTTAATTTTTCTCGGGCCCATCATAGAGCTGAGATGGCAAGGCATCTTAAGTCCATTAGGACTGTTTTAACAGAATACCATAGATTGAGGCAGAGAAGTCCAAGATCAAGATGCTGGCAGATCCGGTCTTTAGTGAGAATACTTTTCCTGGTTTGTATATGGCCCTCATTTCATTGTGTCCTCATGAAATGGAAAGTAGAGGAAGAGCAAGATGTCATATCTCTTCATATAATGGCATTAATCCTATTCACGGGGACTCGATCCTCATTATTTGACCACCTCACAAAGGACTTACCTCTGATTCCCTCATGTTGGGGGTTAGGATTTCAACACGTGAAATTTTCAGAGATACAAACATTCAATTCATGACATAAGACAATCAAGTAAATGGAATTCCAAAGAAGGGCAAGCCTCATTAAAAAAAAAAAAAGACAGATACACAAACTTATTCACCCATGTCAAGCATGTAAGTTTAGAAGAGCTGGTAGAACCAGACTTAGGGAAGCTGACACTCACATTTTCTATTTCATAGACCCTATCAGGAGTTCTAAGAAAGACTGGAGGATGAGCAGGTTACAGGGTAGAGTGCCACTCAGTGGCACAGGCTTAAAGGAAATGATCGGCAGTTACTAGTGGTCAGGCCAGAGCTGTGCCTACTTCCCTGAACTGTACTTTCCTAGAAAACAAAAGCCTTGATCTTCTAGGGAAGTGCAATGGGCTCTCTCACCGCCAGCAAATGGGTAAAGATGCATTGCTTCTGATTTAGGAGTAGAATGAAACCAACATTTTATTGGGAAAGAGTAGAAAAGCTGTTCATCCTTAGGGCACAGCCTCCATTCTCATTGAGATGGAAGTAAAAGCGAAAGTCCTTCTACTTGGGTGCCATACACTGAATGTTTGTATCTCCTCAAAATTCATATGTTCAAACTTAATCCTCAGTGTGATGTTGGCTTTGGGAGGTAATTAGATGAGGAGAGTAAAGCACTCAGAATTGGGATTAGTGTCCTCATGACAAGACCCCAGAGATGGCACTCAACCCTTTGGTAATGTGGGGATGCTGAAAGTAGATGACCATCTAGGAACCAGGAAGAGGGCCCTCATTAGACATTGAGTCTGAAGCCACCTTAGTCTTGTACTTCCCAGCCTCCAGAACTGCAGGAAATAAATGTGTTGTTTATGAGTCACCTTGTCTATAGCATTCTGTTATAGCATCCTAAATGGACTAAGACACTGGTGGAAAGGCCATAAATTGTCTTGAACATAGCATCCTACACTCATAATACAAAGAGATCTGTCATTGCCGGAGGAAGAACCGGAAAACCCTGTCTAAGACCACCAAAAAATAGAAAGCAGTGTTTGGCTGTGATGAAAAAGAACAGGGATGTAGAGAAAGCTCCACCCCTGAGGCACAGGTACACAAATCTTGCCTAAAACTTACCAGAAGAATAAAACAAAACAAAAATGCCATCATTCCATTACAAATCTAGCATGTACTCACAGGCATACCAGTGTACTGCTGGTCAAGAGCTAGGAGAGAAAATCCCCGTGTGGCACAGCTATGCAGGTCATTCTGCCAAAACCAGAGAGTACAACTCAAGCACTGAGAAACGTCCTTCAGGTCCCCGGGAACCACACGAAGCACAAGCTAATGGAAGCCAAATGCTGGCAGGTTTAAAGCCAGTGCTACATTAGAACAGCATTACCAAGGAAAGTAATCCAAGCCCAGATAAACAACTCACTCTATTAAATCCACTCGCCATGCCAAGAACTTCATCAAAGAAGATGCAAGTCCTTTTCCAGACATAAATACTCTTTACCTTAGACTCTGTAATTTCTTTTCACACAGTGGAATCATTCAATTGAAACTACACGGCACACAAATGAAAACCAAAAAAAAGCTATCAATTGTTAATAGTTAAAGCAATCCAAAAAACCAAAGAAATGACCCAGATTTTAAAGCAATCAAATGAATAAAATAGCCATTATTATTATGTTAAGATATCTAGTAGGAAAGCCGGATTATATATAGGAACAGATAGTAATCACAACAGCGAGAAACTACTTTAAGTATGGGCCAGGTGGTGGCGGCTCATGCCTGTAATTCCAGCATTTTTAAAGGCCAAAGTGGGAGAATCACTTCAAACCAGGAGTTTGAGACCAGCCTAGCCAAGAGAGTGAGTCTCTACAAAAAATTTAAATAATTAGCCAGGCATAGTTATAAATTTCTCCCCATTACAGGTTTCCTGGGGAGGCCTCAGGAAACTTATAATCATGGCAGAAGGGGAAGGAATATCATTATTATTAGTATTAGTATTATTACTATTATCATTTTGAGATGGAGTTTTGCTCTTTCGCCCAGGTTAGTGCAGTGCAAGCTCTGACTACAACCTTCGCCTTCCAGCTTCAAGTGATTCTCCTACCTCAGCCTCCCAAATAGCTGTGGTTACAGGCACCCGCCACCACACCCAGATAATTTTTGTAGAGATGGGGTTTTGCCACTTGGCCAGGCTGGTCTCAAACTCCTGACCTCAGGTGATCCACATGCCTCAGCCTCCCAAAGTGCTGAGGTTACAGGTGTGAGCCACCATGCCTGGCCAGGAGGCACATCTTATGTGGCCAAAGCAGGAGTAAGAGAGTGAAAGGGGAGGTGCTTTACACTTTTAAACAACCAGATCTCATGAGAACTCACTCACTCTCATGAGAACAGCAAGGGGGAATCAGCCCACATGATCCAATCACCTTGTAGCAGTCCCCTCTCCAAAACTGGGGATTACAATTTGATTACACTTCACTTTTTTCAACTGAAGTACACATGCTAGTAAAAAGAGAAAATGTTAACAAAGATGAAGATTTCCTTTACTGAGCTTATCAGCAAACACATACTACTGAAAAAATGATCAGTTAGTTAGGACATAGGTAAATAAAAATTGCCTAAAATGAAACATAGAAATGAAAGAAAACAAAGAAAGGAAAAAGAGAAGAGAGCACCCAAAAGCTGTGGGATAGTATCAATTGGCCTAAGGTACGTGTGATTGGAGTCCCAATGGGATAGAGACAGAATGGAGTAAAAGACATATTTAAAGAGGCAAAAGTTGAGAATTATTCAAATTAAATGAACAAAGCAAACCATAGATCTAAAAAGCTCAGAGGACACACACATCTAGATATAATATCATTGACAAAAATGCTTAAAACCAAAGAAAAAAAATTTTGAAGGCAAACAGAGGAAAGAGAAACATTACGTGCAAAGAAACAAAGATAAAAACGCAATAAATCAGAAGAAAGACAGAAGAGCGACATATTTAAAATGTTTTAAGAAATCACTGTCAACCCAGAACTGTATACCTAATAAAACTACATTTCAAAATGAAGACAAAACAAGGATTTTTCTTCCCTACCAACAAACATAGAAATCCTTGCCAGCAAACTTGTGCTAGAAAAAACATTAAAGGGAGTTCTTCAGTCAGAAACTTTGGTAATAAACAAAAAATTAGATTTATACAAAGTAAAGAGGATTGTCAAAAACAGTAAAAATGAACACAAATATAAGATACTTTCAAAATTCACTTTAGAGGACAGTTGATTGTTAAAACAAAAAGAGAAACAATATATTGTACCATGTGTAGAGGTAAATATGCCAACAATAATTCATAGACTCAAAGAGAAGAAATGTAATTAGCTTATGGTAAAGTTCTTACATTAAATAATGTGATATTATTTGAATGTAGAAAATAAGATAAAATGTATAATATAAACCCTAGAGCAATTGTGAAAAATATGTGTAATTAAGCCTTCTTATAAATGAAGGTAGATGGAATTTAAATAATCCGAAAGAAGGCAAAGAAAGGAAAAACAAAGAATGGATGAGACCAGCAGAAAACAGTTATCAAAATGGCAGATTTGAATTCAACTGCATACATAATTATGTCAAATAAAACATTACAAAAATCACAATTAAAAAGTAGTTGTCATTAGATTGAATACAAAGATATACCCAACTATATGCCCTATACAAGTTATCTTTAATATAAATGCATATATAGGTTAAAAGTGAAAGTCTAAAAGTAATTTCACAAAAATGTCAATCAAAATAATACTAAACTAACAACATTAATAGCAGAAAAGGTAGACTTCAAATCCAGAAAAATTACAAGAGACAAAGAGGGACATACATATTAATGAAGAATTAATCAATTATCCATCAAGAAAGTATGACAGTCTTACTTAAAGATATACCCAGAAACAGGGAATATAAATTCCTAAAACACAACCAGTAGAACTGAAGGAGAAACAGACAAATCAATTATACTTGGAGACTTCAATACTTCTGTCTCAAAAATCAATAGAACAAGTTGATTTTTTTAAAGAATCAGTAAGGTTACAAAACATCTGAACAATGCTATCAACTAATTTGATCTAATTTATGAATATTTCCATGCAAAAGTAGTGTACATAATTTTTTGAGTTCACATCCAATTTTCAGAAAGATAGGCCATCTTTTGTATCATAAAATAAACTTCAACAAATGTAAATGAATTGAAATCATACACAGTATATTCTCAGACCACAGCAGCTTTAACCTAACAATCAGTAATAGAAAGATATATGGACAATGTTCAAATATTGAAACTTAAATAACATAATTTTACACGAGTCAAAGAGAAAATCACAAAGAAAATTAGAAAATATTTTAATTTAAATAAAAATTAATACCTAACTTAACAAAAATGTGTTAAAATCAGCTAAAGCAATGCTTAAAGAAAATTTATATTATTAAATGTGCACATTAGAAAACAACAGAGATTTTGAATCAAACTCTTCAGAGGGGCAAATTAAATTCAAAACAACAGAAGAAAATTTACAATGTTTTCAAATTATACAAACAAGAGCAGAATAAAATAGAATGGAGAACATAAAAATGATCAATAAATCAATAAAACCACACTGATTTCTTGAAAAGATCAATAACATTTACAAATATTTAGGGAAACTTATCAAAAAAGTGAGAAAATGAATGAGAGAAGAAAAATAAAATCCGTATAGGAAATAAAGAGGGGACAGCACTACATATTTCACAAAAACTAAAAGGATAATAACAGAATCCTATGAATAACCTTGTACCAGTGTATTAGTCAGGGTTCTCTAGAGGGACAGAACTAATAGGATAGATGTATATAAAGGGGAGTTTATTAGGAGTATTGACTGACACCATCACAAAGTGAAGTCCCACAATAGACTGTCTGCAAGCTGAATCCCAAATCCTCAAAAGTAGGGAAGGTGACAGTGCAGCTCTCAGTTGGTGGTCCAAGGCCCCAGAGTAAACTTGGAGTCTGATGTTTCAAGGTAGGAAACATCAGCACAGGCGAAAGATGAAGGCTGGAGACTAAGCCAGTCTAGTCCTTCCACACTCCTCTGCCAGCGTTTTTTCTAGTTGCGCTGGCAGCTGATTAGACAGTGGCCACCTAGATTGAGGGTGGGTCTGCCTCTCCCAGTTCACTGGTTCAAATGCTAAACTCCTTTGGCAACACCCTCACAGACACACCCAGGAACAGTACTTCCCATCCTTCAATCAAGTTGACACTCAATATTAACCATCACAACCAGTAAATCTAATAACTAAGATAAACTAGAAAATTCCTCGAAAGACACAAATTACCAAAACGTTCTCAAGAAGAAATTGATAAACTCTATAGTTCTATATCTCTTAAAGCCCTTGAATTCAGAGTTAAACCCTTCTAGTAAACAAACTGCTGGACCCAGATGGCCTCATTGGTAAATCTTACCAAAAATTTATTCCAAAGCCTACCAACTTTTTCAGAGTGTAGAAGAGGAAGAAATATTTTGAAATTCATTTTATGATGCTAATATTAGTCTCACATCAAAACTTGACAACTCCAAACTATTAAATTTTTGTTTAAGGTTATTAAAGAGAATTAAAATTAAATCTAACCATAAATCAACATGATAAAATGATTCAAAGGCAAGCAGATTTGTAAAAAACAAAATGAATTTTTAGAAATTACAGTGTCTATTCACACAGCGCTTATTCTGAATGAGGAAGAAAGACAATTGCCAATTTAGTATTTAATAAAACAGTAATAGTGAAAAATCCTAAGGAAAAGTAAATTAAGAAGATACTATAAAGAATACTGAAGGAGCAGGTGCTATTTAGATATGATTTTAAGGGGAGCTTTTCTATGAAGGTAAATCTGAGCACAGACCCTAAGGCAGACTTGAGGATCTAAGGAAATCACCCAGAATGTCTTAGAGAGATGGAGAACAGAGTGAAAAATCCAAAATGTATCTAATAGAAATTATAGGAAGAGAGAATAAAGAGATAGATGCAAGATAATATTCAACTAGATTTTGGCTGAGAATATTCCAGAACTGATTAAATAACATATTCATGTATGAGAAAAATACAAGCTCTATGATACATCATACAAACAGAATATATAAAAATAAGGTCCTAGCTAGATACGTTTTGATGAAACCACAGGACACAAAAGACAAAATTGTAAAGCAGTAAATGGTATCTGAAGCATTGGAAAGAGTATTATATAATGTACACCTCCACAAACCTAGCTCCAAAATAAAGGAGAAAGTTAAGTGAACTAGAATGGGAAAAGGAATTCATTGCCCTTTTTGGCTTTAATTGACAAATTAAAATTGATTTAAGGCAGCTGGGGAAAATATTGGTAAGAAGAAATGATGAAAAGTTGGTGAGAGAATGTGATAGGGCTAATTTTAGTGGAAAGAAATGTGATTCAGACCCACAGTGGAGGAACTAGTCTAGCGTTAGTGAACAGACACTTTTTCTGTCTTAATAGAAGAAAGGAAGTAAGTATGAGTGTACATACAGATGATTGTAGGTGAGTATTGTAAGCTTTCTCATGGCTATATATTACGATAGCAAGCTTCTGCCCTGAAACTTTGATTTTAAATGTTCCACTGCTTTTATAAATAAGTTCTGAAGAGCTGAAAGCAATAGAAAAGTTGCTCAGTAACAGCACATAATAACAAGCACTCCATCCTCATGAGGCAAAGATCTGAGAGAGACAGGTAGCCTTTATGTTATCTGACACCCATCAGAACGAGAAACGTAATGTTTCATGTTACTCGGAGAAGTACATTTTTATAATCTTAAAAATACACATTTCTTGAAAAGATGTTTTTATGTACTTTGTGGGTCAACATCACAATGTAAAAATATTTTACATTTTACTTTTAGGTTTTAAAGTCCACTCACACAATCAAGTAAGATACTTGTGCCTAAAATTTCGAAAGAGTCTACTATGTAATGGATATTTTTAATTCCTTTCTTCAGATAACCTGATTTCTTTTCCAGATTTTCCAAATGAAGAATGACACATCATTGTTATGACACAATGAGGTAAGTCTTCAAAGTGTGAGTGGGTGTCAGTCAGAAGAATGCTGCTAACAAATAAAAAAAAATGTAGGTTGGAGTCCCACATACCATTTTTTAAAAAGCTGTGTCTGTTGCTCTCAATCACTTATTGCTAAAAATGAAATATCACAGGATATAAAGTGTCAGAGAGGCAGTCAAGAGACTTCCTTCAGATTTTTCACTGCATAAAATTAATTGGTTCAATTGAAGTTGGAGGATTGTCTAGGGGTTTCTGATAAATGCTCTTTAAAAATCATGTAGCAGTAGGTTTTGAAGTGAAAGGGAGATTTATCTATTAGTACAAGCTGTTTTATTGGAGGCATTTATAATTGGGTCAAACTCATCCTAGAAATAAATGTTTCCATCAGAAGTTGCATGCAGTTGCCAGTAAAATAAATGTGAGATAAAACTAGTATACAGAGAATATTGCCCTTGGTAGAAATATATTTTTTAAGGTAACACTGGAAACTCTAAGTAAATCTACTTTTTCTGTCATGGCCTAAAGTCAATATAAGTCTTGCACCCTGGCTGCAGAGGTTCCATTAAGAGTAAATTAATGACTGGGAGTGGTGAGTCACACCTGTAATTGCAGCGCTTTGGGAGGCTGAGATGGGTGGATCACCTGAGGGCAGGAGTTCACGACCAGCCTGGCCAACATGGGGAAACCCCATCCCTACTGACAATACAAAAATTAGCTGGGTGTGGTGGTCCATGCCTGTAATCGCAGCTACGTGGGAGGATGAGGTGGGAGGATGAGGTAGGAGAATCGCTTGACTCCAGGAGGCAGAGGTTGCAGTGAACCAAGATCACGCCACTGCACTTCAGCCTGAGAGACAGAGCAAGACTCCATTTCAAAAAAAAAAAAAGGAGTAAATTAAGCCCTTAGTGTCAAATGGTTCTCCTTCTTGTGGTAGAGTTTTGATAGATGCACGTTGCTTGTCTTCAACTGTTATGCCAATGACAGGCTGAAAATTTCAAGACATAACCAGGAGCAAGAAACTTTAGAGCTCATGATTTCACCCTCTCACCAATAGTTTATAGTAAATTATACTACAGCATCTAACACCTAAACAGTCCTTTGGAGTTTGACCACCACTGCCACAGCATGAGCTGCTTGGTTTCAGTGGTGATTCATGGAAAAGTGCCCTCTTTCTGCAATCACGGCTCTTAGTTTGCACCTCAGCATTAAAGCTTTTGAGTGAAGTGGGTCAAGCTGTCTTCTGGAGACCTTAGCCTGTGCCTGTACAAAGGGGAATGATGAAAACTACCTTCATCAAAGAGGTGTTGAGTGAATAACCTGAGAAAATGTGTATTAGAGCAATCTGTAAACTGTCAAGATCTGTATCACTTTCAGGAATTTTTATTATTGGGTAAGAGCAGGCAAAGGTCAAAGCTACTGTGGATAGCAAAGCTAAAGGTGAGGATAATAAAATCCTTCTTGGTCTTGTTTTGGGAAGCTTTTTCCATCAGCCAGAACAGTTATTTATTTAATAGCTCTAATTCTGTGTGCGTCTCCAGAGTACTTGACCAAATAATATGAATTCTTTTAAGGAACAGATTTCCTGTGTTAATGACTCGCTAAGACTTAATGACGCACAATGATCCAATAGGACTAATCATTATCATGCTCATATGTTTTTGTGGGTGAGTGTCTAACAAAAAGCTTATTCACTGGGACAAAGAGAATTGCACAGCTCACTTACCAGGATCTCACTCGGTGGATGGGAATGGAGTAGAAAGTATAACCAATCAGGCTCAGTAACGGAGACTGACAGCCAGGAGATTACAAGGGTGCTGTTGTAACTGTTTTCATCATAAACATTAGATACATGTCAGCAAATATTAATAACTTTTAAATACGTTGTAAAATTTTTTGCACTTTTTCTGTTTTTACTCTTAGAAGGTTACATTCTCTTATATATCGCTATTGTTTTAAATATTTGTCAATAGAGGTTGCTAGGACATGACAGAAAAGAAAATAAATCCCCCACAGTTTTGTAGTGTAAAGACAAAGAGATATATTCTCTCTTTTTCCCCCTGTTGAGAAGTTGTGTGTTGGCATGTGACCATGTTCCTACTCAAAAATTTAGTGGTAATAAAATAGTTAAGTAACTTAAGAGAATGTGCTTCAGTCTCCCTCTGAGGGAAAGATAGGTAGAGAAATAAGCATTTGTCATTACCAAAGAGAACTAGCAAGGACCCAGTGTCATAGAGTTTGGACCATGTCTTGGGTGGTTTAGAGAAGCGTTCGGGAAAAAAAAATGAGTGTACTTCTGACTGTTTTGTGTTAAATGGCTTACTCCAATTTAATAAGCTTCTGTTGCTCAGTGACTATATGTCTGCACTCCTCTGGGCACTGGGAGCTCACTGCTAAACATGACACAATCCTGCCCCCCAGGAACTCTTGACCCCCAGGAACTAATATATAGAGGTTTATGACATCTTGTGTGCTGGACACTACTACAGAAGGTGTAATGATGGAGAGACAGAAAATGATGTCATTCTCAGCCTGGGTGTGAGGAATGCGTTACTCAAGCTAACAACTGAGTCTTCTATTAAATGGTAACTGGGCATTCGCTATAGCATAGTCCCCAGACATATCTAGGAAGCACTGATGAAACAAAAGCATTTAGACGAAAAAGGTGGTGTAAACAAATGCAATTAGCATTCGTATTGCAGGAACCCAGAGCATGAGAGGGAGTATGACTAGTTAAAGCTACATATCTAGATACACATATCCAGAGATGGGCTTGTAGAAATAAGATTTCATGAAGGGATTGTTTTTTCTGTTAAGGAGCAAGGGTGTTAAACTTTTTCGTCTTTTGTGTTCTGTGATTTCATCAAAATGTGTCTAACGAGGGCTTTATTTTCATCATTGAAATTTCTGCCCCATCCCTTCCCCTTTAAGCAGTTAGGTCCAGTAGCGAGATTGGCTTTTAAGCTCGTATTTTAACATCACTACTCTTTCATTCCAAGGCTAGTACCTTTATTTCATAACATTTCTTTCTCAGTTTTATCTTCTATTTTACTAATGTACCCACCTCAAATAACTTTCTCGGAAAGAGTAAAGGAAAAGTAAAAAGTAAAATTTACAAATTGTTACAAGTCTAAAAATATCTATTTCACTTTCACCCTTGATCAATACTTAAGTCTCAAAAATTGTGTTTAAAAGTGTTTTGCCTACTCTATAGTATTTTAAATTTATCAATATTATCCACAGTGCTACTACTGGTAAGCATAATGCCAGGAGAGTTAAAAGCAGATGTTCAGGGGAGAAACTGTCCAAAAAACAGTATCAATTAGCCTCACGTTTTTAGTCTTTTAGTCTCTCTTGCCTTGACCCTCAAAGGTAAGCCCTTGTCTCCCCTGAAATTGCATTGTGCATGTTGGGAAATACAGTTTGGTTTGCTTTCTTTTGCCTTGAAACATGTCAATATATTTCTAACTACTTTCAATCTTCCAGAAATGAATCTCTCTCTCCCTTCTCATGCCCCAATTTTGTCTCATAGTTCACGTTGTTATTTTGGAATTATACTTTAAAAATCCCAACTTTTATTTCTACATAGAATCAGAAGGAATGAAAAGTGAATGAGTATTCTCCACTTACTCTATGAAGAACTCTATTCCATTTTTTAAATGAATGAACAGATCAAGAACATTTCATTACAGTCACCTACTTATTATAGATATCAACTGTAACATCATCATAACATGTCCCAACTTTGCCCTAAGATTTCTCACTCTGTTTTTTATGAAGGCATTTTGGCTTTGGGTTTTAGATTTATAATGAATGCAGGTTTAAAAAATGGTTTTCTCCTGATGCTTTCTATACCTACATTTATAAAATATAATTCATACCAGAAGCTTGTTGTTTTTCAAAGAAGCTGGACTAAAAGGTATTGACAGGAGACTCAACAGCATAATTTTAACTTCTTGAATCTCCATAAATTCTTCAATAGAGATGAATTTCTAATGCCTTTAATGATTGGCACCACAGAATTGAAAGAACTTCAAAAACCTACTGTCATCAATCATGCATGGCAGTTCTTTATCCAGGCACATGTTAAAGGACTTATCGGATTCTTATGATGTGTGTACCTTGAAATTTCTAAGTTTGATTTAAAAGAGTGCACTAGGATATAATTAACTCAGAACTGAAAACCTTGTGCATAATTTAGAGGCAATTACAGTTCAAGGAAATAATAAGCTTACTTTTCAAATTCAAACAAAAAACAATCTGTAAAAAATAGAATTAATCACTGGCAATTACTGAGTTAAAATAGCTGACTTATTACCTGAAATCCTCCCACAAAATCATGCATTCAATTTTAACTGAGCCCGTAATTGTAATTATAATAAGGAATGTGCAGGCATTAAAAATCCGAAAGATCATTAAACACATAAAGCTACTATTTAAAAAAAAACTACTTAAACTTTCCACCTACAAAATCAGTGTAAAGCTTTTAGTTATGCCTTACAAATCTGAAACTTATGACAATTGGAAATGGTTCTTCGACAAAATATAATTTTGTGTGATATTGAAAAATAGGTTTGAAAAATCAATAGT
This sequence comes from Leontopithecus rosalia, assembly GCA_028533165.1. Lineage (NCBI taxonomy): Eukaryota > Metazoa > Chordata > Mammalia > Primates > Cebidae > Leontopithecus > Leontopithecus rosalia. The sequence continues at coordinate 67,211,779 of CM052664.1, forward strand.
AGGAATTCTATTTGTTTCTATAACTATTTTTAACATGTCTTCCGAGCTGGTGTTTAGATATTAATGGCATTTGAAAGCAGCCAGTATGCTAGCTACAAATCCTTTGCTATATCTCACTAATAGGGCATGGAGTTAGCCTGATTTAGCCACCACGACATTTGAAAATAATAAAAACTATTTCAGACTTCTTATTAAATTCAAACTAGCTTCCTCTCCTTATGTAGTCCAAATAGATGGAAATTTTATGATACCTAACACTAGTTTTAAAGCCACCTCTCAAATAAATACTCATTAAAAATATGAAATGACATTTCTTCCTATTATCTAATGGTAAGGAAAATTAAAATATTTAAATTAACTTGTGAAGGTTTATTCATAAAGAGGCAACATTCATTTCATTTTTTATAAAATGTCAGTCCTATGACTGCCCATAAATTAACGTAGCATCCATGCTTTTCTCTGAGGTTCTGTGCAAGTAAGTCTCCAGTTTAGGTATTTCCGAAATGCTGCCACCAAGTCTTTACATTGTTTCTTGTGTTTCTCAGTAATCCTACAAACCTCCCAAAATTGAATTTTGAAAGGTTTCTTTGGTTATCATAATTAGTAAAAATTAAAAACAACAGTGACACCAACAATTAAGTAATCCTTCCTATGTACAAGTTAGTTCAAAATTGAAATGAGAAGGTATTTAAAAAATATCAGGTTTTTTGAGTGTTAGGGTATTATTTGGCATATTGTAGGCATCAGTAAATGGCTCTAGAATGCACAGGCAAGAGTAGTAAAACCTTAACATGAAGGATGACATTAACTCTTGGTTAAAATAAATTAAAAGACAAACAAAATAATAACAAAGCCAAACTGAAACAAATCAGTAGAATTATGAGAGATCTGGAGAATTTCTAAGTCTATTACAAAAATGATTAAGTTTTTTCCTTAAGAATGAAATCTAGCCAGAGCAAGTAGAATCTAAATAATAGTTGGGGAAAAAAGTAAACACGAATACAAACAAGTGGCCTACAGATTGTCTAGCAAGGCATGTGCGATCACCAAGAGTAAGACGGAGTCAGAACAATCCGGGAAGAGATTATCTGTCTGTTGGTTGCTGTATCGCTAAGGAAAAGATTGCTGGGTCACAATTTCGTAAGCCTGATGCCATTAATTATAAGCGCTCCCTTTGCTCTTATTCCATGCTGAATGAATGCATTTCTTATAATTTGGTTTTTACATATACTTTCCTAAAAAGGAAAGGATGCACTAACCAAAATATAATTTGGTTTTTACATTGTATAAATGTGTCAGCCAAGCAAAGTGGCTCACACCTGTAATTTCAGCACTTTGGGAGGGCAAGGCCGGTGGATCACCTGAAGTCAAGTGTTTGAGACCAGCCAGGCCAGCATGGTGAAAAACCATCTGTACTAAAAATACAAAAATTAACTGGACGTAATGGCAGGCACCTGTAATCCAGCTACTCGGGAGGCTGAGGCAGGAGAATTGCTTGAACCCAGGAGGCGAAGGCGGCAGTGAGCCGAGATCACACTACTGCACTCCAGCCTGGGGGACAGACCGAGACTCTGTCTCAAAAAGTCTAAGAAAATAATATCTCATTTTAAAGAAAAAAAATTACGATTTTAATAACCATCTCTTGTGACTCTAATTATGGAAAACCATCAGTTTAATAAGAATACTGCCAACATGTGTGTTTCTTGGCCTGCAGGTTATGGATTTACACTTAGATCATCATCTTGTAAGGCTCCAGAACAGAAGTTAGCTGGACTTCCCAGTCGATATTTCAGATATCTACACTGTACCTTTAATTTCATAAGTATTACATGGTGTGATCAAATATTCTCTTTTATGTTGGTACTCTTTATTATTTATTTAATCGACAAAGAGTTACTGAGGAATTAAACAACTGTGTTAGGCCTTATGCAAAGCAGTGATGTATCAAACAAATTTTGATACGTGTATTGATAGAATTTGCATGGCATAACTAGCAGTTTTATCATCTATTGAGCATGTACTATGTGTCAAGCACTGTTTTAAGAATTCTTGCTAGTATTATTCCATGTAACCTGTAGCCACCCAGAGAGCTTCTTTTTTTCTTCTCCTTCTCCTTCTTTCAGATGATAAACCTAGGGATAATGTTTAAATAACTTCTAAGAATCACATCATTGGCACACAAAGTTAGAGTTCACAGAGTATGTATGTGGATTCCCCTGGTAAGAAAGAGAGAAATTATTTGCACAAGAATATAGAAATGTAAATGGTGATTAGCCCTGTGAAAAAAATTGTATAATGATATAGGGAAATGGTGTGAAGTAAGACCAGATTTACAGACAGGGAATAAATACTGGAGGATTTTTGTACCATGTTAAGAAGGAGCTTCTTGCAAGTTTCAGCATAAAAAAAGATCAGCTCTTTTAAAAGATCACTTTGGTTGCAATGTAGAAAACATAATTGAAAGAGCATGGGTGGATGTGGAAGAAGGAATTTTTTAAAAACCAGAGTGAGAAAAGACTTCATCAGAGGTGGTAAAGAAGCAAAAAAAAAAAAAGTGGATTATTTAGCAGCATTAGGACATAGCATCAACAGAGCTCATGGAAGCCTGGAAAAGAGGGAAATGCCCGGGACCATTTCTAGGAATCCCACTTGTTCAGCTGAATGGATCATAAAACCATCCCCTAAGACAGAGAAAGAAAATAATCATATCTTCTAAATTATGTTTGCAAATTCTTCTGAACACCACATTTCTTCAGTGTGTCATATAACAGCCAAATGTTTCTTCACTATCTGACAGTCAAAACGTGATTTCAGTTAAGCTCTTTCGACAGTCTCGCTATAGGTGTAAGTTCTTGCTAGAAGGAGCAGGTGAGCAGGGAAGGATCTGTCTCAGTCTGAAATACTATCCCCATTTGTCACTTCCTGAACCCCAAAACCTTCTTTTTTCTTTTATTTCCCACTAGATTTTTAACTTCACTCATACAGCCAGTATTTCTTGGGGACTTGTTGTTTGCCAGATATTGTACACTTAAAATCCAGATTATTATTCAAGATTCTACTCAATAGCACCTTCTTCAGGAAATCTTTATGCTTATTAACCTTACCTTCTTTGCAACCCCACAGATCGATCTTTCAACACATTTTATAAACGTTACTTCGTTTGTTTTGAATTACATGTTGCTTTGAATCACAGATATGTTTTGGTCTCCTTAACCCCTCCCATCCTTAAAGATCTGTTGTCTCTATTTTCCTTGTATGAAGCACTTGTTTTGTACATAATTATGACTATGTTTGTTGATAAAATTATATTGATTAGAGATCCATAGTGAATACAGCCATACTTGGGTCAGAATGCAGGAATCTTAACCAAGTATTATGGTATTCACTATGGACCTCTAATCAATATATTAGCTGTGGGTTCAAATATATTAGAAATCACTACAAGGAATTCAATTGGCTCTGGATTCAAATATATTAGAAATCTCTATAAAAATTGTAATTGTTGAAATGAAAGATAGACATTTTTCTAGGTGCTGATGCCTCCTGTAATATTTCCTTTTCGAACATTCTAAATATTTCCATATGATTGATTAAGTGGCTAAATTTCATAATGACTCAAGGAAGCATTCAACCAATGCAGAAAATTATGCTTTAATAAGGACAAGAAGAGCTTGATCTTCATTTCAGATTCATGTTCCACATTCCCTAATAGTAACGACTGTCTTCATGGCAGCTATTTTCCAGTTTCATCAGTTCATCTTAAGTAGCACAATTTCTTGGAAAAACAAACACTAAAATACATTTCTTGAAAACTATAAAAATAGGATTAAACAGCAGTCAAAACTAAAACAATCATATGTAAGAGTTGTATCATTTGCCTGATACTAGAACTATTACCGGTCTTTGAAATACACAATTACATTAGTAATTCATCGTTATCCCTGAGGAGCTCTCCATGTCCCTGAAACTGATTGGACTGGAGTGGAAACAAACCGAGAGGGCTGTGAAAGACAGTTTTCTGCAATTGTACATAATATGTATCTATAGTCTTATCCAGGTTTTCTTGCTAATGAAGCTGTATGACTTAAAAAAAATTAATGAACATGAATCCTGAAACTAAAATGAGCAGGAAAACTATAATGAATGTTGCAAAGGCAATAGAAGGCATTATGTCTACGAAACACCACTTTCCGACTTAGTGACCTTGGGCAAGTTTCCTAATATCATTGTACCTCCATTAACTCCTCTTTAAAAGGTACTCTAACACTCCCTACCCCACAGTGTTCCCGTGAGTATTAATGAGTTAATATAGGCAGTTACTTTGCACATTGGCTAAATTTAGCAAAGTCATGATCAATACTGTAACGTCAATAAGTGTTTCTGTTGTAGTTGATATTACCCGAGACCCCTTCAGTTTCATTTAAATAATTGTCTTTTACAATCATCCAGTCCACGGAGAATGGCTCCTCTGCTCTTTCAACTCGTCCTCCTCCGAGGCTCCTCGGTAGGTGTGGGTCCTTTGGTCTCTGCTTTTTTTTTTTTTTTTTTGAGACGGAGTTTCGCTCTTGTTACCCAGGCTGGAGTGCAATGGCGCGATCTCGGCTCACCGCAACCTCCGCCTCCTGGGTTCAAGCAATTCTCCTGCCTCAGCCTCCTGAGTAGCTGGGATTACAGGCACCAGCCACCATGCCCAGCTAATTTTTTGTATTTTTAGTAGAGACGGGGTTTCATGTTGACCAGGACGGTCTCGATCTCTTGACCTCGTGATCCACCGCCTCGGCCTCCCAAAGTGCTGGGATTACAGGCGTGAGCCACCATGGCTGCCCTGGTCTCTGCTTTTTATGACTGCTGTTCTGGCAGCGTGTCTTTCCCATTCATTACAAAACAATCCTATGATGTAAGTCTTCTCTTCCCTTTAAACCCTGTCTTTCCAATCCCGACTCTCCCATGTTTGCTCCTCATTTCCTACTTTGGGGTGATATTCATTTGGTTCTGTTGGGTCATCATGTATCTAAATAAGCCTGGTGGTGGGAAGTGAGAGGGCAGGGGAACATCAGTTAGAAGACTTTCTCTGCTGTAGAGCTCCCCTTACTTTCACTGTTCCTAGAAATAACTCCGGTTCTTCTTCAGAATCCAAAAATCTTAATTTTGTTGTTTTAGCTTTGGGGCCTGCCAACCCCCCAAAAATGGCCCTAGGAAAAGGAATATCTTAAGGGAGCAAACAACCTCTCCTGTAACAAATCCAAACTAATCCTGATAAACGCAAATCAAATTATGTCACTTGCTGTTGAAAACACACCCATAGCTGCTCTGCGTTTAGAGTAAAATTCAAACTCCAACTCTGGCCAGCCACACCCTGCATGACCTGACATCAACCTACCGTTCCTACCACATGTCTCACCATCCTCCTTCTCTGAATGTCACTGCCATTTCCTCAGTTTAAACTTCCTGGGAAGTTTAATCTCTTTACTGCCTTAACGCATGTGCCTGAAATATCTTTCCTCATTTCTTTCCTTGAATAACTGTCTTCATCAGGTTTCAGCTTAATGGTCACTTCTGTTGCAAGGCCTTGCCTCTCATAACTTCATCTAAATTCTTTTATGCATTTTTATAACACACCTTGTATTTTCCTCTAGAGTATTAGTCATAATTTATTGTTCTATGTTCATTAATTTGATAGATTTCTAAATGTCCACCTCCTCCAGTAGGCACTGCATGAGAACGTGGACCATGTCTCTCTTGCTCATTGCTTGTATCCTCATAGATTCAGGTGTATATTTGTAGAATATATGTAATTATAAATTCATAATTTACAGAAAACGCCTAAGAGCATGATTTTAAGAATTCAACAGAACTTATCAGCAGTGGGATCTGGAACTATTGTTTCTCTGAGCCTCAGTTCGTCATCTGTAAAATGTAGTTGTATTCCTCAAAGTCTTATGATTGAATCTTATGCACAATCTACAGCATTGGATCAGGGGCTTAGTAAACACTCAGTGACTCTCATCTGACCCTCCTGCTGCCAATTTTGTCTTCCATGGTCGAGTTTCCCAGCTGTCATGTGAAAAGGGAAGTCTGATCACCTTATTCCTATGTTTGAAACTCCCCAATGTCTCTTCATTTCGTTCCAAATCCCTTGGAAACACACAGCGCTGTGACCTGCCCTCTCTCCTCCTCCCTCTCTTCTCCCCTTCATCTGTGCTCTCCCACCACCCATGCCCTCCCTCTCTTCTCCAGCCACACCAGTCCTCTCATTAACCTTACATACTTGCCTCCATCCTTTGCGTTGGCTATTGCTTCCCTTGGGAAAGCTCTTTTCAGATATCACGATGGTTGGCTTTCTTACCCTCTCCAGTGACTCTTCTATGTAATTATAATCACTCCTTGCCCCCAGCACTCCCCACCCTCTTAGCCTGCTCTTCCATCTCACTTATTCACCCCTCAAACCACTTGATAAATTACTCATTATGTTTATTGTCTGTCTCACCCCACTAGAATGTAAACTCTATGAAAGCAGACATTTTAGTCTGTTAAATTAACTGCTATATCCTCAACACCTAGAGCAGAACCTGGCCTTATAGTAGGTGCTTAGTTAATATTTCTGAATAAATAAATGTAACTACTGTACTATTATCATTATATGGAGATGAAATCTATTTTCCTAAGGTACCTTCCAATTGGATTCTAACCACATTTTTGCAATAGTAAAAGTCTGATTACTTGTTATATGATACTTTGAAAGCAATTTGTCCCTCTCAAGAGTTAATTAAGGACAAATAGAAAAAAAAAGGGAGGGGATTTTTAGTGGCCTTTCACTCTGAGACAACTCTGGATTTTTGCTATTTGGTCACTCTTATTTGAAATATCCAGTTTTGCAAAATACTTTCCGGATCCTCGCTTTCTAATTTGGCATTCTATCCTTTCCCCCAATTTTTATATGTCATCAAAACTGAATAGTATTTATATTAAGCCATAATAAAGAAAGCATCAACACCTTTTCATTCTCCCCCGCCCACCAATCCTTGTCCTGGAGGTCCGTTCTGTGATTAAGGAACCTCACCCCTTTATTTGGGAGTCTGGTCCACTGTGCCTCACTAGATCTTCATTTCCAACTGCTTTACATAATCCTGCTGCTTCTTGGATATTACTTTCACTGATTTAGCTACTTGGCCTGATTACGGCTTTGATTGCCATTAATATTTGTCTTTTAGAACTCTAATTGTTCTAGCTTTCCCAACCTGGTTCTATTATACTTCATGTAATTTCTAATTTCCCTCTATAGATGTCTCGGGGCTTGAGATTGGGAGCAGGAGCCAAGAAGGAGCCATCATTGCAGTGATGTGGGTGATGTAAAGATTATATATAGATATAGATCAAGGAATTAATGCAGGACTTAAAGAACCTTAAACTCTATGGGACTGTCACATGAGAGAAATGGGACCCTTTGGGGGATACAGATTTGTGGAGTAGAATAAATGTTGGTGACAAATGAAATGAAAGATTGGTGGTTTTTTTTTCTATTAATTCTTCCAGGTCAGGGAGACCATATATTACTTTACTTCTTTATCCTAAGCACTTAGCATGCTGTCCAATAAATAGCAGGCATTTGAGCAAGTGTTTCTTGTTGAATATGTTGGTAAAAATACAATAGAGCTGCAGCACTTATAAATCTACAGTATGTTATTATTCTCCCTATGTGGTTACTTTCCACAATAATTGTGTTATGACTAAGCAATTATATGTTCTCAGCATATGAGAAAAATGTGCAAACAATGTTCACAAGGTTACTTACCTTCTATGGCAAAGATAAGTGGATGTGAGTGAGCTAGAGCAAACTACCTCACTGGTGGCTAAATCTTTCTAATGACTCTTTCAGGGTTCCAAAGTTGTAAGGTGGATTAACTATGTTAATCTATGTATAGCACTTAGAAAGGGACTGCCGTAAGTGTTCAGTAAGTGTTAGTTATTATAAATGTTGTCATTTTTGTTACCTATAGAGATATTAAAGCATACTCCTGATCCTGATACCCAAGAATCTCATTTAGTAAGTCCAGATTCAGGCAACCATAACTTGTGGAAGCTCCTTTGTTGGTTCTAAAGCCAGTCTTTGACTTACCCCTCTGTGCCCCAGGGAGTCTGGAGGATTGACAGTGCCAAAAGGCGTGGCTGAGGAGCCCTGAGCCTGCTTCCTACTCACTCATCTCTTGCACCAGTCCTGGGGCCAGCGGGAGACAAGAGCCATATTTCTTTTTATGTTCTGTGTCATTAGTCTTAAAATTCTCAGTGATATTTGTCCTTCATGTATTCCACAATCCTAGTATTTACAGGCATTTTTGTTCACCTTACTTAAGACATAAGGTTTCCCCTGGGTTTAGACATCAGGTTTAGAGCTTGGAAAATGAATCTAACAACATTTTCCTGATTGATTCTGAGTAGCATGAGTCAGAAAGGTAGTGAGCCTAAAAAAAGACATGCCCCTGGTGTCTCATAGAAATTTCCAACTCAGTGTATCTGCAATGAATGTTTTTATCTCTCTTCCTCACCTTGCTTCTGCTTCAGGGTTCCCTTTCTTGGCTAATTGTCCCGACAATCCAGCCAGTCTCCCAAAAACATAGAGTTTCTCCATCAGTTGTACCCTCCACCTTAATCACTCCCAATCAGTAGATTATTCATATACATGTGAATAATTCTTTCACAGAAATTCAAATTGTCACTGATGCTGTTGTGATTAGCTATGGTAACATAATGGGTCTCCAATTTATCTTTCTAGGCCTGCCTTTCTTCCCCTCCTTGGCTGTGTCTCTCCACTTCTCTGCCTATCCTCTGTAATCTATGTCCAAGAAATTTCTCACCATTCACTGAAAATGCCCTTCTTGATCACAGTTCCAGGACTCCACCTATGCTGTTGTTTCTGCCTGGATTTTTCCTTTATACGTATTCTGTTTAGCAAATTCTAGTTCATTTCAAAGACCTTGTTCAAATAGAACTTTGTGAAGCTGTTTATCTTCTTCTCTTTATAACTGCAATCAGTTCACATTCCCATTACAGATATAAAAACAAAGTATGGTGTTTTTCTCTTCATGTCTCCAATAGCCAAGGATATTCTATTTTATCAAAGACTAAATTAACTTCTGAGGCCGGGCACAGTGACTCACGGTGCCGAGGTGGGTGGAAGGCCGAGGTGGGTGGATCTCCTGAGGTCAGGAGTTCAAGAACAGCCTGGACAACATGGTGAAACCCCATAGCTACTAAAAATACAAAAATTAGCTAGGCATAGTGGCATGCACCTATAATCCCAGCTACTCGGGAGGCTAAGGCAGGAGAATCCCTTAAACCTGGAGGCAGAGATTGTGCCACTGCACTCCAGCCTGGGTGACAGAGCAAGACTCTGCCTCAATAAAAATAAATAAATAATAAAATAATTTAACTTCTGTAAGTGTTAAGAAAAAAACCATTTCGAAAATAAAATAGTCTATAGAATTACTATAATTTTGATTGCAATTTAAGAAAGTAAATGTCTCTAAGAAAAATAATGATGGCATACAAATACCATTCGTTTTACTGCATCTCAAAAAGAAATTATTTCATCCTCACCCATTTCTTTTTTTAAGGGAGTGGGTGGGTGTGGGAGCTATACAATGTCTTGGAATCTGATTCATCAACAAATACTCTGTATGCATTATCTGCAACACATCGTTCACAATTCTAGTTAGATCATTAAAAGTGCTATGCCTAGTAAAACCGCATTCTGTCATATCACACTGACAGATGGTTTTCTCACAGAAACGACGATTATCAGTTGCATTCTTCATAGACACATATTTTGGATAACAACAATTTGTCAGCATATTCATCAATGATTTTTTTAAATTTTGTTGGCATGATGTCATAATTTGCCATTAATAATTTGGATTCTCTAAGGCATTCTACAAAATCTTTGCTCATACGTAATTGATGGCAATGGTGAAGAAAACATTTCAATTGGTTGTTTACCATTTGTAGCAGTGGATAGAACAAACTCAGCTGTGTATGTTATTTTTGCTCCCTCCTCTTGTGATTGCCGTTGGGTATTTGCCTTCAGGAAACTGGCAAAGGTGGGCTTATCAGTACAGTACAGAATCCCCAGTACAGAGAAGACCTTCTCAGTCACCCAACAGGTAGAGAGATGTTTTAGGGAAGCTCCACTGTAGACAATTTTCCCTCAAACATCTTCTGATGTAAGTGCTTGCTGCTTCTTTCCTTTCTTCCTTCCCTCCTTCCTTCCTTCCTTCCATCCTTCCCTCCCTCCTTCCTTCTTTCCTTCCTTCCCTCCCTCCTTCCTTTTTTCCTTTAATAGAAAAGAAATATCTGTCTAAGAAATTTAAAAATAAATTATTTTCAAGTTTCCTAAAGGTCATTTTCTCATTTCTTGTCAATCTGTGGTAGAGGAAGACCATTTTAAGGAGTTTCCATGTGTTGAACTACTTTTCAATTGTCAAGGATTTAGAAGCAATTTGCAGTATTTTAGTAATATTCACCAGTAGCTGATGATGACCTCAAAAAAAAGCTTGGGCTTTCTGGACTGTAAATTTGCACAGTGTAATAAAGTGCCTCTGGAAAAGCTACTGGCTCTGTAACCCACTGTAATATGAGATTTTATGGCCAGCTGCACTGTTGCTTCAGAATGTCCCATGAACATACTAAGATAAATACCTGTTGTTCTATTATATTTATTTAAAACAATAACAGCTTTTTAAAAATTAAATATCTGTTTTGTGCCAAAAACTATATCATATATGTAATACATGTAATCTTTTTAAGTATTTACTGTAGCTCCATTGAATAGAAACTGAAGCTTCCTAACTTAGAAACTGGCTGAGGTCACACAGCTAGCTGGTAAGTGATAAAACTGAATTTAGAACCCAAGTGTACTGGAGTCCAAATTCCTTACTTCTCTTCCTAGCTTTCTGCCTCCTAAGGTGAAGGGAATTTTACTCTATTCTAACAGAAATTATTTTATTTCATTCTAAAAGTCTGTTATTTTGTGTGTTGTTGTAGCCAATATTCATTCATTTATTTTTCCCCATGGATATTTTTCTGATGTCACTTTGATGAAAATAGAGATTAAGGACAGAATATAAATCAAGCAGCCCTACTTTAATAAAACAAATGTTTAAGATCTATATTTTATTTTTTGCAACTCTTGTTTATGAGAAAACAAGGGCTCATTTTTGTAGTTTAGTTTCTGTGCTTTATATTGTGCAATGAGATAGAATTTTAGGAATTTAGCTTGAATATGTTTCAAGTGGAGAGCTTTATATAGTTCAGAATTAACAGATATTTGTGGATGACAACAATAATCATTTTTCAGAACATGATGCCAGAAAGGATATTTATTGGATAACACTATTTTGAAATGCCTTGATATATACAATCTCTTTTAATATTGTAATAATTTTAAAAACAAGATATTACTATTTCTGTTTTACATTTAAGAAAACTAACTCAGATCAGTAAAATAACTTGCCTGAGATCACATGGCTAATAAGAAGTAGAACTGGAATTTTAATTCAAGTATGTCTCACTCCAAAATCTCTTTTTCCATAATATTGAAATGTTGACCTAGACAAAATGAAAAGTCGTTTATCAGTTATCAGTGCCTTCAGTTGGTGGTAACAAAATTTGTCCTCAATGAATCATCTCAGTAGGGGCTTATTGCTTACATAGACTAAAAAGTCCAGAGTTGAACAGTCCAGTTCTCAGATGGTGGATCAAGGAAGTCGTTACAGAACGAAGCATCACCTAACTCTAATTCATTCTCTTTAGAATGTGGCCTCAGCCCCCATGGTTCCAAGATGTGACTCCCCTCACTCGTCATCAGTCCATTTCTCCAGAAAAGCAGTGGTGAAAGGTGAAGGACAAAAGGTATGTACTCACAAATCTGTATTTTATTGAGAAAATAACAGCTGTGCCAGCAGCGTCACCTACTGAGTTCCACTTCCTTACTAGGAAAGTGTCATATGAGCATCCTCTATTATAAGGGAACCTGGAAAATTTGTGTGGATTTTAGCCACATACATTGAAACCACACACGAAAAAACTAGCATTCTGTGAAAATCAAGCAATAGAATTAGCAGAATCGAGCAATAGAATCAGCAATTCTATTAACAATAGAATCAGCAGTATCCAGCACAAAAACAGAAACCTGGGAAAATGAGAGCTAGAGCTCAGTTAAAAATGTAGAGGAATTTATGAAGCCTAGAAAGAGATGATTCATTATTTCTCATAGAAAATACATTGGACAACTAGATAAAAAGGATTATAAGGGAATCATTTGCTCAACAACTTAAATTTATTTTCTGTTAACCTCGCTATTGGTCTAATTATTTGAACACCAAAGAGTGGTATCCTTCGGGTATCTAGATGGTACCATTTACTGTGAGGAAAGGCCCACGAAGGACACCCTAACAGCATAAGGGTCCAATTGGAGTAGTAGTCCCTCGGCCTGTGGGGTGATTTTATAAGTAATCCATTGCCCTGTCCATATCCAATCCATCAGTAAAGCCAAAAAAAAAAAAAAAAAAAAACAGAGCTGTAGACGCTAGATGTTTTTAGACAGAAGCAATTATCACAGTAGTTTGGTGATCAAATATTTGGAACTCTAAACTTGGGAAAAAATAAAACTTTCAGATGACTGAATTCATATAAACTTTTGCTAAACTGTACATGGTTACATTGACAAACCTACACTCCTCAGCCATCAACTTAAAACATGTTGGCCTTTTCCTAGTCATAACAGTAAGTCCTGTTCCCCCGTCTCAAGTATAGACCTAGAGATTCATTATAATTATTTTTTACTTGTTAGAGACATAGGCCTATGTGTATCTATATGCATATGGAATGTTATAAAGAGGAGATAATGAGAGAAAATTACAATCCCTTTCCATCCCAGGATCAAACGTAACAACACAGAAAGAGCAGGTGTTATAGCACATGTGCTGAAATTGGAAGATTTACACAGCCCTGTGTATAGAGCCTGTGCATATTCATGAAGCTCTCTCTGTTTTTCCAAGGTTACCTTCTGAAACTTTGTCTAACCCTGTGGTCCCATGGCAGTTGGTACATTCCTGTATTAATATCTGTCTTGTTGTGTTTAATTATTAGTAAACTTATTTACCTTCTATATGAAGCTGGGAGTTTCAAGCTAGAACACAGAAACCACATCTTGTATATGTTTATAGCTGCATTTTCTGGCATACAGTGGCCTTTCTGGAACTACTAAATTAACCTATTAATGTTCTATTCTCTCCCTCCTAATCTGTTTTTAATGGTGACTTCCTCAAAGAGGTATTCCATATAGAAATATTTTCCAACTAGTCCCATCATCCCTAGTATTTCTCTATCACTTCATTTTGAGCATTTTCTGTAAGTTTTATTTACCAGTACAATGCTTGGCAATGAAAACGTTTTCTGGCTCAATGTAGGCACAATAAGTAAATGTTAAATTAATTAGTGAAAGACAATTATATATATATATATATGATTTTAACTATCATAAATTATGGTTCTGAAAAAGTTACCCTTTTGTAATCAATGAGGATAGTGTTGCCTAAGTCAAAAATGGAGGAAAGGTAAATTATAAAGGAGATATTAAAACTGCCAAATGTACAATGACAGTTGTACATTATTAATGTACATACATTAATGACAATGAGCAGTTCTTAACTTTGAGTGCATGGAAGCTTTGTAAAATATCGATGCCTGGACCTCACCTCTAGAGATTGTGGGTTAATTGGTCTGAGGTGTGGTTAGAGTGCAATGATTTCTAAAGCTTCCATGTGCAGGTAAAGCTGAGAAGCACTAGTTGAGAACAACTATCTAATCGTGATGCAGTGTCCTCTCATGCACAGTGATTCTCAGTTCATGGACCTAACATTGCTGAGATACCTTTCAGTTGAAAGAGTTTTGTGATGATTTCTGCAATTCGATAATGAAGAGATGACAAGGTCTTCATTTGAAACTTCAGTGTTTCAAATCACCTAATACTTCCATTTCTATAAGAGTACATCTTTCAATAAGCCTGGATTTTTTTTCTGCCCTCTTCTGCCACACCCAAAACCAAATCGTACCAAAGCTTAAGGATTGTTCGCTACGTAAGTGAACATTAAGAATACCCCCAAATTTCTTAAATCTGGTCCACTCTAAGCTGTTGGATATTGAGTAATTGTCCAAGAGGGCTGAGATTGGAATTGATGTCAAATAATAATTCCTAAGGCAGATGACACATACATAAGGGTCTGAAATACATTGTATGATGGTGGAAAACAAACACTGGCTTGCCAGTCGGAAGAGATGAGTTCATGTATCCATATCGCCACCGAGGTCGCCCTGCAAATAGGGGAAATTTCCTTTCTCCAGGCCTCCTTTTCCAGAGATTAGATGAGCTATTGAGTTCCTTCTTTTGGCTTTTTTTAAATATACACTGACAAAAAAAAATTGGCTTACATAAAATTGGCTTTTCCAACTTCATGGCTTTTGTTCTTTGTCTTCAGAACAAGATGGAAGCAGGCTAGAAAGGCCCAGATGCAACAGGAAAGGCTGGAGCAGAAATCATCCCAACTGCTGGTGGTGTTATTGTAAAAGTCTGGTGCTACTGTGATATGTTCATGGAACTATGTGTTCAGTGCTCAGAAGTCAGCCTTCTAGGTACCCTAAGGCAACCATCTCTTCTCATGAACTGTCTCCATTGCCGATCTCTGTAATCTAAGGGGGCCCAGAGCAGTGAAAATGATTACGGGGATAGAAAAGTGTTACTTATCTGGAAACAGGAGGAAACCAGGGCTATTTACTAACAAAAAGAGAGGACTAGAAAACAACTCTCAAATTTTTCTCAGTGCGATCAGCACTATTACAGGAATTGAAGATTGACTGTTCTCCTCCAAAGAAAACGGAAAAGAATACAGAATATATAACCGAAGCAAGAGAGAGAGTTTGGTTAGACCTAAGGACCATATATGAAATTGAACCTAAAAACAATATACAAAGGACATTCTGAGTTCATCTGTAAATCTTCAAAAATAGTTTCATGAGCATAGACATATTTAGAGACAGGAGGCTAAACCAGATGACTCAAGACTCTTCCTGAAAAAAAGTGTAGATTTTAAAGTTTGCTTTAAAAGAAATTCCTTTAAAACTAAAATTAAAAAGCATCTATTTGGTTATTCAGAATGAAAAGTAATTTCATTTTCTTTCTCTATTATTTAATTGGCTCTTTTGCCCAAAGCATATGTAAATCCTGAGTCTCAATAAAGCTACAATGGTAATCATAAAAGATTCAAGAGTATTCATTTCTCATTTCATTACTGTAAAATTACTGCCTAAATTCTACCTATTTTTACAGGTTAAAAGCAGCTACTACAGGAGCAATATCTACTGTACTAATCATCACTAACAGCTCTTGACAGAATTGAGAGTATTGAAACACCATCGTTACACAACTGATTACGTAGAGTAACTTTAAAAGGAATGTGTTAAAATGTGTATTTCAGAAGCTCTTTCTTAAAGAGAAATAGAAAAAGAGTTAAAACTCTTTCTGAAAGTTGTGAATTCAGGAGGCTACAGAGGGATGCCCCCGAGAACCTGAAAGTGAGAAACTAAGACTGGCTCTGAGGGTTAAACTGAGAGATCAAAGTACAGCAGAGCAGAAGTCAAGTTGCCTCATAGGAAAAGAATAACTCCTAGGCCTGCGGGGTTTGACTAAGGCTGAATTAAATGTATGAACATTTCTAAAGATAGACTATCTTCCTAACAAGGAGGTGGATCCGTTATAGAAGCACAGAAAAAGCCTGGGGGTCCCTAGGGCAAACTGGCATTGCCAGGTTATCCTTAGCTTCTCTTGCGGATATAGTAGGGTGAGAAAATGTTCTCATTGTCCCTACATTGATGAATCACCAAGTCGTCACTCTGGTGTGCATTTCAGCCCTGTACGCTTCTAGGCCCTAGTGGGCGTGTCTGACTCACTATTCACCCAAGATGCTGCCAGTGCCCAGCATGGTGGCAAATGTAGTGAAAACACAGTATTTTCTGAGTTTACTTATTAGCCCTGAGAACTGATAAGGGATAACCAATGGCCTTTTGAGTGCAGGATTCTGGACTTCAGAACCAAGATTATGCTAATTAGTAAGATTGCCAATAGAATAATTTGGGCAAGACCTTCGGCAACCCCATTTTATTAGAACAAACAATTACATTTCTATCTTCAGAAGAATTGTCTCACCAAAAGAGTAGCTGCTTAAAGTGAAAAATTCATGACGAAACAGATTGCAATAATTTGTTTTCTAGATGAGGGTGACTGTATGTCAGGAATAAGTAAATCTGGATTCAATTCTTCCCAATAATTAGTGCTGTGAGTTTTGATGTCTTTTCACAATAGTTTACTCACCATTAAATTCAGGTATCGAAATAGGAAATCTCTGATATCCTTTCCAGGACCAGCATATTCTCATTTAAGAAAAAGAAAAAAGGCACCTACAGCAGATCTCAAGTCAAGATCTGCAGCAGCAATGAGGGCAAACTGGCAACATGGTGTCTAATAATGTTAAATGGAAATTTTGTTCTGTAAAAACCTTGATGATGGTTCTGTCATTCATAGTACACATATCCAATGAATATTTAAAAAATTATGCTTAAGTATATTTATAATTATCTTTAATTATATATGTATTTAAGTAGTATATAATTATATTTAAGTTTACATAATAATAAAATGTAGATAATATGTGCCCAAAGACATTTCTTTATGTACAAGTAAGGTACATTGTCTGGCATCTGCGGGCTAAACTTTTCTAATATCTTTAACTTTTTCTGGTAATGTTGAATGTTTATATTTTGAATCATTTTTGTTGCTGAATACAAATATTCTAGCTTTTTTTTTTAAATTATGATGTTCAGAGTTAGATAGAATTTTTGGTAAGAACCTACACAGCCAAGTATTGAAATAAGACACAATATTTTATTGTTGTTCTCTTTTTTTTTTTTGAGACAGTGTCTTGCTCTGTAACCAAGTGCCAGGCTGGAGTGCTGTGGTGCAATCTCAGCTCACTGCAACCTCCACCTCCCAGGTTCAAGCAATTCTCCTGCCTCAGTTTCCTGGGTAGCTGGGACTACAGGCACATTTGCTATACTTGTATCAGAGTATCCAAGTGTCACACTAATTTACATTTTGCCACTCTTTTAAATGTTATCTCTTATACTTCCAACCATCAATGGTAGATTTTAACCTCAATTTTACATTAAATATTGTAAAAGAAGTATTGTCCCAAATTGTTAGAAATATCTAATTGTTTAACAATATTCCATTGCGCCAATGCACAACTACTAAACTTTATTTCCGTTTTTTCTTACTGGTACTTTGATTGCTTTCTTTCTTTTTGGTACTAAAAATAAATGAAAACAAAAAACAGTATAAACAATTTGTGTAGAGCTCTTTTCAGCCGTGGATTTGTAAGTGATAAAAGGGAACATTTTAAGCCTCTGTATAATCACTGACAAAGTTATCTCTAACATGGAATACTTACAAAGGTATTAATGATGCATTGTTAAAAGGTGAAAGTAGTTTATCAATTATCATCTTTGTATGGTTCCTGTACACACTGAGGAATATACTACTAGGTTAGTGGTAATTATCTCTTACTGGTGAGATTGTAAGTAATTTTAGCAGTTTGATTGAGGTATAATTGACATTATACAATAAACTGTGCATATTAAAAATATACAATTTGATAAATTTTGACATTTGTATTACCCCTGAAATCATCTCATAATGAACATATTTGTCAGCCCCAAAAGTTTCCCCTGTTCCTTTGAAATCTCCTCCTCCTAACCCTCTAACCGGTCCCCAGAAAACATTGATATGTATCTTTCACTTCAAATTAGTTCTTTTTTTCATAATTGTATATCAATAAAATCATATAGGATGTACTGGGGTTTTTTTGTCTGTCTTCTTTTACATGGAATAACTATACGGCACTTGATCTACGCTATAGCGTATATCAATAGTCTGCTGATTTGTACACATTTTATGAACATATGAGTTTGTTTATTCTTTTGCTTATTGAACTTTAGTCTGTTTCCAGTTTTGTATATTACAAATAAAGCTGCTTAAACATTTATCATTTATGTTGAAATCTGTATGGACATATACCTACATTTCGCTACAACAAAATGAATGTGAAATGGTAGCTCTCATGGAAGGTGGACTTCTAACTTAAGAAACTGCCAAACTGCTGGTGGAAATGTATACCAAACGGTAACTCAGAAATGCTTTGTGGACATCTTGCATAACTGTCAGATTTATTATTAACATTTTCATAGTTTTGATACAACTAAGATTTTAAATTAGAATTTCTGATTATTCATTATTAATTTATAGAAATATTGATCAACATATAAATATGGTATCTGGCAAAGTTGCTAAACCATTTATTAGTTTTAGAGAGGTTTACTACATAGGCCATTATGTGATCTTCAACTGAACACAGGTTTACTTCTTCCTATCCAATCCAAATTGCATATCCCCTATTGCACAGACTAATAAAATATTGAGTAGAACTGTTCAGAGTGGACAGATACCCTTGCTTTGTTTCAGATCTTAGGTGAAAGTATTTAGTTTTTCACTTTATCGGATTGAAGAGGTTCCTTTCTATTCCAAGTTTGCTAAGAATTTACATAAGGAATGAATGCTGGATTCTTTCAAAAACAATTCCTGTGTCTATTAAGGTGATTGTATGGATTTTCCCTCTTTGGTTGTCCATTAATATGGTGAATTACATTGATTAATTTTCAAATATTAAACCAATTTAGTATATCTGAGGTGAGGTTCATCTGATCATGATGTATTATCCTTTTCACATACTTGAGGGATATGAATTACCAAAAATTTGTTAAAAATGTTTTTGTCAGATTTCATGAGGGATATTGTTTAATGTTGTGATGGCTTTGGTCTGGAATAAGAGTAATGTCAGCTTTATAAAATGAGTTGGAAAACATTCTATCCTTTTCAACTTATGGAAAAAGTCATGTAAATTGACATCAGCTCTTCCTAAAATATTTGGTAGACATCCTCAATGGAGCAACCTAAACATGGGTTAATATTTAACCAGAAATGTATTTATTTAATGGACCTGTTTATTCAAAATATTTATGCTGGGAGAGGTTTGGTAATTTGTAACTCTCAAGGAATTTATTCATTTCAACTAGGTTGTCAAATTTATTGCCATGAAGTTTCTTATACTATCCTCTTATTTTCCTGCTGATATCTATGTAGTCTAGAGTGATGACACCTCTCTCATTTCCAATATTAGTCCCTTCTTTTATTTGTGTTTTCTATTTTTTGTTCCTGATCAGTCTTGCTAGTGGTTTATCAATTTTATTTACCTCCTCAAAAGTCTGATTTTGTGTTTAATTATTTTTCTTTATTGTGTTTCTGTTTTCTATTTCATTCATTTCTAGCTCCTGATTTTTATGTTTATTTTTTTTGCTTACCTCAGGTTTCATTTGCTCTATTTTCTCTGGATTCTTAAGACAGAAACAGATTTTTTTTCTTGTGTTATATGGGTGTCTAATGCTAAAAAAAATTATCTCTATGTACTATTTTAACCATATTCCACAAATGTTGATATGTTGTGTTTCTCTTTTTATTTAGACCAAAATATTTTCTAATGTGCTGTTTTATTTCTTTTATACTCAAGGGTTATGTAGAAGTATATTATTTCATTTCCAATATTTGTGAATTTTTAAGATATCTTTGTTTTATTTGCGTGGTCATAAAATACACTTTATGTAACTTGTTACTTTCTAACTTATTGAAAACTTTTTTTAGTGACTCAGAATATGACCTGCCTTGGCAAATATTTATGCACACTTGAAAAAAAATTTATTTTGTGGACACAGAGAGGGAGACAACACACACCAGGGCCTGTTGGGGGGTGAGAAGTGAGGGGAGAGAACTTAAAGGATGGGTCAATGGGTGCAGCAAACCATCGTGGTACACATATACCTATGTAACAAACCTGCAGGTTCTGTACATATATCCTGGAACTTAAAGTAAAACGTTAAAAGGAAAAGAAAAATAAATGTGCTTACTGCTGTTGTCAAGTAGAATGTTCTATAATATGAATTAAGTCAAATTTGTTGATAATGTTGTGTAAGTTTTCATTTAAATTGGTTGATGGTGCTGTGATTTTTTTTTCTATGAGTTCTATTAATTATTAAGAAAAGGTTATTGAAATCGCTGGTTACGATTGTGGATTTTTATACTTTCCTTATAGTTCCTTCTATTTTTTGTGCTTGGTGTATTGTGATGCTTTTTCATTCAGTGTATGAATGTTTAAAATTGCTGTGCACTCGTGATTATTGACTTCTTTATTATTTTGAAATTACTCTTTTCGACTTTGATAACTTTTTTGAAATCTACCTTATGGTCACTCCAGCCTTCTTTTCATTAGTCTTACCATGGTATATCATTTTTCAGCCTTTTACTTTCAGTGTATTTGATTCTTCATTTTTACAGTGGGAGTTTGTGTAGCATTTGAGTGAGTCATGCTTTTCTTAATTTAATTGGATATTAAGACCACTTTTATTTCGTAAGATTCATGATAAGGTAGGCTTAACGTCACTATTCCTCTTTTTGTTTTCTGTTATTGGCTTATTTTCCCTCTTTTACTACCTTCTTTTGGATTTTCATAAATCCATTCTATTCCTTTGTTTATTTATTTCTGTAACTATTGTTATTGGATTCATTGCCTTAGAGTTTATGGAACACATCCTTAATATAACGATCTACCCATAAGTGATATTTTACTGCTTCACACATAGAATAAGAGCCTTAACTAGTATACTTTGGTTTCTTTTCTTCCTGCCTTTGTATTATTGCTATCTGTATATTATTTCCACAAGTGTTATAAAACCCACAGCACATTGCTATTTTTTGCTTAAAACTTAATTATCTTTTACTATTTTTATGTTATTCATTCTCTGTACATCCAGATTTCCATTTGGTATGATTTTTCTATTACTTCATGAACTTCCTTTAACATTTCTTACAGTGCAAGTCTGCTATAATAAATTCTTTCAGCTTTTGTATATCTGAAAAAGCACAGGGCCTTCCTTTCAGAAAAAAAATTTTTTTGGCTTGGTAAATAGTTCTAGGTTTTCAGTTCTTTTCTTTCTGTATTTCAAAAATGTTGCTTGATAGTCTTTTAGATTGCACCATTTTTGACAAGTAATTTGTTTCCATTACCTTTGGTTCTTCTAAATGTAACATATTTTCTCTGGTTGCTTTCACTTTTTCTTCACTGCTTTTAATCAGTTTGATTATGATAGCTCTTAGTGTAATTTTCTCCAGGATTTGTGTGCTTGGGATTGGTTTCTTCCTGGATCTGCAAGTTTATAATTTTATCCACTTTAAAAATATCTTAGCCATTATGTTTTCGAATGTGTTTTTGCCCTATTCCCCTCTTTTAGAGACTCCAATTGCATATATATTAGGCTGTTTGAATTTTCCTATACCTCACTGATTTGCAGGATGTTCTGCTTATTGTCGGTTTGCCTTTTCATGTGCTTTATTTTCAGTGGCTTCTATGGTCATGCCTTTATCTTCACTAGTCTTTTCTTCCCCGATGTATAAACTGCTACTCATTCCACTAGTGTGTTCTTCATCTCAGATATTATAATTTTCAACTTCAGAGGTTTGGTTTTGATCTATATCTTTAATTTTCTCCTTAGCATGGTTAGTCTTTTCTCTTACTTCTTAAACATCTAGAATTCAATTATAATATTCTTTTAATGTCTTTGTCTCCAAATTCCATCATCTGTGTCAATATGTACTGATTAATTCTGGTTTTAATCATCAGTCATGTTTCGAGGCTTTTTTGCATGCCTAGTGAATTTTTATTGGATTCCAGACATTGTGAATTTTACTTTGCTGTATGGTCAGAAAGTTTGTATTCATGCAAATATTTTTCAGCTTTGTTTTGGGAAAACAGTTTGATCATTTCAGATCTTAAATTTAACTTTGTTAGGTTGAGGCAGACCAGCGTTTATTTTAGAATTAATTTTTCCCCATTACTGTAGTAAAACCTTTCTTAGCACTCAAGCCACCTCTGCATGAATAATGAAGGTTTCCACTCAGAATGGCACTGATGCCAGCACTGGGCAGGTTTATGACATTCTTGCCTTTGATCTTTGCAGAGGTCCTATCCCCAGTATTGGGTCATTTCTTCCAACGACCTTGTTAATCAGTTCTCAACATTCAGAGAGACCCATCTACAGATCTCAGACTTCCCCCTCTTTGAAGTTGTCGCCTCTCTGAAGTTCTTCTCTGTGAAGTTTAACCAGCTTTACTCAAGTTCTCAACAAAGATAGACTGTCACATTCCTCCTGGGTGCCCTGCCCTGTACAGTGCCCAAGAAGCTGGGCAATCACAGGGCACACCTAGTTTGTTTTCCATCTCTCAGGGAGCTTCATTACCTATTGTCCAATGTATTGAAAACCATTGTTTTATACAGATTACCTTTTTTTTTGCTATTATTTTAGTAATTTCGGGTAAGAGAGCAAATCTCCTTGTTACCACATCCTGCCAGAAATCAAAACTCTGAATTATTTTTTAAGGTTTTTTGTTTTGTTTCATTTTTAACATTAATTTTGCCTTTAAAATATAGATTATTCAAGTTATTTCTACTGATACCAATTACTTTACAGGAATTGGCTACTGGGGAAAAATAAAGCAGCCCAATACTTCGACTGTTTTTTTAAGAAATGGCTACTTCTTCTGAAGAAATCGCTGGTTCCTGAAACATCTTGTTACAAGCAAAAGGCAAAAGTTTACCATGATCATTTCAAAAGCATTCAACAGCCAACTAAAGAATTTTTCACTTGCCAAAATGGGATATTGGAGTATTAGGAGAATAATAACTATGTGGTGCATTGATGAACATCAGCTATACCTAAATCTATGAGTTCATGAATGATACAAAGAAAATAATTCATCAGTTACCTTTGGCAGATACTTGGGACCAAATCATTATTTTCATAACCAGGAAATAAAGAAAAAAAATTTAAATATACTTTATGCCTTTCCTACAACCAAATGGTAGATAAGGGAAGTTTTTCTTTAGAAAATTATTTCAACTACTAAGCAAAGATAGACTAATAGAATTAGAATATTATTTTTTTTTTGTTTTTTCTTTCTTTTTTTTTTTTTTAGACAGAGTCTTGCTCTGTCACCCAGGCTGGAGTGCAATGGCACAATCTTGGCTCACTGCAACATCCATCTCCTAGGTTCTAGCTATTCTCCTGCCTCAGCCTCCCAAGTAGCTGGAATTACAGATGCCCACCACCACACCCACCTAATTTTTGTATATTTGGTAAAGGCAGGTTTCACCATATTGGTCAAGCTGATCTTGAACTTCTGACCTCAGAAGATTCACCCTCCTCGGCCTCCCAAAATACTGGGATTACAGGCATAAGCCTAATGAAATATTGACTGTAGTCTATAAATGCTGATGGCAACTAAGATCACACACCAAAAAAAATAAGAACCACATGTGATGTGTCCCCTGCTGGCAGTACACAATATGGCCTAAGAAGTATTCTTGCCGAAATCTCAAATCTGAACCTAGTGAAGATTCTACAGCTACTACCCAATTCATAGGATACAGAATACAAGAACATATTAATACCATGGAAACATAGTGAAAAAAAAATCACTTGTCTGAGGGAAATTACAAAACAATCATCCCGGTTTATTCAAAAAATAAACAGCATGAAGAAAGGGCAAGATGAACCTACACACTTTAAAAATATGTCAGGAGATGGGAGGTTTCAGAAGATGCAAATTTCCAGCCTACTCCACCTGGAAACACCAGTGCTGCTTTTATACTTCTACTCATACTAAGTAGTTTAAGCCAAAGAACACAGGAGGTGTTAAGAAACAGCACCAAGAACTAGTTGGGAGGAGGGGAAGAAAAGGTGCCATCGTGTTTCCTTAGAAATGGCTGAAGAAAAACAGTAACTGCCCAGAGATCATCTCATCCAGTGCATGATCCTGGGCCCAGGGAGCCAGAGGAACAGGCCCTAAAGAAACCTAGAAAGAGGACAGTCAGACTCCCAAGCACAGCCCCAGGAACAGAGTGGTCTCCAGAGCATGGGTCAGCATGCACAGGGCTAGATCCAGAATCTCTGTCCATTTCCTGCTTTCTTTCCTTTTCTCTTGCTATGACCTCTTCCTTCTGGTACCAGAAACCCAAAACATTCTGTGGTCCTTTGTTGCTGTCTCCTGCCTAAATGTAATGTTAAAAATAGAGAGAGAAAGAATTAAAGAGATACTTAATGTCTAAACCTCAAGGGAATCTTGATTCAATAAAGTAAACACTGAAAAATGAATTGTGCATCACTGAGAATTTGGACTTTGTAGTGCATTATTTTAAATTTTTTAGACATTTTAAAGAACCCCCTCAAATATGTATTGCATTGTTAAAATGATATGGTATC
Source organism: Leontopithecus rosalia (assembly GCA_028533165.1). Taxonomy (NCBI): domain Eukaryota; kingdom Metazoa; phylum Chordata; class Mammalia; order Primates; family Cebidae; genus Leontopithecus; species Leontopithecus rosalia. The sequence continues at coordinate 67,236,307 of CM052664.1, forward strand.
TGCGATTTGTCTCAAAATAATCCAAAGTATGAGAAGGGGTGAAGTCAATAATCACATAAATGAAACAATATTGGTCATAACTGGTAACTGTTTAAGCTGGATGACAGATACATATTCACTCTACTTGAGTGTTCTAAATTGTCTGCAGTAAAATGTTAAAACCTCATTATCTTCGTGTAAAATATACAGCAGGATCTCAAATAATGTTCTTTCTTTGTAAGGATGAGAGAAAAAGATTGATTCCCACAGGGGCTGCTGTCTGTGTGGCGTTTGCACATCATCCCCACATTTGTGTGGGTTTTCTCCAGGTACTCTGGTTTCCTCCTGTGTCTCAATGATATGTTAGGTGAATCGTCGTGTCTGAATTGCCCCAATCTGAGTGAGTGTGGGTGTAGGTGTGAGTGCACTCTGTGATAAAATGGTGTCCCGGTCAAGACGGGTTCCACCTTGTGCTGAGCTGCTGGGATAGGCTCCAGCCAACTGTGACTGTGAACTGGAATAATTGGTTACATAATGATCTCACTTGTTTTTTTTTAACCTGTCTTAAATGTAGGTATAGTAGACATTTATTTCAGTGTTTAATACTAAGAGTGTTTTGGTCATTCCTTAGAAGATTGGTGATGTTTTTGTGACCAGAAATATGCCATAGAAAGTAAACTTTATTTATTTATTTATTTATTTTAATTGCATTTTGGGTTTTGGGGTACATGTGCAGAACATGATAGACTGAACTGGGAAAATGTGGCACATATACACCATGGAATATTATGCAGCAGTCAAAAACAATGAGTTCGTGTCCTTTGTAGGGACATGGATGAATCTGGAGAATATCATTCTCAGTAAACTTTTATTTGTATCAATTAGCCTATGGTAAAATTAGTTTCATTATGTGTTAGTTTACTTAAAGTCACAATTACCAAGAACCTATCAACTATGTTAAGTGAGAAATTACTGTATTCTAAATTATTTATATATTCTAGACACGTATTATAGTTGTATGATTTTTTAAATGGATTTTTACTTAAAATTTCAATAGTGGATAATAATCCTACCCAGATAGAATGCTGGATACAGTGAGAGTGCCCATAACCTCCTTCAAAATTTTACTGGCTTTGTTTTGTGGTGGTTTTTTTTGTTTAGTTGTTTGATTGAGATGAGGTCTCACTATATTGCCTAGACTGGTCTTAAACTTCTGGTCTCAATTCTCCAACCTCAACATCCCAAGTAGCTGGGACTATAGACGCATACAACCGTAAGGCAAATCCTAGAGGTTTTGGAAAAAAAAAATAAAGTGTGTTTTGCTGTTTATTGTTTTGTCTAAAGTCCATTTTACCTTCAACTTTTTCCCGTCGTTACAACTGATTTTGCAATTTATTAGATGTCTTTGTCTTTGCTTTTCTGCAGGCAGAGTGCCTTCAGCATAAAAGACATTCTGTAATTATTAATGCTTGATTTGTTGCTACAACTCTATAGTCATGAGCTATAGAGCTACTTTGAGTGCTGTGAGATATTTTATTGATAGCTAATGTTGGTCAAATCAATGAAATTCACTTTGAACTTTCACAGAGCACCTGTTACAAGAAAATACCCTGGTGGCACATGTAATACCAAGATAAACAAAATAAGGTCCCTGCCTTGAATTCTATTAAATAACAGAGAGTAAGACACGCTGTAATGAATACGATGAAAAATGCTGTTTAAAAACAGAGGTGCACGTAGTGAAGAGATAGAGGGTCAGGGAAAGTTTCCAAGGATAAATGTAGGAAAGCATCAATTGCTGTAGGCACTGTGTCTTAAGTCTCCCTGCTCCTGGCCTTAAAAGATGAGCTGGACTTCAACATTCGGACAAAGGGCTGCAGTCTAGGAGAGATGGAGAATGATTCCAAAGAAATGACTTTTTTTCGGTGCTTCTATAATAAAGAAAAAAACTTTACTCTTTCTCATATCTTTTTGAAAAACAAAAGAGTTACGGATGATATATTTCTTATCTTGTACTTTGCTGCAGTAATATTTTCACTTTCATGGTAATTCAACGATATTTCAGCTTGATGACAGTCTAATCATTTTGTAAACATCACAAACACTTGAGTCAAGGGTAACATTCGGTCTGTTGATATTTTATATTTGGCTACCCAGGAAAAGAGAGTTTACCATTAAATGTTGCCTCCTGAAACATTATTAATAGGGACTAGGGGCAGAAATCCTATGTTAATATGAGAAATGAACTATCAATAAATCATAACTTTAATTTTTAAATAGCAATCGTTACTCTTTAAGTATATTTTTGCATTTATTTTTATTTCTCTGTGGTATTATAAAATCTTTTAGAATGTACTGTAACTCACTTAATCGCTCGTATATTCTAAGCAGCGCTTCTGGGAATTCTTAACAGTAACAGCATGAAGTGGGTGCTAAGAACACTGCAGCTTGCTTTATAATTTACAATGTAGGTGTAAATCCTTTCTCTTAAGAATAGCACAAAATTGCCATTTAATTCACTTTAGGAACATTTATACTTTAAAGTAACACTGTGTTTCCTTCAAGCTCTAACCAAGTGAAATGTTCACCCAAAGAACTGCACATGTATAATGTATAATCAGTGTAATGTTACATGATGATGATTGTATAATAAATAGGAACAATCCTGTTAGTTAATATCTCGACTAAGCCCATAATTACATCTAGTGAAATATCTTACATTTCCAAGATATCTGGTTCAAATTGTCAATGTTAACAACCTAAGATTTATTTCAAAAGGTGAGTCCATTATGGCAAAGGCTAGAAAGTCAGATAGGAGAGAAAGAAAAATCCTATTATCAGATTGTAGAGATGCTAAAATAATGCATGTTTATACAAAGCATACAAAAGTCACAGAGGATGCTGAAGGGGAAACGAAGCCCTGGAAAAGTAAAGTATCAGGTTGGTAAAGCTGACGAGTGAATGGTAAACATCTGGGAATGACAGCAGGCCAAGAAATACCCAGGTTGGGGAGTGTGGTAAAAACCAAAGCAGGGAAGTGTGTACACAGGTGTACTTCGAGTCAAGAGGTGTGATTCCAGAGATAGGAGAAGCAGTTTCACGAACGTTTCCTCATTTATGCTTTTTCTATGAATGAATAATATTGAAGCCAATAAAATGTTTAATGTTCAGGAAATGAACTGTGACTTTCTCATTTTATGTAATGATCAAGAAGAAAATTGCAAAGAAAATTGAGAGAAACGCTGGGCGCAGTGGCTCACGCCTATAATCCCAGCACTTTGGGAGGCCGAGGCAGGTGGATCACGAGATCAAGAGATCAAGACCATCCTGGTCGACATGGTGAAACCACGTCTCTACTAAAAATACAAAAATTAGCTGGGCATGATGGCCCACGCCTGTAATCCCAGCTACTCAGAGGCTGAGGCAGGGGAAATGCATGAACCCAGGAGGCGGAGGTTGCAGTGAGCTGAGATCACACCATTGCACTTCAGCCTGGGTAACAAGAGCAAAACTCTGTCCCCCCAAAAAAAAGAAAAGAAAAGAAAAAGAAAATTAAGGGAACAAAAGCACAGCCAATGTAAGCATAAAGCAGACACCCAAATAGAACACTGAGGAATAGAAAGTTTGAATTGACTTATGATTTATTTATCCATTTCAAATATTTATCATGACCTGACTGATTGTTAAGTGCTGCTCTAAATATTAAGCATTCAGCTATAATGAAGATAAACTCCCTGTTCTTTTGGAGCTGCTAGGGGGAGAGAGACTACAGTTACACACAAATAACTTTATATCATGATTGATATTTTAGTAGCTATAGAAAATGGGTTAATGCGCTAGAGGTTGAAAGGGTTTGGACACTTTATGAGCTGAATAATGAGGGAAGGCTCTCTGTAGAGAAGGTGACATTTGAGCTGAGAACCTGAATTACACACAGGAAGGAGCCAGTTCTTCATTCTTGGAAAAATAAGAGCTGGTGCCCAGGCATTGGGACTCAAGGGGCCAGGCATTTCCACAGGGTGGAAGAATAGTGGGCCTAAAGTCCCACAACCAAGGTGAGACTGGTAAGAAATCTGGGAAGTGGTCACTACTTGTGTATCCTCCTAGGCCATGGTGAGGAGCTCAGTCATGGGACACTAGTGGAGGGTTTTTAACAGGAAGGACACATAATCTGATTTGTACTTTGAGAGGATCGAGCTGCTCTGGGAAAGCAGTAGGAAGATAAGAAGTGGACGCAGAAAGAACAGATAGGAGCTGTTGCATTCGCTCAGATGTGTCTTACGTTAAGACAGCTGCAGTGGACACAGTGGAAGTGATCCATTCATTCTATAGCTTGAAAGTCATCCTAAAAAGAATTGCTGACCAATTAATGTCATTGTTTGTCCTAAGCAACTATGTAAAAGGCAGGAATTACTTTGGTGTTGAAATCAATTACTAGTTTATATAAGCATATAGTTGGATATTTATGTCCAAGTTGAGGAGAGACATTAGTGTTGAAGTTAAACAATTCATAGCCAATGGCTTTTAGATGGCATTTAAAAGCAGGGACAGAATAAGCTCATCTGAAGAAAGAAAGTAATTAAAGAACAGGGCCAAGAGCCAAAGTGTGGCCTTAAGCCAATATTTAGAGATCAGGTAAAGAAGAAATGCAACATAAGAAATGACACTGAGCCAGGAAAAGCAGGAAGGATGTGACCAACTGTGTCAAATGCTGCTGAGAGATAAAACATGATGAAGTCCAAGAATCGACTGTAGCGTTGGTAGGACAGCGGTCATTGCTGCTGGTCTAAATGAAAACTGCTTTGTAGCAATGCTGGAGATGTGTGAGCTGAAGGACATAGACACAAGCAAGGAGAACGGAGAGTTGTACACAATTGTTTCCAGGAGTACGGCATTTTTTTTTTTTATTTTGAGACGGAGTTTCGCTGTTGTTACCAGGCTGGAGTGCAATGGCGCGATCTCGGCTCACCGAAACCTCCGCCTCCTGGGTTCAGGCAATTCTCCTGCCTCAGTCTCCTGAGTAGCTGGGATTACAGGCACGCCAGGAGTACGGCTTTAAAGGCAGAGAAAAAGATGGTAGATGGTATGTGGAAGACATATCATCAAGGGCCTGCTTTTTCTTTCTTTCTTGTATTGTTTCTTTTAGGATGGCTAATAGCAGGCATGCATGTGCGTACAGCAGAGAGAGTAACCCAGTAGTGAGGAAGAAATCGATGCTGCGGGACAGAGGGAATAATTGCCGAAGCAAAGATCTTGAGGTGCTGAGAAGAAAGGATGACCCTAATTTCCTTAATGATGCAGTAAGTGTTTGTTTACTGTAAGTCTTAGCTAAGCCATTGGATAAGGCGATTCTAATTTAATTCTTCTGGGCTAGGTCTTGTGCATCAATATTTCTTTAAAAGCTCCCTGGTTACTTCTAATGTGCAGCCACAATTGAGAAGCAGTAATCTAAACAATAGTGTGTCGTGTTTCTCCTTCCTTGACTTTTCTTTCGAGTTTTATGACATATATATTATATATGTATAATACATGTCATATAATTTATATGTATATAATATATAAATAATATATAATATATATATTATATATTATAATATATAAATATAATATATATATATTATAATATATAAATATAATATAATATATAAATATAATATTTATATAATATATTATATATTATAATATATAAATATAATATTTATATATTATAATATATAATATAATATTTTATATATTACAATATATAAAATAATATATTATATATTATGTATAGGTATATTATATATGCATATATATACATATATATTATATATCATATATGTATAATATATTATAAAAATATATTATTTACATATATCTATAATATATTATAGATATTACTTATACATATATCTATAATATATTATAGATATTATATGTATAATATATGTCCCCAGGAGTTTACTGTTTAGTTGTGCATGGACCTTATAGAAACAGAATCACACTCTATTTATTCTGTATATCTTGCTTTCTTCTATTTATGTTATTCATATATGATGGTGTGTGATGCTCTAACTCATTCATTGTCACTTCTCTAAAGTGTCCCAGGTATGAAAATGTACAATGAATGCATTCTCTTGTTTGGTGAATATTTAAACAGTTTTTTTGTTCTGTTTTGTTTAGTTTTTAAGTACTGAAAATTAGGCTGGTATGAACTCTCTTGAACATGCAATTGACTTGCTAATACAATCGTTTCCTGGGAAGTGGAAATATAAACTGGTATAACTAATTTTTAAAAATTGATATTAGATATTTGCTTTTCAATGGTAATTATACTTTATGTTCAGTTCTGTAACTGCTGCTTATCACATACTATGTTTTGACAATGTTTTAAAACCAAATGCTTTACACTTTGTTGCAGTTCAATTTAATATTTCTCTTCATTATTTGTTTTATTAATTTGTGCTTAGAAAATTCTCCACCATCCAATATCAGGTCAAAATTTATGTGGAATTTTCTTGGTTACATTTATTGCAAATCTAGCTCTCTAAAATACCTGAAAATTTTTATAAAATATAATTAAAAGATAAATTACAAGTTGGAAAAAAATTGGCATACAAGGTGTCAATAGGAAGAAAATCTACCAAAAAACTGGCTCTAGACATGAACAGGTAATTTACCAAAAAGGCATCATTGCTAATAAACATGTGGGCTGTGTTCAACCTCAGTAATTGAAAAAAATAGAATGTAAAACTATTACATAACAGTTTTCACACTAGTCGACTTTTAAACATAAAAATGTATAAGTCAACCGTTCGTAAACATTGTGGTAAAAGTATTTATAGTACCAAATTCTTGGAAAATAATTTGATGACATGTATCAAGAGCCATTTTTAGAGCTATAATTATTTGTCTACAATTCTGTTGACTCAAGCTGAGGATGATTCCAGATGTGGATGAGGATACACCTTCAAAGATGTTCACTGAATTGTTTATAATAGCAAAGGAAAAAAACGAAGTTTGAAAAATGTAAATGACCCCAAATAGGACAATCATTAAATTGTTGCTTATATAATATCAAGTCATTTTTTAAAGTTTTCAAAAAATAATGAGAAGGGAAAATTCTCATAACTGAAAAAAGATTAATTACATATATATACAATCTATAATCTCTGTTTTATAAAATGTTTCTTTTTTTTTTTTTTGAGATGGAGTTTCGCTGTTGTTACCCAGGCTGGAGTGCAATGGCGCGATCTCGGCTCACCGCAACCTCCGCATCCTGGGTTCAGGCAATTCTCCTGCTTCAGCCTCCTGAGTAGCTGGGATTACAGGCATGCACCACCATGCTCAGCTAACTTTTTGTATTTTTAGTAGAGACGGGGTTTCACCATATTGACCAGGATGAGTTTCAATCTCTTGACCTCGTGATCCACCCGCCTCGGCCTCCCAAAGTGCTGGGATTACAGGCTTGAGCCACCAGCGCCCGGCCTATAAAATGTTTCTAGCTGTATCTTTCTACCTGTCTCTCCCTCTCTCTTTTAGTCTATCTTAATACATGCCAAAACATTAAGATGGTTCTTTCTGGATATAAGAAATAAAGACGCATTTTTTTCTTTTTATAGCTTGTTTTCTTATTGTCTTTAAATATGCTACTAAGGCGGCCTCTCTCTATTTGAATTAGCTGAGCAGTATTTGATCTTCAAAAATACAACAGGTTAAGTGCTAAGAATAAAACCATCTTCATGGAGATTTATTAGATCTTCCCCTGGACATGTACATCTCCATCTGGGCACTCAGGTTTGTCAAGTAAACCTTTGTCCCTCATTACCTGCTTTGCTTTTTTCTTCTTTTAAACCCTGAATCTACCTCTCCAACCTCCAGCAACAGCCATATAGCCAGGCTGACAGGAGTTGACTGACCTGCATCAAACACTACCTGCTAGTATCCCTCACACAAAATGAAGTAAAAGAGGAGATTTCGAAGAAAGCAATACCACTGCAGCCACACTGGGTGCAAGCTTTGAGAATCCTGGAGCTTTGTACATGAATGAACCAGAGAGAACCTGTGGTGTGCCAGGAAAACCCATAGGCCCTGCAGAGACATACTGTTGATTTTGAGTCGAGGTTCTCTCTGAGATGCTTCATCTGTAAAATGGGGAATTATACAAGTTCCCTTCCAGGGATGTCATGGAATTACATGAGAATGATTTAAGCTTAACGCTCATGCATGGTAGGTAATGAATGTTGCTGTCATTACATCATTTCAGATCCTCATGTAAAAAATTCAAGGCTTGTCTCCTGACTGAGATGGTTTAGACTTTTTAGCTAATACATTATAAATGATGAGAAGTCACAGTGTCATTTTCCGCGGGAGGTCATATTGATCCTCTCTTGTAACAATATCCTTTTTTGCAAAACTTTGCTTTTTATGCCATATTATTGACACACGGATTTTGCAAGATGAATATCGATGCTGCAGGTCCTTTTCCATTCTTTAAAGTGCAGCTAACCATTTTATTTTAATCTGTTGCTTTCAATGCATCAGTAAGTGTTGGTAATAATGTAGAATTTTTTTCTAGAGATGGGGAAAAATTAACCTGTACCAAGCAATTTCTTGAAGTTTCTAGAGAAGCATGTGGCTGCAGCTGCGAACTGTGTTCTCCTCTTTGCAGACAGAAGGATACCTCAGCCCCTGTGATGGAATGAAAGAAAGATGGGAGCTGATTCTAGTCCACAGAGAAGGGGATGTGTCTCAGGCAAGTGAAACCAGAAACAGGGAGGAGACCCAAGTTATATTTTCAGAGATCCAAGAAAGAAGGCAGAGCTGGAGATCAGGGCAGCACAGGACTGTGATACAACAAGATCGATTACAGAAATGTCTACAGAATATCTTAGTCCTAACAGGGAACATGGACAAGAAGCATGAGTGAGGAGGATGCATCTCTAATTTGAGCTGGCAGTGATGACAGAAAAAGACAGCCATGTGAGGAGGAAACCCACCTAGGGGCTCTGTCCACTGTGCAGTGATGGCTTAGCCTGTGTTGATGGCCTGAAGCCATGCTTCTTCAGACTTCCTCATGTCATCCTCGGGTCAATGTCCTTTGAGTAGCATTTGAGAGGTCGCCTCAAGGCAAAGAATCCAATGGACAAAATTTGTCCTGAACAGCATGAGGCTTTCTTCTGTATCCTTCTGTCCCTACTCTGAGATGCTTCATGTCTTTCATGAAATCACGGTATCCAGCTACTTACACAGAATATGGGTTGAGAAATGAGATAGTCATGTACATCCCAATGTCCATTTTTACCTCCTTTGTAGTAAGCCATCAAAGGCTTCATCACCAATCAGAGAGATCAGGAAATACTTTGGAAAAGCCAAAGATCCATACTTGTTAGGATGTCTATCCCCTAGAAGCCCAATACCAGTTTTAATTTTTTAATAGAAACTCCCTTTCTCAAAACTATTTCTGCCCCAATCTGTCCTTGGTTTGCATGAGTTTGGCTACCTTGTGGTTGAAAACATTGAACTTCACAGAAAGGAGCACATCAAGCCACCATTGCCAAGCCCCATCTTAGCTTAAATTGTTCTGTCACCACTGAAGCAAACTTACAGCCAGTGGAGACAGTTATATCAGTAAAAGCGTGGAAAGAAAGGTCCAGTACCATGGTTTTCACCTTGGCTAAATGGTCAAAGTCCCTAGAGATGAGTACAAAACACGGTTTCCTGACTTCACTCCAGACCAACTGAATCGCAGACTTTTTACGGCGGGTCCTCAGCACTTCATTTGTAAGAAGATCTGTGGATAATTTGATGCACAGTCTAGTTTTGGGAACTCGACATGGGATAAAAGAGCTTGAGTAGAAATGGCAGCAGCTAGAAAATCATAAGCATATTGGTCTCTAATTTAACGTCAAGCCATGCTATTTTCAGTGCTGGAGGGGTGAGGCAAGGCCACTCGATGTGAAATGCCAGAACAAAATGTGTGTATCTCAGAATGTCTGAGGAGCTCAGACTTCATCTTCCATGAGCACGGGCAAGAGAGAGCACCACAGACAGAGAATCTTTTTTTTTTTTTTTGAGACAGAGTCTTGCTGTATTACCAGGTGCCAGGCTGGAGTGCAGTGGCGTGATCTTGGCTCACTGCAACCCCCGCCTCCCGGGTTCAAGCAGTCCTCCTGTCTCAGCCTCACAAATAACTGGGACTACCACCTCCCAGCGCATGCCACCACCTCCCAGATAATTTTTTTTTTTGTATTTTTAGTAGAGACGGGGTTTCACCATGTTGGCCTGGATGATCTCGATCTCTTGACCTCGTGATCTGCCCACCTCGGCCTCCCAAAGTGCTGGGATTACAAGCTAGAGAATCTTATTTGTTATTCCAAATCTGCAGACAAGGTGTTTTAATGTAAATACAAAGCTAGAAATAGTAAAATAATCAAACAAAAATTAAACAAAACCACTTAACTATCCTGCAGTGGGGAGAAGTTGATTTAGTTATAGTATTTCCATACAATGAAAATAATTTAGGTGATTGAGAATAAGTACATTTATATAGTAAAGATGTTATAATACATCTTTATATTATTGTTGATGAAAAATTGTTATAAATATGACATAAACATCATATATGCTGTCACTAATATATGCCTAAAATTATACATGCATGAACACATAACAATGTAGCTAAAAATATTACAAACATTTTTATTAAAATATTTCAAAATTTGGCCGGGCGCGGTGGCTCAAGCCTGTAATCCCAGCACTTTGGGAGGCTGAGGCGGGTGGATCATGAGGTCAAGAGATCGAGACCATCCTGGTCAACATGGTGAAACCCCGTCTCTACTCAAAAATACAAAATATTAGCTGGGCATGCTGGCACGCGCCTGTAATCCCAGCTACTCGGGAGGCTGAGGCAGGAGAATTGCTTGAACCCAGGAGGCGGAGGTTGCGGTGAGCCGAGATCGCGCCACTGCACTCCAGCCTGGGTAAGAAGAGAGAAACTGCATCTGAAAAAAAAAAAAATTTCAAAATTTTTGCTGTGGTTATTTCTGAGAAAGGTGATCAAGGGTGTTTTTTATTATTATTATTTTCCGTTGTTTTCTGAATGTTTGCAAGGAACATGCATTTTTTTTTGTAATTGACTTAATTAAAGAAAATAGCACAATGACATTTTAAAGGCTCTGCAATGTGCTCATGCTCTCGGCATCTTTCACTTAAAGTATCACAATAGCTTCCCCTCAATTATCTTCACTTTGGATCTTGACCGTTTTCAGTTAACTTTGTCGATACCCTAAAATGCAGGTTAACTGGTATCCATCTTCTCCAAATTCAGTAGCTTGACTCAGCTACCAACCCAAGTCTAGCTCCAGCACAGGTCATTCCAGTTTACTCATGATCTTCCTCCACTTCTGTTTCTCACTTCATTGCTCCATCCATCTCCCCACTCTGCCAGGCTCTCATCCCATCAGAATACCCCTGGTGCTCCCAGCACACAAAATATTTTGAATGTTAAATCTTTTGTACTTTTTTTCCTTTACTTTCTAGATTAGATTCATTCTTCAAAGACCACCCAGAGATTACTACCCACTTCGGGCTTCACCAGCCACACCCTCAGAAATTTTAAGCATCACTTATTTTTTAATTGTATTGAGTTTAATAAATTACAATTGTATCTATTTATGAGGTAAAAAGTGATACTGTGATATATGTATATGAGGTAGAATGATTGAATCAAGCTATTTAACATACCCAGCATTTCAAATACTTAGCATTTCCACTGTGCCTACATGGCACATTGATTGAATGTACACATACCATCCATTTTTATTCTTTCCTGTTCATCATTTACAGGCCTGTTTCCACTGAGGGACTGAAGCCTCTTGGAGCAAAATTATCTACCTCTTCACCTCTGGATATTTCCCATTTCCCAGTTCAGTGTACTGCAGATTGTCCTCACTAAATAAAAATCACTGGGCCGGGCGCGGTGGCTCAAGCCTGTAATCCCAGCACTTTGGGATGCCGAGGTGGGTGGATCACAAGGTCAAGAGATCAAGACCATCCTGGTCAAAATGGTGAAACCCCCTCTCTACTAAAGATACGAAAAATTAGCTGGGCATGGTGGCACGTGCCTGTAATCTCAGGTACTCAGGAGGCTGAGGGAGGAGAATTGCCTAAACCCAGGAGGCAGAGGTTGCAGTGAGCCAAGATCGTGCCATTGCACTCCAGCCTGGGTAACAAGAGTGAAACTCCATCTCAAAAAAAAAAAAAAAATCACTGTCATGGTTTACCTAAATGCCTACAGTGTTAATAATCCAAATAATGCCTTTCTTCCCTCCCATACACTTTATAACTCTACAGGATTAGAGAAATGGAACCTTCTAGACATTTCTGGTGGTAATGGAAAATTGTTCAACCACTCTGGAAAATAGTTTGGCATTTTCCTATAAAACTAAACATGCAATTACCATATGACCCAGAAATTGTACTATTTATCCCAGAGGAATGAAAATTTAAGTTCACACAGAAAAACTTGTATTATCCATGTTTTCATGTTTCTGTTTCTGGTGTTTTGACATCTGAGGTCTTGTTAATAGGGAGGGACTGCCACTCCCACAGGTTAGCAGTTGGAATTCCTAGAGTTAGCAGAGGGCTTTTTGACTCTCGTTAGTGTGCCTTTCATATACGTATGTTAGTCCATTTTCACACTGCTATAAAGAATATCTGAGACTGGGTAATTTATAAAAGAAAGAGGTTTGACTTGGCTTGGGAGGCCTCAGGAAACTTTACGATCATGGTGGAAGGTGAAAGGGAAACAAGGCACTTCTTATAAAGAGGAAGAAGAGAGAGTGAACCGTGCAAGTACCACACTTTAAAACCATCAGATGTCGTGAGAATTCACTCACCATCAAAAGAACAGCGTGGGAAAGATCACCCCCATGAACCAATCACCTCTCACCCTGAGCCACCCTCAACTTGTGGGGCTTACAATCTGAGATGAGACCTGGGTGGGGACACAGAGCCAAACCATGTCAATATCCAAACAAACCAATCCAAAATCTATACCCTGATATGCCTGGGCTTTCAGGGGTTCTTACTCTTGTAAGACACTATTCCTCTGCCCTAATCATCCCAAGGCCAAGCATTAGCCAGCTTCAACACCCTGAAGCATACTGAAATTATTCGTGTTGGCCAATTCTAAACTTGCTTAGTCCATTTGCTTTAGAACAAATGGCCCATTTTTTTCTGAGTAAACTATAGTAAAAGCTGTCCTGAAGACTCCCTTGCTCTCTCTCTACCTGCAACTGACCTTGTCGTTCTCTGGTATGGTCCTGCAAGGAACGACATTCTACCCTCCTCTCGGGAACTTTGAAAAATAAACTTTCTAATGGCAATGTCTCCTGATCTGTTGGGCTCACCATATCTGAATAAAGACAAAACCCCAGGTGTGTTTTAATATAAATCTTCACAATAACTTTATTCATAGTAGCCATAAAACTGGGAATAACTCCGATATCCTTTAAAGACTGAATGTTTAAGCAAACCACCACATCCTACCATGGATTATTACTCAGCAATAAAAAGGAACAAACTGTCAATACATGTAACAATTTGGGTGAATCTCCAGAATTATTCAGTGAAGAAAAAAAGCCAAATCCAAAAGGCTACCTACTGTATGATTTCATTTACATACCATTCTTGAAGGGACAAAATTGTGGAAAAGAAGAGATTTGTGGTTGCCAGGAGTCAGGGGCATGGCCAGGGCAGGAAAGAGGTGGATGTGAACACAAAGAGCGAGTGGCATGAGGGATTTTTGTGGTGACGAAAGTGTTCTGTATCTTGACTGTATCAACACCAAGCTCATAGGTATACTATTGTATTACATCTTGGAGAAATGTTACCATTGGGTGAAATTGAGCAAAGAGCACACAATTATATGTGAATCTGCAATTATTTCCAAATAAAAATTATAATTAACATAAAGCATAAAACTGTTCAACAAGTAGCTCATGACTGTGACTATTAATATCTTTTAACAAACATAATTATCTATCCAACATCATCCACCTGACAGATAAAAATCTGCTACTGGCTATAACACGTTAGACCAAATAATAGCTGTGTGGTTAAAATATATGCGCACACACACACACACACACACACACACTACAAAATACTGTTTATCATAGGTCTTCATAGGGCAAAGAGAAGAAAGATGATAGATATTATATATAAGCTATGTCATAGTATCTGATCTTGAAGAACATGAGTAATATGTAGAGTGATCAATAGTATTAGTGTCAGAGTGATTATTTATTATCCCTTTGTTTTAGAATTGTTATGATGAGAGTAATATAGTCAACCAAAGATTTTAATTACAAAAGTAATTAACTTGCCATAACTGTATAATCAAGAGACCAGCTAAGGCTATGATGCAGTGAGGAGTTACAAACCATAGTCAAGGGCACAATTATGTCCAAGAAGACTGTACTTAGCACCAAACACTTCATCAAAGTCATGACGAAAGCAAAATGCATGCTTGTAAGTGTCCATCAAAACAAATCCAAGTGGATGCTGGATGCTTAAACAAACTGAAGAGGAAAAAGAGGTGGTAAGTCCAGAAAGTGGTGGTAAGTCCACCAAACAATCAGAGACAAGTAGGCATCTGAAGTGTGTAAAGGGTGAGGACGGAAGGCTTGCAGACACGGTTCCTGGAATGCGAATGATAAAGGCCTTGGGAATCAATTGACAGGATTTGAGGAAAGTCCATGGAAACAGTAGGAAACATGGAACAAAGTAATGTGGTGTTAACTAAGCAGTAAGCGATACTCCTCTTTACTGACTGTTAATGAGAAAGAAATGGGAAGGTGGGTGCAGGATAGATACTCGTGTACTGAACAATAGGTTCAGCAATGGCGGCTCTGGCTGTGGCTGCGTCTTCCTTGGGAGGAGGGACTTCTCAATGATGGTGAGAAGTTTGGCTTGTTCTTCACTTTTACACTGTTGGTGGGAGTGTAAATTAGTTCAACCATTGTGGAAGACAATGTGCTGATTCCTCAAGGACCTAGAAATAGAAATTCCATTTGACCCAGCAATCCCATTACTGGGTATGTATCCAAAGGATTACAAATCTTTCTGTTATAAAGATGCATGTTCATTGCAGCACTATTTACAACAGCAAAGACCTGAAACCAACCCAAATGCCCATCAATGATAGACTGAACAAGGAAAATGTGGCATAGATACACCATGGAATACTATGCAGCCATATAAAAAAATGAGTTCACCTTCTTTGTAGGGACATGGATGAATCTGGAAACTATCATTCTCAGCAAACTGACACAAGAACAGAAAACCAAACATCACATGTTCTAACTCAAAGGCGGGGGTTGAACAATGAGAATAGGTGGGCATAGGGAGGGGAGCATCACACACTGGGGTCTGTTGAGGGGGCTGAGGGATGGGGGATGGGGAGGTTGGGGAGGGATAACATTGGGAGAAATGCCTGATGTAGGTGGTGGGAAGATGGAGGCAGCAAACCACCATGGCATATGTGTATCTACATAACAATCCTGCAAGATCTGAGCATGTACCCCAGAACTTAAAGTACAATAAAAAAAAATAAAAATTTTATTTAAAAAAAGAAAGAAATTTGGCTTGTTCCCTTGGGCTATGAGAGGGCCAAAGTGTGTAATGCTTGTTAAGGAAAAGTATTTCTTAATGCTTATTTCCCACCTGCAGTCTATTATTCCAACCTTGGATTTATTTAGGGATAATAGTAAAATGTCTCAGGTTCCTCTGCAGTGGATCTTGGCTACTATAAAGGAGCTTTGACCTTTTGGGGAAATTTTCTTGGAGAAAGTCAAGCTCCCATGGTGTATTAGTTTGCAAAGGCTGCTGTAACAATGTACCGTAAACCGGGTGACTTAAACAATAAAAATGTATTATTTTATGGTTGTGGGGACCAGAAGAAGTCCAAGAATCAAAGTTTTGGTGAGGTTCTTCCTCCCAAGTTCTGTGAGAGAAGGATCCATTCTATGCCTCTCTGCTTGGCTTAGAGGTGGCTGCCTTCTCCCTGTCTCTTCATATTATTGTCCCTGTATGTGTGTCTGCCTCTGTGTTTACATTTCCCCTTTTATGACAACACCAGTCCCATTAAATTAGACCCTCCCCTGATAATCTGGTTTTAACTTGATTATCTCCATAAATACCCTGTCTTCAATAAGGTCACATTTGAAGTTAGGGCTTCAATATATAAATTCGGAATTCAAAGCATAACACATGGGAAACCACAGATGAGGTATCAACTATGACTTAGGCACTTAGTATTCTAGATTGGGTTAACAGTGTTGACGAAGATCCCCTACTAGATAAGAAACTGACCCAAAGATTGGGGAAGCGAGGAGCTCAAACTACATTATCTCAATTTGAGACAGACAAGCAACTTGCTGTCCTACCAGACACTTGGATTGTGCTAATGGAGTGTGGGGTGGTTTTACAGTGGGGAAGGAGGCTAAAGTGGCCTTGTGGGTGTGACCTTTTAAAAATTTAATGCACTATTGCATTTGCTTCTACATCTGAATGTAGAGGAATCAATGTGTTGCATGTTTTGCTGCTCCATATATTCCAGAGGGGATTCTTTAATTCAGGAAGACCCACAGGTAGAGAAGTATCAGTGTGACATATAAATTGCTCCCTAACTCCCATTTATGGCAAGGCGCTTCCCGAGATGCACAGCCTTTCAGTACCAGTGAGTTACTTCGTCTTTTTCTACCCGTGAGTCCATCTGGATATAGTAGAAGTAGCCCTACGCCAAGTTCTCATTCAAATAATGGCCCGTTGACAAAAATTAGAAATCTTTGTCACCACAGCCTTGACTGTGGTGTTACCAAACCTCCACCAATAGTGAGGGGTCGGAGGGGTGGTGGTCTCCTTGCTGATATAAACAGTCTTCAGGGTTACGCTTGCCAAGTAAAGCATCCTCAGACCATGTGGGCAGATTTATGACGCTCAGTCCCTCTGGGAGTCAGGAAAAGTGCTCTTTCTTTAAACCTCTACCATGCAAAACGAAGCTGAGTTACTACACTTGTCAAGTGTTGAAGAGAAATACAGCATATGCCTCATCTGGGCCTTCTGTTTGGTCTCTTACATCAGCTACCCTGCAAATCAACATCTTTTGAGAGTAGCCCCAGTGCAAGAAGCCATATGGGGAGTTGTGCAAGCTATGGCACTCATTCCACTCTTGAGACCCAAAGCCCTAATGACCCCTTTGAGCTGAAAGTCTTTGTGACTGATGATTTTACCAACTCAAGCCTCAGGCAAAAGGAGGCACCCTCCATCTGGAGGTTCCCCTTGGGGCTGCTTCCCTGACAAGGCTACGAGGTAGTCTTAATAGTTTTGAAGCTATTAGTTTGTTTCTGGGGTTTTCTGGACATCTGACATCTGAACATCTAAAAAACGGAGGCCTTGCGACTCCAGCTTGATATTCTCATTTTGGATGGCTGAACTCAAACTCAATAATGAGATAGGAAGGGCCCAGTAAAACTTCTTGGTCAAGTGGAAATGGTCCCGGCATTAGCTTGGCTTTACATGAAAAAGTGGCAGCTATCTCTTTGAAGAAAGAAGCTTTTCTACAAACTTGGGCTTAGTTTACTGACAGTTTAGCTAAGCTAAAACTTGATGGTATGCACTGGCTGATGTGACTGTTCAACCTCAGCATCTGATTTCCGAAGAACAGAAAATGGAAGTGGTCCCTCTACTCAGTGAGCAGAACTCAGAGTCGTTCTTTTAACTCTAGCCAATACTCCCGTTGGTGAACCTTGTTTTATTTTTACTGACTCTTATAATGCTGTCAATAGTCTAGCTCTTTAAATTGCCACTTGGAAAGCTAAGACTGGCAGGTTAAAGATACCCCTCTTTGAGACTGAAAAGCGTGGAAGCAAATCACAGCTTCTAAGCAACTGTGTAAGTCACTCGTGTAGATGCCCACAGCAAACAGCTGTTCTCTGATGAGACTGCCTGGACTCAAGCTGCCGAATAAGCCAGTACCACTCCCAATGCTGCAGCTGCCACCTGACCATCATCATAAGGGCGCGGAAATATATCCATAGATTACCACAAAGTAAAGGACTTGACATTTCTGATGCAGAGGCTGCTGCCGCAGGTATGATGAGACTCCTTCCAAAACTGACCTGTTTGCCTTGGGGTGAAGGGAGTCCCACTGCATGGGACACCATCCCTGCCTGATCCTGGTAGCTCTGTTACGTGAGCCTTTTGACCCTCCTTCAAGACGATCAGTGGTGCTTCTCCACTTCTGTCTGTAGCTTGCCTTTCACACGCTTAAGGCAACTTTTGATGAGTAAAAGTGTTTGAATTCAATTAACTCCAGTTTATTAATTTTTCATGGTTAGCACTTTTTGTATGTTGTTTATTCAAATAGTTTTATAACCACACAAAATTAGCAATTTTGTATGGTTCAACCTAATACTTAACATTAATTTACTTAATTTTTATAATAAACCAATAAGGGTAGGCATCTCCATTTTGCAGATGATGAAAATGAGGAAAGATAAATAAAGTAATTCCCTAAGATCACATAGTTAACAACAGTGGAATTCAAACATAAGCAATCTGGCTCTGAAGTCTGTGGTCAATCTTGGTGCTATATTGCATGACCCACTTAGTGCTGACGTATCAATTTATATTTCCTTCTCTAGTGTATGTGTTCCTTAAGGGCAAAACTACTTTCCTGTCTTTGTAACTGTTGGCATCCAGCACAGCACTTTACACATGGTAGATGTCAATTAATACTTGAGGAATGAATAGAGGAATGACTAGGGAAGTCTTCACCACTGTCATCACCAGGGAATGCTGGTCTGACATTGCAGGGGCAGTGGTCATCTTCTTTCGACCTGGATACATTTGCATAGTGCACCTGCAGACCTTTGAACATATATCAGGTTTCCTGAAATGTTCCCCTTTCAGAATCTCCCTCTTTAAGAAACAATCATAATATTGACATTTATGAGTAATATGGTCACTGGAAATGGGGATCTCTGACCTACTTGGTTGAAAAGAATGCTATTGCCAAAGAACCCAGGTATTAAAAAACATTATCTCAAGGATAGAAAAATGATGCATATAAAGAATAACAAAATTAAATCGTATTCTTCCAGTTCCGCTGGAGAATCATTTCCACTTCCTCAAAAAAAAAATCTTCATGTTCTATTTTACTATTATATCTAAAAATATGTTATGTATATAAATAAAATGCAATCCAGTCACAAAAAAATTAGTTCATGATGTATTTGAAATGTTATCACATTCATCAAATAGATTTAGAAGACTACCACCATCTCCATCTCCCTTTATATTTGAAAATATCAGTCTTACTTATTCCTGTTATTGTTGCATGCTCTAGTAGCAGACTTATTTAGGTAAGAAAATTTATGTGAGTTTCTCTAGGCAGTTCAGAGACAGTTCGGATAAGTTATGTCGTAATTTTTTGTAATTAGCATTTGTAAAAACAGGAACAGCCTTTACATATAGTCAAAGTATCAAACCCCTTCCTAGATTTAAAACCACTAAATAAATCACCTCTAGTTTGTGCCTTAGACTTGAATGCCCATTGTGATTTGCTAATTCTAATTCATGTCAGACTGGGTAAAAAGAATAGTTTGCAGAAATTTTAGCTTCACTATCCAACTTAAATATCACTGTAAGAGGAGTTTACCGAAGTCAGTTCTGATTATTTTGCAATAACACAATTTCACTTATTCTTAGTAGTGCTTGTCAAAGTATTTCACAATTATTGAATCTGATATAAAATAAGCCCTGTTTAACTTTCTAATTTGTATTCAGCTTTCAGAGAATAATTTTGTCATCATATAAGTAGCATGTATGTGAATATGTTTCTCATAAATAAGTAAATGGTGGTGGCTTACTAAAAAAAGAAAGTTTTTTTAAATTTTTATTTATTTTTATTGCCTTTTAGGTTTTGGGGTACATGGGAAGAACATGCAAGATTGTTGCGAAAGTATTTTTTAAAACATAACGCATCGCTCTGCCCCACGCGGGGCGAGTCCTGCCATGAGCCGGGACCCGGTCCGGTGGCGAGTGCCCCACGTCCTGGGAAACAGGGTGCAGCCAGAAAGGCTGCCGTCTCCTCGCCCATCACGCAACGCACGTTTGTGGGGAACCTGGCGCTAAACCATTCGTAGACGACCTGCTTCTGGGTCGGGGTTTCAGACGTAGCAGAGCAGCTCCCTTGCTGTGGTCTATTGAAAGTCAGCCCTGGACACAAGGGTTTGTATTAAAAAAAAAAGAAAGAAAAAAACTCATTTATATATTTTCATTCTATTTGGACTGTTTTTAAAATGATGCTTTGAAAATTTTAGATGTTGCTACTATTATTATAGTCATTTAAGTTATTGGTAGTAATATATCATATTAACTGCTCTTAATGGGGATCACAAATACAAAACTAATTACAATAATAGTGATAAGAAATTAATTGGAGTGAGTTGCATTTTGTAATACTTCTGGATGGGAATGTTTGGTAACATGATAACATTTTCCACCCTGCAATGCAAAACACATTTTTGAGTAGAGTACTAGAATGTCCTGTAGCCAGAAATTTCACATGCACAACACAACCCCCAGCCAAATTCAGGGGTGATATCTTATAAATGTCTCTGCTGAAAAAGTATGTACAAATATTGTGCTATACTGCACAAGTCCAAAAGTCAGAATGATAATAATAATGAAAATAATCAGAAATAGCAGATACAGAGATTAACGGATTCCAGAATTTCCAGATTAGAGAATCTGAGGACTCTCTAAAACAACTTGACTGTTCATTTATTTTTAAATACCCTCCTTGGACTCCAGCTCTAAGGATTCTGATTCAATAAGTCTGGGTGCAGGCTCATCATTGGCATTTTTGATAGGCACCTTGGAAGATTCTGGTGAAGGATGTCCCATACCAGATTGAGAAGTGTGATCTGGAGAAGCTGAGGTACCAGGCAGGTTCCAAGATAAAGACCCTGACGTGTAGAACAATGCTGAAACCGAGAGAGCAGAAGTCAGGTCACCACATCACCAGCCTGAGAGTGATACCCGGGAGGTTGTGTCAAGACCTCACGTCCTAGATTAAGGATGTGAGGGTGGGGCTGGAGGAGTAAGGATGGGACTGAAGCTACAGGCAGGAGAGCAAGAGGTTTGGGCTAAGAACACTCCAAGGGGCTGAGACAGGCAGCCTCTGCCTCTCAGTGCTGTTTCACACTTCACCTCCGGGATTGCAGCCAAGGGAAGCATGGTTCTCCCCTCTCAAATGAGCCTAGATTTGGGGTGTGGGAGGAACCATTCTCTTTCTCCTCAGACTTGCTGGAGTAGGCCCTATGTTTTGTAAAGAGGTGTCAATTGTAAATAATGAAGAATGTGGAGGGCAGAAGAGCCTGGGCTGGGACCGTGGGGACACATTGATGGGTAACCCTCTGGATTTATCACTGAGTTGAATGCAATATGCCAGTGTCACATGTGTGAACAAAATGACTTCCTGGAGTTCACTTGAAGGAAAGAGTAGAGCTGTTGCAGAAATCCGGGGTTTCCAGTTTAGCTGAGCATCAGTGTCATTTGGGAGAACTTCAAAATCTCTCTTCCTCAAACTCAAAACAAAATTGATATAAAATTGCTCTCCCAAAGATCCTCATTCAGTAGGTCTTGGGCAGAGCTTAAGAATCCGGGTGTTTTTAAATAGATGGTCTTAGTTAATTCTTATAGGCAGTCAGAACTGGGGGCCACTGTACTAAAATATGTTGGAAAGTTAACATATGTGTATGTACTGTCTTTGGTGTATCAGTACCTTATAGCTTGAATATTCTAATAATTAATTCTATGCTTATTAATTACCATAGCCAACTGTACCATTTTTCAGGAGTGTCTGAAATGTTACTGAGTGTTTTCATGCCTCTACTCATAATTCAAATTAAGATGTCTTAGTAGAGTCCATCAACAATTATTAAATTAGTGTTTTGGGGCTGTGTTGCTACTTCTCTGGCAGCTTTCTTAAAAGGAAGTGATGAATACCAAAACCACTTCCTGTCACAACTAATGCTCTAGGCATTAGGTAAAGGCAACTAGAGTGTGACTAATATTTTAGCATCAAGCGATGGTTTTCAGAAAGGGAAAGGTCAAGGCCTACTTAAGCATACACAATCAAAGGGAAGAACGTCCTGGTATTCCCAAGGTCCAGATAAAGCATAATCTTTAGCAAAATCCAAAACTTCGAAATGTAGATTTAATGTAATATATTCTGTTTTAGATAATGAAGCATTCACTAGGAAGGGGAATCTAGCATCGAATGACATCATGTAATTATGATAGGCTGTGATCCTTTGTGAGCACATGGTGGCAAGGCTGACACCAAGTAATGACCCTCAGGGTTACTTAGAATTTTTCCTCAATTAAGGGGAGATAGTAAAGCAGATGGAGAGAGAGAGGCATTCAGAAAACTTGGTATTGTTTTTCTGTCTAAAAAGAGAAAAAAATACTCACTGCGAAACCTATGTTCTTGAGCTAATTATGAGAGCTGAAAACATAAGGAATAACATTTCACTTTCAAAAGGCAAGATAGATGTTAAAAAGTTTGACTAGTAGGGATTTAAGGAAAATCAGCATAAAACCACTGGTTTGGGGCCACTTTCAGCACAGACTGTAAAGATCTATGATTCTTGAGAAAATGATGTAGCAAGCAGTGAGGAGACAGTGTCATAGAGTTCTGTTCTACAGGGCACAGAATATCCCCTGAGACAGCCTAGTCTTTTTTTTTTTTTGAGACAGAGTTTCACTTTTGTTACCCAGGCTGGAGTGCAATGGCACGAACTCGGCTCACCACAACCTCCGCCTCCTGAGTTCAGGCAATTCTCCTGCCTCAGCCTCCTGAGTAGCTGGGATTACAGGCACACGCCACCATGCCCAGCTAATTTTTTGTATCTTTAGTAAAGACGGGGTTTCACCATGTTGACCAGGATGGTCTCAATCTCTTGACCTCGTGATCCACCCGCCTCGGCCTCCCAAAGTGCTGGGATTACAGGCTTGAGCCACCACGCCCAGCCCTGCCTCGTCTTTTAAATGGAAACTACAGTTACTCTCCAACCTTTCAAGCCCATCTATAGCTACATGGCGAGTATAGGGCTTCCCTGATAGTGCAATCTGACTCCATCTGCTTGTTACAGTCACTGGCCTTGGGATGGGCACCTGGCTCAGGCTAAGCAAATCACACTTCGCTGATAATTTGGGATGGATCCAAAAATTCCTGCTTGCTTTGGCAGCTTTCTTAAAAGGAAGTGATGAATACAAAAGACCACTTCCTGTCACAACTATAAAACAGATAAATCAAGTCTGCAATAGGAGAGAAGAAATAGAGTGGGAGAGAAGGAGAGACGCGAGAAAGAATGTTGGTGGCATGGTGTGTCTCTGTATCAATTATTCCTCAGGCCAGGATGCACTGTGCTCTACTCAACATTAGTCTAAATTGGGCATTCATTATTTCAATCAAAAGAATTCTAAATAATGTAGAGACAGAATGCCATAGGACTAGCCAAATAAGACCAAGCCCAAATACCCAGAAAAGAAAGAAGAATCTGAAGTTACCAAAGAATTGCACTCCAAAATAAAGCCTTCTGGGCAGGGCTGAAATCAAACTGTGAGTAAAGCTGTCACCAGAAAGCAGAAAAGAATAATCAGGCTCAAGCCTTGATCCAAGAAGTAGGGGTACGGGTGGTCAAGACCTGAGAAGTTCAGTTACAAGTGGATTGGCCAGACTGAAAATGTTTAAAGTAGCTTTGTTTGATTGAGGTTGGCAAGGTTCAGCATCCACACCTGGAAATCAACCTCCAATTTCTAACTGAAATAGAGTAAGAGATGCTATGTTCACTTTTTAGAAGATCTTGATTTCAGTAAACGAAAGAAAGACTCCCCTACGTGGTATAACTGCTATCTTTGTTGTTGTTAATATCTTCCAGTGTATCTACCTCTGTTACATATTATGAGGTTTTCCCTATAAAAATGAGGTACATTTAGTTGTATCATTGGTATGAGTTTTTCAATGATCTCTATTTCAAGGCTGAGTTCAGTCTAATCATTGACATGGTGATGCTTACCTAAACTATAGTAAAGAAAGTACAGGAGTTATTAGCAGTTTTCTAGCAATGGGACTGGAAAATTCAGCCCATTCATTGATAACTTATGTTTCTGATGACATGCATCATAGATTGACTAATTTTACTCTTGTCATATAAATGTATCTAGTGCTAAGCATACCAAAATGGTTCTGTGAGGCCAATTTTCATATAGACATATTTAACTTTCTACAGATTATTATTGTTTTAATCACTGTGTTGATGTTTTAAAATGAAAAAATTCATTTGTGTTGACAAATGAATTAAATTAATACACTATTTAAACTTAGACAAATGGACCTTAGTCTATTGAGGGATATGAACAT
The DNA here is from genome assembly GCA_028533165.1 of Leontopithecus rosalia. NCBI lineage: Eukaryota > Metazoa > Chordata > Mammalia > Primates > Cebidae > Leontopithecus > Leontopithecus rosalia. The sequence goes on from CM052664.1 coordinate 67,260,764, forward strand.
TGCTTAGTTTTAAGTGCAGTAAGGCCAGTGTAAATAAGAGTTATTCAACTGGTCATTCCATCATGTCTAATTCTGTATACTTGACCTTAAGTAACTGAGAAAATATCCTAAAACAATGAAATGCTATGTAAAGTTTTATACTATAAGAGGGTACTGAATTTGGGAAATGAAGAGTAACAATAAGAATTCTGATTTTTCAGTCAGTCTTAGTGAATTCAAGCAACTCAGACTCTCTGCACTTTCTTTTCTTTTCTTTCTTTTTTTTTTAGACAGAGTCTCCCTCTGTCACCCAGGCTGGAGTGCAGTGGCCCGCTCTCAGCTTACTGCAACCTCTGTCTCGCACGTTCAAGAGATTCTCCTGTCTCAGCCTCCCGAGAAGCTGGGACTACTGGCGCACGCCACCATGCCCAGCTAAGTTTTGTATTTTTTAGTAGAGGCTGGGTTTCACCACGTTGGCTAGGATTTTCTCAATCTCTTGGTCTCATGATCTGCCCACCTCAGCCTCCCAGAGTGCTGGGATTACAGGCGTGAGCCACCATGCCTGGCCTGAACTTTCATTTTTAAAAATTAAAATCATGTTACTATTATCTTTCCTGCTACCTTAAAAAAGAAAGGTGGCAAAAAGAAAGCCAAATAGCACTGGGAAAAGCTCTTTGTCCCCTCCCCCATAAAAAGAAGAAGAAGGAACAACAACAACAACAAAATAATAAAAATAAAAGAAAAAAAGAAGCCACCCCCAACCCGCCTACACACTCCTATGCATCACTGACCCCAAAAAATATTTAAGTTTCCAGCAAATAACTAAGAATGAAACTGTTGGAAAGTGAAAATGGAAACAAAACACTCAGGAATACATAGATGTCTTTTTTTTTTTTTGAGACGGAGTTTCACTCTTGTTACCCAGGCTGGAGTGCAATTGCGCCATCTCGGCTCACTGCAACCTCCGCCTCCTGGGTTCAGGCAATTCTCCTGCCTCAGCCTCCCGAGTAGCTGGGATTACAGGCACGCGCCACCATGCCCAGCTAATTTTTTTGTGTTTTTAGTAGAGAAGGGGTTTCACCATGTTGACCAGGATGGTCTCAATCTCTTGACCTCGTAATCCACCCACCTCAGCCTCCCAAAGTGCTGGGATTACAGGGTTGAGCCACTGCGCCCGGCCGGGTAGGAAAAGAGAGAAGGCATTTTTGTGATGTGACTTTTGATATGCCAAAATGGCTCCTCTGATTAAAGGCAAAAATAAGAAAAGACTCAAGTTGTCTTCATATTTACTAACGTCCAAAACACCCCCCAAAAAATCTGTACTTTTGTGATATAAAGTTTACCTCTAGAAATGTACACGTTACAATTAATTATGAATGAAAAAAGATGATTTCTATTACTCATTACACCTCATTCTAAATAAGTCAGCATGTCTTGAATATCTACTGTAAGTTATGAACATAATTAAGCTACAAAGAATAATAACATACAACTTTTGCTTTCAAGGAGCTTACAGGCTAATGGTAGCTCAAACTTGTATGTGAAAAGGTGCATTGTACAATGCAATGAACTCTGAAACTCATTGAAGTGCAAACTTCACTGAGAAGAAACAGAATGGTGGAGTTGGGAAAGGGTTTCCTACAGTCTTTCTTGCTTTTGAAGGTGAGAGAAAATAATTAGCATGAGAAGATTAGATACCTATGAAAATTTCATAAAATGTAGGGTAATCACAGAAATGAAAATCAAAGTCTAAGAAAAAATACATTGCTTTGCCAGCAGTCATATGATTGGGCACAAATTCTGGGACACTTGAGTCATAAACTATTCAAGAGTTATTTTTTAAGTCCTATTACTACCTAATCAAGTATAAAAGAAAACAATGGCAAAAAAATAGATTCCAAAAAGAGGGTGAGCAAATTTGGGGTGACTGTATTTCTGAAAGTTGAAAATTTTAGTTGGATGAAAGAAATCCAAGAGGAAATGGATATCCAGCTAACAAGGAGAAAAGAAGAATCTAATACCATTATAATTTCCCTGACATAAAGGGACCCTGTGTCTCGAGTGGTTTCATGAGCCCAGAACTCTTTTTGTTTTAAATACTCCCAAGTATATATTGTCAGATCAGGAAAAGAATATTTACTAACCTAAAAATAAGATGATTAAAAAAACACCTTTGCTTTATTCTTTTTGACTGCCTTGGAAGAACAACTATCATTTTTTCCAGAATCATTTGCAGGTCATTTTCACATCAGGCAGTAGTGACTGGTATCATCTCCTTTTGACAGTTGAACAAATGTTGTCCTGTCACTACCACAGTCTAGCTGAGAACTCATGAAATTTCTCCCTAGTGGTTGAAATGCATATGTCCCAGTTCTTAGCTTTTATAATCATTTCTTTGCTGAGTTGCTAGATTTTTACCTCCTTGTCTTTCAATTTCACGTATAATTGTTTTGGTAAAAAAGAGAAAGTCCTGTAGGATTTGTCATTGTTCTTTACCACCTCAAGAGAATGAAATTTTGAAAGAGTTCACCCAATGCAAAAAAAGAAGAGTAACTTACGGTTACAGCCCTGAATTCAAATGTTTTATCCAGCATTTTCAAGAAACCACTTTAAAATCACAAAGCTTATAAAAAAATTGCCAGAAATATTTCAAGCAGTCATTAATTTACTCCAAACCAATTAAACTCTATGTTACTATACGCAGTAATATACATGCACTTGCTCCTAATTTCCTTTTGTAATTAAGCATGAGTACAGAGGTATAGTCTTACTTGAAAAATAATTTTAACCCTTTGTTTAATCTTTTTTCTGTTTTTTCTGGCCCCTGCTATCAAGTGGCTATCATTATGTCTAGTCCCTTCTTTTTTCATGTATGAAACCAGCTTTTTTAAAACACTTATATATACTATGTAGTGAGTTTCTAGGCATTTTGAAATTGCATTATATTTGGGAGACATTTCATCCCCAAATCTTTGGAGAGATACTCCCAGAAGGTTAATCAAACATAACCCAGATGTAAGTGTCTCAAAATTTAATGTCAATAATATGTGGGAAATGAACACAAATTGTACTAATTTATAGTCAAGATCAGTTAAAATGCAACACTGTTAGATATACATTTTTGTTTATAGAAATTAACCTCTGTTGGAAATAGATCCTCAGTGCCACAAAGAACAATTAGCACTGAGACAAAGGATCTTTCAGCAACACAATTTTCACTTCCTGGTCTGCAGGAAGAGTACTCTCACTAGCCATTTTGCCACGAGAGTACAAAGAACAAAGGAAAACAGACAAATTTATTTCTTACACATTTGAGGGCCTCCTTACTGCTGTGTCTAATCTCCATTGGCTGGAGCCAGACCTCACAATCTAAACTAAAACCCGATTGGCTAAGAACTTAAAACTTCTCTAAACAGGTAAAAGCAATGGAGAGCTGGGTCATGTCTGTGAGCATGTCCAGCACAGATATTTTGGCTAAAGTACAAGGATATAGAATGTACTATGTGCCTGTAAGTATGGTGTGTCTAACAGCTACATAGGATAGGGCTTAACAAAGAGTTATTAGCACACTTACTCTTTAACAAGAAAAGACACTTTAAAAAGGAACTTTTCTACTTCCCATCACCTCCAACCCCAGATATTTAATACTGTTCTGAAATCCATTCAAATATAAAGATTATTGACCAATTATAGGAGAATTATCACATTAATCAATGGATTCTCATTGTCTGCTGGAAATTCTCATATGGGTCAAAAGCAATGACATTGGAATTCCTATAAAAATCAGTCCATTTGAACAAAACTTTTTAAACCAAGGAAATCTCAGGTGCTTAGTAAAGGGAAAGGGAAATAACAGCATTGAGCTCCTACTACGTCCTAGACTCTTTAAGTGGCTTTGCTTGTTTAACTCACACACGCACACAAAACTTAGCTAATAAGGAAACAGATATTCAGAGAGGATTAATAATTTGCTATTGTACACAGCTTATGGAAGAACTGGAATTTAAACCTAGCTCTAATTCTAAACTCATGTTCTTTGTACAGTGTAAACCCCCCACCCAGTAAAAAAGCCTTTGCATTCATATACCTAAGAACATTTTACCCATTTGCATACAAATACTGCATTATGCTTTTCAAAAAAAAAATTTTTTTTCTATGTATTTTTTTAAGCTCTAAAGTGCTACATGTGTTTTCTTGCTAGTATAATTTCTTTAAGCATTTTTCTAATATTGGGCATCCAAATTGTTTCAGTTTTTTTTTTAGCATAAGTAAATCACAAGTAAAGGCAACCATTCCTTAAAATTTTCGTTTCTCTTGAACTATTTTCTTAAGATACAGTTTTAGGCTGAGTGTGGTGGCTCACACCTGTAATCTCAGCACTTTGGAAGGCCAAGGCGGGTGCATCACCTGAGGTCAGGAGTTTGAGACCAGCCTGGCAAACATGGTAAAACCCCATCTTTCCTAAAAATACAAAAATTAGCCGGGTGTGGTGGTGGGCACCTGTAAACTCAGCTACTCAGGAGACTGAGGCAGGAGAATCACTTGAGTCCAGGAGACAGAAGTTGTAGAGAGCTGAAAACATACCACTGCACTCCAGCTGGGGCAACAGAGTGAGACTCTGTCTGAAAAAAAAAAAGATATCGTTTTAGTTGTGAAATTCATGGAACTAAAGGATATGACCAACTTTTCAGCTACGCACAGTTCCCTTTTCCCCAAACAGATTCACTAATTTAAAATAAAATATTGCTATTTTTAAAAGAAGACATTGTCAACATTGTCACACTATATGACACTATATGACAGTGAGAAAAATATCAAGCTTCAGGAATTTATCATGCAAAGTGTTGTAGTGAATTGCCCTTGAAAAAGATGGCAGCAGACCTCCTCCTCTCCCCTGAATTATGTTGCATCCCAGCAGATGGAAATAGTTACTAATTTTTAACATTGTCTGTCCTGAGGGAAGAGTATAATAAATGCTCTTTGGTATATCCTTGTGCAGTTTGAAATTCTAGAAATGCTAAGATCTCAGGGCCTCTATGCTGGTCCAGAAAACACTGACGAGTTTTTAAGTTCCTGGAGGAGGGTATGTACCAGAAGTAAGAGTAAGTATTAAATTACCTGCAACACCAATTCTAATCATAATAACAACTACTAATATTTGTACAATGATTTCCTGTTTAGATAATATTTTCCCATGTATCTGATGCTGAGTAGATCATACTGTGCTGGAGTTTGTGAAATACAGAGAACTGTGTGCCAGAAATAAAGGTGGTATCTCTGTCCTTATTAACACTAATGGTTTCATTGGATTAAAAAGACAGCATTACACTAAAAATAAACTATTTATCCTCAAAAGAGTAGTATTAAGTATCTCAGAAGTAATATATATATATAAGTGTCAGAATGTGAAAGAAGGAAAATGCAATTATTCTGGACTTGAGTATTTAAAGTAGTTAATATTGCTAAGGTGCAGGAAGTACTTTTCAGAAAAATCACAAGTATTCCAGGAAGTTAAATCCTAGTTATATTCTGGCCATTTTCCTGACCTACCGTCATCACCTCAGTTTACCTGATTCAGGTCTTTGAGCACAGCCTGAGGGCTTTTCTTTTTTTCTTTTTTTGAGACAGAGTGTCGCTCTTGTTACCCAGGCTGGAGTGCAATGGCGCCATCTCGGCTCACCGCAACCTCCGCCTCCTGGGTTCAGGCAATTCTCCTGCCTCAGCCTCCCGAGTAGCTGGGATTACGGGCACGCGCCACCATGCCCAGCTAATTTTTTGTATTTTTAGTAGAGACGGGGTTTCACCATGTTGACCAGGATGGTCTCGATCTGTTGACCTCGTGATCCACTCGCCTCAGCCTCCCAAAGTGCTGGGATTACAGGCTTGAGCCACCGCGCCCGGCCGAGGGCTTTTCTTTAGGAAAATCAGCTGAGTGCTAGAGTCTGATATCTTCTTGGCCATCTCTGGAAGCAGGCTCTTTTAGCAATTCAAGAGCAGAGAGTTTTTCCCAGTGATCCTCTACCATTCTCAGCAAAATATTTCACCTGCATCGAAAACATACATGTTTAAAAACTTTGCTTAAGTCTAGGTGTGGAAAATATCAAGCTTTACTAATGGAACGTTAAAGGAGCTATTGATCCAGGCGACAACTAAGTACATCCATCCACTCAGCAAATACTTACTGAACACTTAGAACGTATCTGGCACTGGGTACTTATACACATTATTGAGATTTGAAGGAAAAACTAGTATTTGATTCTGATATAGTCCAGAAGAAATTTATATAATTTGGCCATAGTAGGAACAAAGAAATTAATTTTTTTCCAAAACCTGTGTGATGAATATCAAGCGACTAAAACCACCAAAACATAAAGTAACTTAGTCAATAGATGGCTAGTTGTAGGGCCAGATCTTAGAACCCAGATCATCCTATTTTTTGCCAATTTGTGCTACCTAAGGGTCCTATGAAGACACTTCCACCACCTTCGCCTTATTGAAACTTTCAATTCTCTTCTCTGAAAGAAACTGAAAAACATCTCTCAGGACAAATGTAATCATTTATTGTTATTATGTTCTGAGACTGTAAGTTCTTTGTCATCTTATATTTATTATTCAATGAAATGAACTTGAGTAACTTGGTAAACATCTACAATGCTTCACAAGCTATTAAAATGGTCTTAACTATCAACAACACAGCTATTAAGGCTGCGTTGTCCAATATGATAGCCACTAGCCACATGTGGTTATATTGATTTAAATTTAAATTACGTAACACTTTTTATTCAGTTTCTCCGTTACATGAGTCACATTTCATGTGTTCAATAGCCACATGTAGCTGGTGGCTACCATGTTGAACAGTTCAATTATAGAACATTTCCATCATTGCAAAAACTCTATTGCAAAGTGCTATACTATATTAAGGCAAGGATCCTACTTTCCACCTGGCACTGCAAAGAATGAATTAACTTGCAGAGTGCATTTGTTCAACATTTATGCCATAAGATATTAACATAAGGATATGAAGGAAGAGAGATTTTACTGAGAATACAAGACAGATACAATCATCCTGTGTTCTTCTTCCCTACTTGCAAAACTAGATGCTTAAACAGCATTATCTGAATGCTTCAGATGCTCAAATGTTTCTCTCCATATGATCATAGTTTGATTTTTCAAAAGTCCCATGAAATTGTTTCTGTTGAAATCACCTCGGTATTCACTATAATACTCATTCCATTGTACATATCTTACATATAAAACAAATAATATGTCTTAAAGAAAACCCAACTGATTATTTGAGAAGGAAAGTTATTTCCAAGTGAGTATTCAAATGAAAAACCATAAAAGACTGTCATTTTAACTATACCATTAAATCGAGCACATCTTTTATTCCCAAATTAGAGTATTTTGGAGAAAGTCAAGGAAAGGTTATATATAACATTTATATATAATTATATTTTTATATAATAGCATTTATAATAGTGAAAAAATTTTTAAATCTAAATTGCTATCAATACTATACTACCAAACAAAATAATCATTTCCACACAAGATGATGTAATAATCAAAAATGCAGTCTTTTCCCCCGCAGGAACAGTATGATTTTATATAAGGAAGGCAAGAAGGAACAATAAGCACAAAGGTATGAATGTTGGTACTTCTGGTGAGTCGTGTTTTTGGTGTCTGCTCTTCTCTCTGTCTTTTCTATATTGAATATGTATAACCATTATAGTGGAAATGTATAATATATCCTTTTAATTAAACAAGCAACATTTTTTCTACCTGGATGCCATTACTGTACAGAGTTTAATGTACAAATGCATGAGCAAATGCATAAACACAGAAATAAATGTAACTAACTTTACTAACACATTTATAATTTTTTTCTTTCAATACTTTTTAGACACGTCTAGTTAATAACAGAGTTTGTTTTTCAACTTTTTATGCAAACAAATCTGTAAGGAATCAAGCTTCACTTAGTTATTAGCTTTGATTAATAGTATTAAAGGGCCAATAAAAGAGCAAGAAGAGTCTAGAACTAAGAAATGGAACCTAGGAATAGATTTATACCATGCCAATGTGTCCTGATAGTTAGAACTATTCCCACAGTTTGAGTTTTAACTAATTTTTTTAAAAACCTTACAAATTGAAACTTAAATGAATCAATAATGCTAGACAAAGCTGTCTGCATTTCTATTAGTCTGGTTACCAGCTTCTCCTAGCTCTTTAAAAAAAAAATTTACTGTTCAAACTATAGGCAAAGTGAATTTTCTAAAGGACACCATTTTGAAAGAATCTGAAAAAATGTAAATTTTTCTCTTCTTTCATTTGAACCTTAAGGAGATCAGGTTCACATGGTTTCTACAAATATGGCAGGGAAAAAAGAACTGATGAAGGGGCAGTGAGGGGAGGAAAAGTTCTAAACCATTTCAGTGGAGTAAAGATCAAGTTCATTTTAATATAATTTTTAATGGTTGTTCAAACTCTCATGATGTACCCACACAAAAGCCTTCAGTTAATGTGTGTGTATTTTGAGCAGTTCCCCTCTTCGACCCTCGAGTTTAATTTCCGTCCTTCAGATGAGATGAATGGACCGTGAAGCAGGTCATATCTCAATGCTGACACATGGATTGCAGATAGAACTCACAGCCTGGAGAAGCAACCAGTTTGGAGATTAAATCAAAGCAGCTCTGAATAGATGGGAGGTCAGCCAGGGCCAGCTTTGACATTTGATAGGACCTTGTGATCAATCAGGCCTTTCTTCACTCTTCCAGGCATCCTTATGACAGTGGCCCTAAAAAAACAGAGGAGATATGTTACAAAGTGCAGGAGAAGCACTACATTGTGAAGGAGATAGGTGTCAATATTATCAAAGGGACAACTGTTATTTGAAGCATCCAGCAAATAAGAAGGTCCTGCTTTGCTGCAATTGCTCTGTTAAAGTGTGCCTTTCATGATGTGAAATCTGAACCTTGGGAATGGTGACATCGTTTTTTAAACTGCTTTTAGAAATTTCTTACCTCTTGTGTAAACTTCGAACATTCCTGATGTCATAAGATTAAATTGTAGCCAACATTCACTCTGTGAATAAACTGTGTTTCCAACAAGGTAAGGCTTAGTTTGTGCTGTTTGTTTCTTTGCCTTCTAGAGAAGAGACACACACACACGTGTGCATGCACACACACACTCAGACACACACACACACATGCACCACAGGACATGATAACCTTTGGAAGAGGAGAATTAAGGGATGTTAATGCAGAGCACTTGCTGGGCAGGGACCTATGCTTGGTTTCAGGAAATCCCAGTCACGTCGCCAAGAAGGTCATGAAAAATGAATGGCCCCAGAGCACCACTGTAACAGACTGTTTTAGTGAGTGGTAATGGGCTATCTCTAGAATGAAAGGCTGTGTATTTATAACTGTGCAGGCCACCGGGTATCACACCATTCATTATCCCTGCCTGATTTAAGGGAGATGCCTTTTCGAGGGGTGACATGGGAGCAAATTATTTCCAGGAATATCACAGCTCTCTTCTCCCCCTCCACCTACCTCTCCGCATGGCTCACCTCATCCGAGCAGTCAAACACACTCATGGTCACACAAGCACATTCTCTGAACTTTTTCTGTCACAGAGCATTTCATAACTAGAGCTTTTCCCTCCAAAACATCTTACCCCAACTTGTATTGGGATGGGAGAGCTGGAATGAGGGAGCCTTGCCTAAGGAAGGCTTAGATGATGAGGGAGACCACATTCTCACTCTGCTGTCTCTCCTCTATCAGGTGTCTTACTGCGAGGCTGTGGGCTGAGCCAGGTGACATGATAGAAAATTATTGGACTAATTTGCAAAGCGATTTTCTGAAGTACGATTTTTTGTTTACTATGGATTCCATGTTCACAGAGAAGGTAGCATTTGATTCACATTCTGTTTCTTGTTTACAGTCATCAGTTAACTGCAAAATTACCAACCTCTCAGGAGTTTTTCTGATGAGAAATTAACCAATTGCACAGAATTTTGTCTAAGTCACTTTCCAACGTGAACGCTTTAGGAATGCTTGAAATTCTAAGAAGATACGCACGTGAAACAACCACAAATTCCAACCAGCGTATCAGATGTTGTGAAAGTTAATGATTAAGAATAACTACTCTCAGGAAATCTGTTGATATAGCTATCTCACTTAATATAAATGTGCAAAGTCTCATAACAGGAGTATTTAAATCTGTCAGAAGAGGTATCATAAGGTAAATTGTTTTTAATAAAGGATTTACGTCATTTAAGGTGTTACATAAAAAAATAGGTTTTATATTTCACACTGGTCTACTGAGGAAAAGAGAAATATAACATACTTTGTTTTCAACCAAGTTAATTCAGCTGCCATTTTAATATAGCTGTAATAATACGTCAGTGGTTAAAATAAGATGTCTGCAACAGAGTTTTCATGCTCTGTATCACAAGCTTTTTTGAAGAGATGATACAGTTATTTTGATGAAACTTTCCAGAGAGGGTCCTTTGGATTATCAAATGTGTGTGTGTATTTAATTTATGTAAATTGTGCCCTGATTCTGGCCCCCAAGAGCTCAGATGTTTGTAAGATTTTAGAGACTATTTACAGAGAAGCACTTTTTTTCTGAATAATTTTGTCATTGAAATGTGGCACAAATCTTTCAAAATGGTAATTCTCCCTAGCAAGCTAATCCTTCAAGAGATTTTTTTTATTATGTCTCACAGAAAGCTGTGTGTAATCAAAAGACTCCACAAAATACATGTTGGTTTTAGTCACTCTCTATAATTCCATTTAACTATTGCCAACTCCAAACACAGCCACAACTTTCCTGTATCTTGCACACATCAGATAAAGAATGCAGAAACAATTGGCAGTTGGCCGTTGAGAACCCAAAAGAGGAAGGAAGAAAGGCTTGCTGGTGTTTTCCAATTAATTTCTTTTCAAGTGAAAGTTTGAAAAGAAAAAACAAGGAAACTGGAAGTGACCTAAAAACTCTGGTGTGATAAGATAAATTTTGGCCTGACCATCACCCTGTTTGACTGAATACATAGTCTAGGTATGAGAAACATGACCAGGAAAACATGAAATGTATTTTCGACAATTTGTAAAATTATGCTGAAACTTTAAGAAAACAAAGGATTCAATTTTGAAGAAATTAAGTTTGTTGAAAAATTAGTGAGGGACGAAAGCAAATAAAACTAAATAAGAACTCTGATCAAAATTTTATTTTGCAAAATTGTGCTAACGCTAAATTCTTTTTAAATTAGTTTTCTCAAATAGAACAAAGACATTTATTAATATCAGGAATTTCACAGTATTTGATATTTCATGTGCTTATGAAATATCCAACAAATGAGTCAATGGCGTTTGTCAGAATGATCTGAATGCATAAAATGTTTAGTGAATGCTCTGGTATGTAACAGTTTACTAAACACACTAGTGTTGTCATCGAGCGAGTGTGAAATCACCACTGAGACGAAGACTGGGCCAAGTTACAAGGTCTTTATTGCTGGCGACCACGGAGGAGGACTCGGGTCTCTCTACCCCATGGTCCCGAAAGGAGGGTGTCAAGACCTTTTATGCCCGTAAACCACCTCCTGGGCGGGGATGAGGATGAGGGGCTTCGGACATTCCAAGGGCCAGAGGACTTTGGACATCCACCTCCTGGGCAGGGGTGAGGGTGAGGGGCTTCGGACATTCCCAGGGCCAGGGGACTTTGGACATTACGATTGTTACTTAAGTGGTTCACAGAAGTCAAGATAAGCGTTAGTTTACACATTGTCTGGCTAGGGTGGAAATTACAGACCTTAGTTACTTATTACAAGTCGCAGGGGCCAAGATGGCGTGGGTTTGGACCGCTTACCTGTCACATAAGGGTCACAGAGAGCAGTTTCAATGGAAAGCCGAGGTATGGCCGAGGTATGCAGTTTATAGGGCAATTGCCATGTCTCACCAGCCCCTGTTTTCTCTTAGTGAGAAGCAGAGTGATAGTCTTGGCCAAAGGCATAGCCAGGGAGTTTTGTTCCACTCATCCAAATGCCTCTTGAAAGCCTCTGATTTATCTCTTAGAATTCATGTACTGCCGATCCTGAAAAATCAAGTAACTGACCGAGTATCTCCCACATTCCAAATAACATTTAAGATCACCCAAAATTTTGATTATTTCAGGTTGGGAATGCACTTCTGTCTTCAAAAATGTCCTGGGCTCAACGTGACAAAAAGGCTTTTCTGGATTCAAAACCCCTCACAGGCTGCATCCAGGAGGAAATGAAATGGCATGCACAGGTCTGTTTTGCAACCACTGAGCCAGGGAGTGAATCCACCCATTCCAGCTTATTAATTCATGCAAAGAGGCACAGGACAACTTCTCTGCCTGAAGTAATTAAGAGCTCAGGACTTTCTTGAAGATAGGCAGATCTGGGTTTAAATCTCAAATCCACTTCTCGCTGATGTATGACACTGGGCAACTCTCTTTTAAAAAGGAGTAATCATAATGCCTAATTCAAACAGCTGATAGGAGAATTGTCTAAAAGATTACAGAAAGCAAGTTTCAAAGTTCCTCATACCGATAAGCATGCCATAAAGGCAAGTTATTATTACATATAAATCTACCTATTTTATCTTTGAGCATTGTAACCTTGGACAATTACAAGGACCAAGGGAGCACCATGCCCTCATGCCATTTTAAGCTATTGTTTTGTAATTAAAGAAAAGACTTGATTAAAGGATCAGTTAAGACAGTGGAGAGGTAGGAGACCAGACTAGAGGTTGGCACTCTTCAAAGAGTGACTTAAAGATTCACTGACAATGTCATCCTCTTAAAGACAGTGAAATTGCCTTTTGACAAAATGTTGAATAATAGTAATTAGAACATTATAGCATAGTGTATCCTCTAGAATATGAATGTATTTTTATCTATTTCTGTATAACAAATTATCTCAACATTTAGAGGCTGAAAATAGCAAACAATTATTTTTCAAAAGTTTCTGTAGATCATGAATCCAGGAGCAGCTTAGCTGTATAGTTTCAGCACAGGTTCTCTAGTGGGCTACAATCAAGGTTTTGGCTCAGGCTACGCTTATCTCAAGGATATCTGCTTCCAAGCCCATTTATACAGCTATGGGAAGGTCTCAGAAAGTCTACTTTCAAGTCCACTGCCGTGGGACTTGCTACAGGGCTGCCATATGCTTTATGGCATAGCAGCTGGCTTCCCCGGGATGAGTCATTCAAAATGGAGTGAGAGAGAACCTCCAGGATGAAAACCGCAGCCTTTTAGAACTTAATCCCTCACTTACTATCTTGTCACTTCCGCGGTATCCTGTTTGTTATATGTGCGTCAAGAAGCCCAGCCCACACTCAGCAAGAAGGTATTACAAAAGGATGTGAGCGCCAGAAGGCAAAGATCAGTGGGAGCCACTGTAGAGGCTGCCCGTCACAGAGTACTCTGGTCCCCAGTGATTTATGTACCTCTCAAATGCAAAATGTACTCACTGCCCCTAAAGATCTCAAAATTCTCATTTCATTGCAGTATCAGTTTAAAGTCCACGATCTCATTATCTAAACCAAGGCCAAGTATGAATGTTTTCTCAAGTGTAGTTCTTTAAGCACAACTCTTCAAGTACAATTCTTTCTTATTTGTAAACCTGTAAAACAAGAAAGAAAATTATGTCTCTATGAAATAGTGGAACAGATATAAGATAAGCACTTAATGGCCCTGTTCAAAGAAGGGGTGGGGGATAGAAGACATAGGGGTACATGGCAGTTCTGAAATCAGCCAGGCAAATGTGGGAAGATCTTTGATTAGGTCTCACATCTGAAATAATTATTCATGTTTCTCCACTCTGCCCCTGAATGCTTGGTTTCAGCCTTTCAGTCTTCCTTCTAGTTTTGCAAAATATAGCAGTTGCTAAAATTCTGGACATTTGAAAGTCCTGTCTTCATTCTGTACTGTTCTGTACGGCCCCATTCCATCCAAGTGGTAATGTTTCTGTAAGCATCGATTTTGAGAACTTTATGGTCTTCCTATGAAACTTCTCCAGGTGAAATCCACTAGACAAAACCCATTCTCACACACCTCTTACAGGTAAACTCCCTTCCACCTTGGGCTTCTGCTGAGATGACCGAGGACAATGCCCTTTGGCTTCTTAGAAGCTCTACTCTTTGGCTGAGAGAATCTGTGTGGCACACTCTGAATTTCCTTAAAGGGCCTTTAGTCTGACTGAAGGTTCTCTGAGGTAGCAGAGAATTGTGAAGATCTTAATCAAAAGATTTACGGCCCCACCCTAGACATTAACTCCGTTTTAGCATCTCTGATGTTCTGAATGGTGTGAGAGCTTTCAAAACCATCAAGACCTACCTTATTTTTGTTTAACAGTCCTTCCCTTAGTTTAGCTCTCTCTAATTTCACATTTCACTATAAGTAGCAAGAAAAAAAAGTAGGTGCTAACTAACTGTTCTGCTTGGAAGTCTCAGCTGGATCTAGTTTATCAGGCACAATTTCTATTTTCCACGTTCCTGCAGACAAGCGTATTGTTAAGTTTCTGCCCTTTGCCCCAATTTCCAGTAAGATTTTTCTCCCCTTCTTTTAAGGCTTCACTGCCAGCCTCCTTATAATTCAAAATTCTATGCACAATGGATTCAAGGTACTTGATCTTTCACCAATATGCTCCTTAAAATTCTCACACAGTTTCCAGCTTCTACACACTGCCTACTTCCAAAACCACTGTCTTATTTTAGATTTGTTATGAGAGCGTTCTACTTCCAGGTTCCAAAATCTGTCAGTTAGAGTTCATTCAGCGTTCAGACAAGTAGAACCACCAGCAAAGTGAATCCGTGACCACGTTCCATTCTTGTGTCATTCCATTCAAGACTCAGATTTACAGGAAAACATTCTGCTGTCCAAGCCTGTTTCACATGGCCGTCCACTCACTGCCCACAAGAAAGGCAGGGTAGTTGGACTGACAGGGACACCAAAATGACCCTTAATAAGAGTGCTTAGTTTTTCAAAAGAAAGGCACATGTTACTATCAATTGAAGCAGAAAGGGATATGGTTGGATAAAAGTAATAGATACCCACCACCTCTATCAACAGTCTTTGTAACTGGCTGATGGTCTGTTATTTGCAAATAATGGATAGAAAGAGTCTGCATACCATTCCCAAAGATGTCAGGGTGATTTATAAAGAAAGATACGATGCTTACTTCTGTCTACAGTTCTAGGGCTATCTCCTATATCCAGCTCAGTTCATGCTTGGCTTGGTTTGTTATGTTGCATAGGAACAGGTAGTAAAACGTAGGGCAGGAAAAAATGTCTCGAACCAAACAGAATGATTAGAAAGACCTCTCTCCCATACACATGGCCTGGGAGATAAATTCTGACTCGGAGACCACCCAAAAATCTGAGTGCGTTGTAAACAGGGTAAACATTTGGACTTTGAAATAACCATCAATTTCTTTTTTATTATTAACATTTCTCTGCCTGTATACTTAAAAAATATTAATTCAGAACATCAATCTTTGCTTTCTCCCAAAACTGTCTTGGGCTATGTGATATTTTCACACAAAGGAGCTATTTTTGGCATTCAAAAATTGCTTTTCTTCCTGCTGGCAAAAAGAATTCACTCACTACCTACTAGTGCATAACGCTTATTTTGCTTAAAAAAAGAGAGAAAAAGGAAAAAGGAGCTTTCTCCAAATGATATAGAAGAAAAGAGAAGATATTAAATTTTTAAAAGACAAAATTCCTCCTCCTCTTGGAACATTTCTGGAACAACACCCTGCTGCGGGTCTATTGTTTCAGAGACTAACAGCTGTATAAAGCCTCTTCTACAGCTTCCATCCCACCAAAGCATTGTCTCTGCCATGAAAGGAATAGGCAATGGAGTAATGTCTAACTTTAGAGCCACACCCTTATTTATATTCAGGGCTTGTCAGGGAGAGATTACCCCGTTCCTTTTTACGTTTTTCTTTGTTTGGCTCTTTCTTTTTTTAGTAGAGACGGGGTTTCAACATCTTAGCCAGACTGGTCTCGAACTCCTGACCGTGTTATCCACCCGCCTCTGCCTCCCACAGTGCTGGGATTACAGGCGTGAGCCACCTCGCCCAGGCTTTTGTTTGGCTCTAACTTCCTTTTTGAATCTTTCTAAAGTTTTGTTTCCATGCGTGCCTAGGACCCCTAAGTTCAACTGAAAATGGAAGGAGAAAATTAGGCTGAGGATTGAAAAATTAGAATTCTCTTTGGTCTATTAACTTATCGAGTGCTCTGAAGGCAACACTTTATTTAAAGAGAGGGAAAAAATTAAGAACTTTGTAAATAAGTTTTGCCCAATTTGATGCTTAAAAGGACATTATAGGTCATTATTAAATGATGAACATTTTAAAATAAATGGTTATTTTAATAAACAAAAATGTCATTTTATTTACTCTCCCTTTAAGTTATAGGTTGCATGGTAATTTAGGAAATACCGCTTGTATTCATTTGCTATCATACTGCTATAAAGAAATACCTGAGACTGGGTAACTTATTAAGAAAAGAGATTTAATTGGCGCATGGTTCCACAGGCTGTACGGGAAGTCTGGTGGGGAGGCACTGAAAAACTTACAATCATGGCAGAGGCTAAAGGGAGGCAGACACAACTTCACATGGCCACAACAGAAGGAAGAGAGAGAGGGAAGAGGCGCCATACACTTTCAAGCAACCAAATCTCATGAGCACTCACTCACTATCACCCAGCAACACTGAGGGGCAAACTGCCCCCATGACCCAATCCCCTCCCACCAGGCCCCACCTCCAACAGGCAGGATAACAATTTGACAGGAGATTCAGGCAAGGATGTAGACCCAAACCATATCACCACTCTTTGTTAGAAACTCTTTAAACTTAACTATTTGGGGAAAATAAACGTTATTGCCTTTCTTTCACTGAGCATAAGCACAGAATGACGTATCATTTTTATCAGCATTAGTGCTAAATTTTCTTGGGACTTAAATTTAAAAATTCTCCGACCCATCTTAGCTTTAAAATTAAAAGGGTATCTATCATTTATAGCACTTACACTCCTGGGATACTAATTAGTGAACAATTCATCTGGAAAATTAAAGATGTCTTCCAGAAAGTGTTACTAAAATGGGTGTTTAAAAATAAAAGTCTATGTGAGGAGAACTAGACTCAGCTAACCAGCAGCTGAAAGAATATGGTTTTATTCTATGAGATTATATATTTATAACAAAAAATAAAAGTATGGTACTATGGATGACATTGCAATACTCTAATACAATAGAACAAAATCCTACAGGGAATAGGTAGTTCCCAGATGCCTGATGCCTTCACTAGCAGGATGAAGTGAGCTGGTGTTACATCAAACCACTGGAAAGGATTGAGAAGACACAGCACTGAGGGTATCATGCATTACCCTATGTCCCCCAGAATCTCAGTTTTCTCTTACTGAGATAAAGAATTTAAGGCAATATGATCCTTCCAGTGCTACAGGTTTAGAGCTCTGTAGAATACACTCATTATACAGTGTGTGCAGGGGAGGGGCTAAATGGGGGTAAAAGTGTCTGAGCAGCAGCAAGAAAGGGAGGACACAGGGAAAGAGAATGTCATGGGAACCATGAGGATGGTGCTTCTGGAAAAGAGGGGTTCAGAGGGAATTTTTTAATAAGGATAATGAATGAATCATGGGTAGATTGTTGGATGGACGAATGGATGGATGGTTAAATGGTCAGCAGTTCTTACCTTCATGTAAACATTCCATATTGCCCTGTTATTTCCACTTGGAATCCTACCTTTTCTTCTTTCACTTACTGGTTACTTACTACTTATTGTAAACTCTTCTTCTTTCTTTCTTTTTTTTTTTTGAGATGGAGTTTCACATTTGTCACCCAGGCTGGAGTGCAATGGTGCAATCTTGACTCACTGCAGCCTCCCTCTCCCGGGTTCAAGCGATTCTCCTGCCTCTCAGCCTCCCAAGTAGCTGAGATTACAGGTGTGCACCACCACGCCCAACTAACTTTGTTTTTTCTTTTCTTTTTTTTGGGGGGGGCGGGGGGGCAGAGTCTTACTCTGTCACCAGGCTGGAGTGCAATGGGGAAATCTCAGCTCACTGCAACCTACACCTCCCGGATTCAAGCAATTCTCCTACCTCAGCCTCCCAAGTAGCTGGGATTACAGGTGCGCACCGCCACATCTAGCCAATTTTTGTATCTTTAGTAGAGATGGGACTTCACCATGTTGGTCAGGCTGGTCTCAAACTCCTAACCTCAAATGATTTACCCTCCTGGCCTCCCAAAGTGCTGGGATTTACAGGCTTGAGCCACTGCACCCAGCCTGTGAACTCTTTTTCTTGTCCTCATTCCTAAAATCTTATCTTGGTCTCTTAATTCAGACACTTGATGACCAGACTCTTTTAGACCAAAAACAATGCCTTATTATAATTAGTACCACTAGCCCCAGCACTTAGCCAAATGCCTAGTATATCGTAGAAATTAGATACAAGTTTGGTGAAAGAATGATGTATAAATAAAGAAGTGGATGAATATTAAAGGGCTGAATGAAGAATGGGATAAACCATTCTTCCTTCGTATCACTGAAAAAGTTGAAGATAGGTTTTTGATGATAATTTTGTTTTTCAATGATAACATAGTACTATATAGAAAGCTACTATATTTTAAAAAATTAGTTTATTAGTCTACTTCACAAACAATATGGTTAAAGTAAGCTTTTGTGTGCCTGCTTGTTCCTGTGGTGATGCATTGACACCTTGAAAATTGTGAGTTGTGCTCTCAGCTCCAAACCCTGACTAGTGCATGGCTTGTATACCTGCCTTTTGTGTCTATCAGTTGGAGAATATCGAAAACATAAAGTAGAAATTAACTTTTGCTACTACAAGTCTAACGTGACTTGTAACGTTTTGTGGAGGTTTTAAATGCTGACAATTGTGGCTAATAAACAGAATGCAAATCTTCACCTTCTCTAGGGATAAAACATGCTGTTTAGAGAAGTGTCGCTACATGTCAAAAGGAAGAAAACTGCTCTGTGACTCCAAAGACAAAATCTGAATCCAAGGTAGTAGTCACCAGGGTCAAGATTTCAATTCAGCTTAAAGACAGCCAAGTCTTCCAACAATGAAAAGAGGCTCCTCCTGAAGTAGCCAGCTCAGCCACCACTGGCCATATTCAAGAAACAGAGATACTAGGTATTTGTACAAAAGATTAAAACTGACCAAAAACTTACATGTTAAACCTGAAGAATTCTGGGCCACCCTGAGGCCTTCTCTGCCCATTGAACAGTCACCCTAAAGGAGATTTTGACTGACGGTTTTCTTCACAGGGTGATTCAGGGGCTTACTTTGTCTAGTCATCCATCCAACCATTTAACCACCCATCCATTTGTCCATCCAACAATCTACCCATGATTCATTTATTATCCTTAGTAAAAAATTCCCTCTGAACCCCTCTTTCCCAGAAGCACCATCCTCACAGTTCCCATGACATCCTCTTTCCCTTGTGTCCTCCCTTTCTTGCTGCTGCTCAGACACTATTGTCCTCATTTAGCCCCCTCCCCTACACACACTGTAGGATGTGCATATTCTGCAAGGTCTAACCACTTATTCTGACTTCTTTACGAAACAAACTCCTCAGAAATCCGGGGAAATGTTTCTTCCACTGTCACTCACCTTTATTATTTTATTTTTATAACACCCTGTGAAGAAGGTAGTATTAATATTAGCATTCCCATTTTGTAAATGAGGAAACTGAAACCCAGAGAAATTCTCTTACCAGCACATGCTCACATGATTAAAATGACCTGAACCTGCTCCCTCTGGTTCTAAGCTTGGTGCTTTTCCCACCACCGCGGGTGAGACAACTAGGTCCTGAGGATTTAAATGGGAAATTTCTTTTTGAGCTAGAAGTCTCCTGCTACTTTATATATGACTCAAATTTATTAATGTTATTTATCTATCAATTAAACTAATATGGGGCTCTGTAAATGTCCCTAACACCAATTTCTTTTTATGGAGTACATTGCAGCAGTCATAAACTCAGAGTACTATTATTTAAGTGAGTTAAGTTATTTTAAGATTATACAAAGAGGCCAATTTTATCACACCGTTATTGCTATTTTGTCATTTTAGCATAGACAGGTTAATTTAAGAAAAGAAACTAATTTCAAAGGCAGTAAGCCACAATGGTATCGAA
The DNA here is from genome assembly GCA_028533165.1 of Leontopithecus rosalia. NCBI lineage: Eukaryota > Metazoa > Chordata > Mammalia > Primates > Cebidae > Leontopithecus > Leontopithecus rosalia. The sequence continues at coordinate 67,280,943 of CM052664.1, forward strand.
CAACCTTTGCCAGCTGGCTATAATGCTCTGAAAATTAATGAAATCATCACCTCTTAAAATTTTCTCTGGAGCTGCACTGTCAGGAACATATTCTTTCTAAATTTAGCTATTGGCAAACAGTCACTCTTAAAAACTAATAAAATTTAGTAATGCTTTCCATACATATCAGGGTGTGTCTTTTTACTTAGCAACATTTTAATTTGAATGTCTATTACTTTGTGACATAAGCGAATCAAGATGATTTGTACTAAGAAACTGGAGAAGAAACCACAAAAAATGATCCCCAGATGCTTGTGGTAGGTAGTTCAGGCTTGGTTGAAGGAAAATCAGGGGGTTATTTCAGTCCTATTTTCATGTATTGCACGTCTTTTGAGAATCCAAGTAGGATGATAATAAATGTCACAAAAATCCAGGCAGGAGACTGCATAGATCATCAGTCCTCAGTAGAATCTTGCTGAAGGCCAACTTTTGGTGAATAAAATAGTTATGATCACCATAAGTTTGGGGAGCATAAAATGTGTTACATTTACATAAATTTACATAAACTACCTAAATGATTTCAGCTACCAGGAGAAAAATATGAGTATTTTTCTCCATTATTTAGATCTCATATACCTTCTAGAGAAGTGTTTAAGAGAACTTGCTTGCAAGTTTCTCTGAAGAATTCTATTGCCAAGTTTGATAGTAAAAGCTTGATTAAATAAAATCACTGTGCAAAGGAAATCTGAATAAATTTACTTCAAGTGAATCTATTTTTTAAAATCTTTATTGTTAAAAATGTGTCCAAAATATGTTCTTTTTTCTCCTCCTTTAATTAGTTCAGTATATAGTGTTGAACACTATTAAGGGGTGTAGGGTCATTTCAGAAACATTAAGAGAGAAAGCTTAGGTGGGCTCTGATTCTAGGTCTGATGTCCACTAGTTTTGGAATATGAGGCAAATACTTTAAATTCTTTCATCTTCTATTTTTGCAGCTATGGAACAAAAGATGGCAAGGAGGTTCTCCCACCTGAGTACAGAAAAAATAACCTGAGGGCTTTGATAAAAATTAAAATCCTGAGAACTACCTTGAAAGATTTGATTTGAGAGTGAGGGAAAAAAACAGAAATCCATATTTATGGTCGACACTGTAGGTGATTTCAGTACAGTTGGTCAGGGCACTGAGTTAGGAATTGCCAAAACAATCTTGAGCCAAAACAACAGAGCTGGAAGCATCATACTCCTTCATTTCAAAACATATTATAAAGTGATTTTAATCAAAACTGCATGATACTTGCATGAAAACAGATACATTGATCAGTGGAGCAAGATAGAAACCCCAGAAATAAACCTATGCATTTATGGTTAACTGATTTTGACAAAGATGCCAAGAATACACAATTGGGAAAGGACAATCTCTTCAATAAATGTTGTTGGGAAAATTGAATATCCATATGCAGAAGAACAAAATTAGACCCTTATCTTATACCATATACAAAAATCAACTCAAAATGAATTAAAGATTTACATATAAGACACTGGAAACTGTAAAACTACTAAAAGAAAACAAAAAAGAAAATCTTCATAACATTGGTCTAGACAATCATTTTTTGAATATGACCCCTGAAGCACAGGCCATGAAATAAAAATAGACAAATTAGATGGCATCACACTAAAACATTCTGCACAGCAAAAGAAATAATTAACAAAGTGAAAAGACAACCCATAGAATAGGAGAAAATACTTGCACATTGTACATCTGATAAGGGGTTAATATCCAAAATACATAAGAAACTCAACTTAATAGTGAGAAAACAAATAATTTAAAAATGAGCAAAAGACCCATGAATTTCTCAAAAGAAGTTGTACTAGCCATTTGTTAATAGGTACATGGAAAAATGCTCAGCATCACTAATTAGAAAAATGTAAATTAAAACCACAATTGAAATATTATCTCATACCTGATAGACTGACTTTTGTCAAAAAGATGAAAGATAGCAAATATTAAGAGGATGCAGAAAAATTGAACACATATATTTTGTTGGTGGGAATAAAAATTAATACAGCCATTATAAGAGTATGGAGCTTCCCTGAAAAACAAAAAATAGAATTACCATTCAACCCAGTAATCTCACTTCTGGATATATATCCAAAAGAACTGAAATAAGTATGTCAAAGGGCGTCTGCACTGCCATGCTCATTGAAGCATTATTCACAATAGCCAAGATATGGAAACAACCTAAATGTCCATTGACAGATGAATGGAGAAAGGAAACGTGGTTCACATACACGATGGAATATTATTTAGTCTACAAAGGAGGGAGATCCTGTCATTTGTGACAACATGGATGAATTTGGAGGACATGGAGCTAAGTGAAATAAGTCAAGCACAGAAAGACAAATACTGTGTGATCTCACCCATTTGTGAAATCTAATAAAGTTAAACTCTCCTAGAAATTAAATTTTTAAAAAGATAAAGTTGAACTCAGAATTAGAGCAATTGTTAGCATAGGCTAAGGCGGCAGGTAGGGAGGGATAGGAAAAATGGGGATGATGACTTGTTAATCAAAGGGTACAAAGTTGACCGGGCGCAGTGGCTCACGCCTGTAATCCCAGCACTTTGGGAGTCCGAGGCAGGCAGATCACGAGGTCAAGAGATCAAGACCATCCTGGCTAACATGGTGAAACCTTGTCTCTACTAAAAAATACAAAAATTAGCTGGGCTTGGTGGTGCACGCCTGTAGTCCCAGCTACTCGGGAGGCTGAGGCAGGAGAATTGCTTGAATCCAGGTGGTGGAGATTGCACTGAGCCAAGATGGGGCCACTACCCTCCATCCTGGCACCTAGCAACAGACCAAGACTCTGCCTCAAAAAACAAACAAACAAAAAAAAAGGTACAAAGTTTCAGATAAACAAGAGTAATATGTTTTGAGAACTGTTTCCCAGCAGAGTGACTATAGTAAATAATAATATGTATTATAAAATAAGAGAAAATTTTAAATGTCTGGTCATAAAGATAATAGGTAAGCAAGGTGAAAAGCATGTTAACTAGTTTGATTTAATTACACCATATTGAATACATATATCAAAACATCATTCTGCACCCCATAAATGTAGACGATTATGGTTTGTCAATAAAAATAATATTAATAAGTTTTAATAAATAAATATGAAGCCAAAACAAATGCACAGAAAATTTAAATGTTTTAGCTCAAAAAGCTAATTAATTATGTAACACCACTATTCAAATACATAGCTCAATACTGTGCAAAATATTTGCAACAAAGAACAAATTTGAACTAATTTTCTCTGCTTTGGGGCTTTTAAAAGAACTGTCCACACTAAATATGAAGCTTTTGAAAATCTGTTTGCAATGATCATATTCTAGAGCCAACAGAAAAATAGGTTTTCTGATAAGGCATCAGTTTCGCAATGAACACAATGAAATATGTCACTTTCAAGTTGAGTCCATTTTTGAAATTCCAGGCAAAGCCATCATAGCCCCTGCCATGGATGCTGGATAATTGGGATTCGTTGCACAACCTACATTCTCTAAAAGATGATTGACATTCCTGCAGTTTGTATTGTGTGAAAGTGGCCACGTTGTCAAAACCTGGGCAAACACAATATTCTCAAAAGGTTAATTGAAATTCAGTTGAACACAAAGAATGGAGAGTTTTTCTCACATACTTTTAATACACAGTTTAAAAGTTATGATTAGAATAAAGTATTTCATCTAGATTAGCACTGACCACCATGTAGCCACCAGCTCTGTGTGGCTATAGAGCACTCGAAATGTGGCTAATCCAAAATGAGGTATGCTATAAGTATAAAATATGCACCAGACCTTTTAAGACTGTTTTATTAAGAGAATGAATGCGAAATAACTCATTAATTTTTAATTGATTACCTATTGAAGCAATAATATTTTGGACATGTCAAACTAAAATATAATGGTAAAATTATTTTCTTTTTTTTACTTTTTAATGTGACTTCTAGAAAATATACATGTATAGCTCACATATTTCTACTGGGCAGCTTTGTTTTCAAAAAAGATTAAAGGGTGTATCTTCTCAAACAGTTTAATTAATGCTATTTGAATCTCATTAGACTATGTATTTCTATCCACAGCATGTGAAATCAAGATAATAATGTCATTTCATACAAGTTTATTTTATATTATGCCCTACTGATGCCTCTAAAATATGAAATAAAAATTTCTGAATAATTTTGATTTATGTCTAAAAAGACCTTGTCAAAACATAGTGCCTTATAGAGTCAGAATTTCTAGACATCCTAAAAAATTATCTAATCTCATCTCATCCTTTTAGAGGAAGAAACTAATAATTTAACCGATCACCTTAATATTACTTATGAGCAAAGCAAAAACTGGAACTCAGATCTCTGAATCCCAAACCACAAGATTTCTATTGTACCAGTACTATTTCAATCTGACAGTGTTTTAAAAGTAGAATAAAGCTATTCCAAGCTTTTTCACCCATAATAAGTAGTCTTATTTTTTCAAAAGAGCTTCAATTCAAAAGCTATGTTTCTAAAAATTGCCACAATTCAGGTCACACTCATTAACCCAAAGATGTTTGATTAAAGTAATTGAATAATACATTTCTGTTGGTCTCCTTCCCCAACACAGAGTTTTATCTAAAAAGGTTTTATGACACAAAGCAATCAAAGCACAAAACTGACAAAATCACCAAGAAGGAATGACATTTCTAAGCAGAAGTGATACAAGGAAGAAACCAGCTTGATTCAACAAAGTGTCTTAAAGCCATGGAGCAAAGTTGGATTACCTGGAAAACTAGCCCAGCAGGCACGCTGCTTGCATAACAAAAGCCAACAATGCTCCAGAAGGAATAAAATCAGAAAAACAGAAAATAGGAGGACACTGACCAACTTGCAGGAGATATTTTGAAAACCTCGTTAATTTCCTGTATTTGACAGAAAAGGAGGTTAACTGTGATTCCGTCTTAGACAGGAAGAGAAAACTGTCCCATATCTGAGCTTTCCTTGGTGAGACAGGACCCCTTCAGTTTTGCATCCAACTGCTTCACCAGTCACTCTGACACTCCCCCTGTAAGGTGAGAAATCCAGTCAAGCTTGTATCGTTTCTGCATTGTTAATAAAATAATTAGAATTGATATTCCATTTTGGGGAGGCTGGGAGGGAAGAGGAACTAAATTAGTCTTTTCAAGGTCATTTAAAAAGAGTCTCAAGATAAAAGGAAAATAGTCATTCTAAATATTGCTTTTACAGAATTGATCGATTATTTTTTGCAAAATAATTCCATGATATATATTGTATAAAGGGACTAGCACAGTACCTGCAAACACTACTCAGTAAATGTTAATTTTATCTGAATCACTCAAAGAGATGCCAATGTAATATAAGGTTGGAAATAATTAAGCACTGGGGAGAAAAAAAAGCATCTGTATTCTGTTTCTTATTAACATTCACTATTTTATTTTAACATTCTAATTGCAGTGAATTTTCATTGTATGTTACCTGAAAAATATAAATAAGGAATATGGCTGGGTACAGTAGCTCATGGCTGTAATCCCAACACTTTGCAAGGCTGAGGCAGGTGGATCCCCTGAGGTCAGGAGTTTGAGACCAGGCTGGCCAACATGGTAAAGCCCATTTCTACTGAAAATGCAATAAATAGCTGGGTGTGGTGGTGCATGCCTGTGATCCCAGCTACTCAGGAGGCTGAAGCAGAAAAATTGCTTGAACCTTGGAGGCAGAGGTTACAGTGAGCCAAGATTGCACCACTGCACTGCAGCCTAGACAATAAGCAAGACCCCATCTCAAATAAATAAATATAAATATAAATAAAATATAAGGAATAAAAGTATAAAATCCCTTTTTTCTTTCATTTCACCCAATATCCCAGTTTTTATTCCTTTAGCATCTGATTTGATTGAACACTATTTTTTGCTGCCTTAGTCTTTCTCAAACTCTATTCTCTTCACTTAGAAACCACTTTACTGAATTTGAGAACACATGATGGTGAGTTAGGACAAAATGAAACAGCATTAACATCAGTCTCTTTGGCTACCAAGGGAAGGCCAAAGAGTGTCACCATGGGTCATCAGCACTTTAACTCTAGAACTCAATGTGTCACTGCATCTAGAAGTGATCAGCCTCTGGGGACCTGGCTCCTATTAATCAAATCATTGAGAACCTGATCTAGAAACCAGCACGTCAATTATCAGTATACTAAGAAGAAAAGATCTACTAATGTTATGGTATCTTTGGGGTGTTGCTTTTATTGCCAGAAACCTCTGTGGCTGGTGGCACCTTTGCCCGAGTTCTTGTCCTGCATCCAGGAAGAATGAGGCAGGCAAGTGGAAGGTGAGCAAACTGAAGAGGAGCTTTACTGAGTGTTAGAACAGCTCGGAGGAGACCCATAGTGGGTAGCTCCTCTCTACAGGCAAGTCATCCCATCAGTGTTCAGCTCTCAGCAAAGAGGAGGCCTGGAATGGGTGGCTCCTCTCTGCTAATAGTTTGACCTGACAAATATTCAGCTCTCGGCAGAGAGGGAAGCTCCACTCTGCTACTGATCATGAAATCGTTCACATCTCTCAGCAGAAAGGAGGCCCTGGGGCAGGTAGCTTCTGTAGCTGGTGGTCCAGATACCTATCTGCTCTGCTCTGGCTGAGTCCAGAGTTTTCACAATTTTGGGGGGACATGGGAAACTGTGTGCTGATTGATCCATCAGCAGCCATGTGTGGCACCATGAAAAAGCACCATAAGTTCCCCCTTCAGTCTACAGGACTGGCAGCCAGACCCCCAGGCTTCAAGCCTCCCCCAGCTTGAGGGTGGGGCTTCACTGTGGACCCACCCCCTTCATACCAGGATCCTATCTGCCTTTCCCACTGTCCACGGCACCCAGGCTATTCATACCAAGGGGCTGCAGGCCAACACTGAGCTGCCTTCAGCTGTCCTTTGACATACCCCCCCATGCTTGTTGGCGCCCAGTGTCTTGAGGGTGCCAAGGTGGCAGGGGGGCTGACATGTCAGTGCTTCCCTGAGCATACCCCCACCCATCAGGACCCCAACCTTGCTCCATGATCTCAGTAGGCGGGAGCAGGCAATTCAGAACCTGTCAGGGGTGGGGGTTAGGGAGGCCTTCCCAGGCCCTCAAGAGCACAGAGATGCCTGGGTCACCGCTGGGCTTGGGCAGCTGCAGCTGCCCACGAGGAGCTCCTGCCCTGCCAATTTGGAAGCAGTAGGGCTCCCACTTGTCCCTTGGAGCAGAAGGCCTGGGCCCAGGGGGCGGAACTCCTGCCTGCTCTATGGAGTGGGAGGCCTGGCTGTGCCTCCCCAGCGCAGCTGACATGTTGGCAGCAGCCACTCTAGATGGGCCACTGCTGCCATCACTAAGAAGATAGGAAAGTTCACATCAGTTGGTCAGACATTACTTTCCTGTAAGATAATACACATGGGACACTAAATTATAATTAGTAGCTTGCTTGAGGTAGATGGCCTTAATGATGTGTGTCCTGGAGCTATAAAGGCCAAATACATTTACCCACTTTGTAGAATTTGCCTGCCATAAGGTCTGGGAAATTTGCAGAACTAAAAAGAACCCTAGGGAGTGCTGAAGATATTCTGACAAATATCAGTTCTTGATACTTCTTTTTAGTTATTCTAGTCTAACCATCTCTCTTCTTTTAATATGACCTTTCTACAAAAGTCTTTCATAAGATAGATCAAATTTAGCTTACTCTTCCACAAGCATATTCCCATTCTACTTTCTAAGACATCCCCTTGTTGGGGTTTTAGGTGTTATCAAGATGTTCCAGTCTTACATTCAGAAATACCTCCTGCTTTATCCATCGTGAATGGTAATCCAATCTGTCATATGGAGATTTTATTAGATAAACTCCCTAAGGGTGATGCCATTTCCAAGTTCTTGGTGAATACCTCACTCTACCACCATTTATGGACTGTACAAGGCCCCTTATATACTTTCCTTAGTAATGGAAGTATTGGGCCTCATTCTAAATAATTCAGGACATGTCTAAACACATTTTTCATGAGTAATTTTGACCCACGTGTCTCAGTCACTTCAGAGAATGCAATATCATCATCTAAAATTTCCAGATCTAGACAGCAGGATAAGTTCCTCTGAAGGGCAAATGGTTTTCTATTTCAATTCCTTCCCAGACTTCTGAGGAAAATAGGTTTCTCATAGTATTTTCCTAAGTCAAGTAAAAATCAAGCGGTCCTTTGGCAAAGGTTGGGTTTGTAAGTAGTGTTTCCATCAGAACTTTAAATATAAAAACCATCTTCGGCCGGGCGCGGTGGCTCACGCCTGTAATCCCAGCACTTTGGGAGGCTGAGGCGGGTGGATTATGAGGTCAAGAGATCGAGACCATCCCAGTCGAAATGGTGAAACCCCGTCTCTACTAAAGATACAAAAAATTAGCTGGGCATGGTGGCGCGTGCCTGTAATCCCACCTACTCTGGAGGCTGAGGCAGGAGAATTGCCTGAACCCAGGAGGCGGAGGTTGCGGTGAGCCGAGATCGTGCCATTGCACTCCAGCCTGGGTAACAAGAGCGATACTCTGTCTCAAAAAAAAAAATCTTCATGTTACTTTGTCTATATGCTAAGGATGGATCTAGGCATTCACTTCAAATGTTAGTGTAGATGTAGGATTTAGCATACTGCTTTATGCTGCAGTAATATTCTGAGTGAGATTCCTGTATAATTTCTATGAAGAACTCAAAGCAAGTTTTTTCAAAAATGAATTCACTACACAATATTTATAAATGTTTAATTCTTGCATTAACTCAGCTTCTAGGAAAAGTACAGACTATAATTTTAATGAACATACCATTGGTTAGATTTCTTGAGATTTATATTACATTAAACCAGATACTGTCTTTTTTCCCTCTGCAGTCCTCAAATTTTAATCACCCTTAATGCAGTTGTATTACAATTTTAATTTTAGAAAATGTACAGAATATATAAGGAAAGGCAAATGAAGATAAAAAATCACCCATTCCTCCCAACGAATCCCCTGAATTTTGGAATATATGTTCATTTTTCTCATTAAGGCTAAATTTTTAAGAAAGCTCCCAGAACTGGACCTACGAGCTTCCATCTTCCATCAACTTATAAACCAAAAACATGGTGACGTGCAAGGGGCAGATGTGGTAGAGGTGAAGCTGTGGAAATCAGTAATAGGTCAGTCCATGGGCTGTTCACCTCTTTGGACTTTCTAGAAGTCCAAAGTAGTTGCAGTTGTTTAAAATATGGGAGAAATTTTAAGGTACGTGAAGTCTGCTCAGTAAATTGTGAAATGTTATTACTATTAATCTTGAGAAATTATTTTAAACCTCCAGTTTTTGTTGACATTGAAAAAGAAACAAGAAAAGCCATTGACTCAAAGCATCTGGAAATGATATAGTGATTCTGTTCCCTTGCCACCATCACATATATGAGTGTAGACATGCATCTATATGATGGTGATAGGATCTGAGAAATGCATTATTAGGTGATTTTGTGGTTGTGCAAACATCATAGAGTGATTGTACTTAAACACACCTTGATGGTATAGTCTACTAACACATTAGGCTACACGTTAGTATAACGTTACTGTGCTGAATACTGTAGGCGATGGTAACACAATGGCAACTATATGCATATACAAACATATCTAATCATAGAAATGTTACAGTAAAAATACTGTATTTAGTTGGTGCAAACCTAATTGTGGTTTTTGCTATTAAAAAGTAACTGCAAAAACCACGATTACATTTGCACCAAAGTAATACTATAAATTTCTGGGCCCACCTTTGTATATGTGCTCCATTGTTGACTGAAACCTCATTATGCAGAACACGACTGTATTTGTCTTCTTATTTTCCCATCTTTACACACCCTGGATTAAAAATCTCAGGCTTTTTATTTACTATTTTTTTAATTTTTTAATTATACTTTATGTTCTGGGATACATGTGCAGAATGTGCAGGTTTCTTACATAGGTATACATGTGCCATGGTGGTTTGCTGCATCCATCAACCTGTCATCTACATTAGGTATTTCTACTAATGCTCTCCATGCCCTACCCCCCTGCCACCCAGCAGGCCCCAGTGTATGATGTTCACCACCCTGTATCCATGTGTTCTCATTGTCCAACTCACACTTATGAGTGCAAACATGTGGTGTTTAGTTTTCTATTCCTGCTTTAGTTTGCTGTGAATGATGGTTTCCAGCTTCATCCATATCCCTGCAAAGGATATGAACTCATCCTTTTTATGGCTGCATAGTATTCCATGGTGTATATGTGCCACATTTTCTTTATCCAGTCTATCATTGATGGGCATTTGAGTTGTTTCTAAGTCTTCACTATTGTGAACAGTGCTGCAATTAACATATGTGTTCATGTGTCTTTATAGTAGAATGATTTATAATCCTTAGGGTATATAACCAGTAATGCGCTTGGTGGGTCAGATGGTATTTCTGGTTCTACATCCTTGAGGAATCATCACACTGTCTTCCACAATGGTTGAACTTACTTATACTCCCACCAACAGGGTAAAAGCATTCCTATTTCTCCACATCCTCTCCAGCATCTGTTGTTTTCAGACTTTTTAATGATTGCCATTCTAACAGATGTGAGATGGTATCTCAATGTGGTTTTGATTTGCATTTCTCTAATGACCAGTGCTGATGAGCATTTTTTTATGTTTGTTAACCACAGAAATGTCTTCTTTTGAGAAGTTTCTGTTCATAGCAATTGCCAACTTTTTGATGGAGTTGTTTTTTCTTGTAAATTTATTTAAGTTCTTTGTAGATTCTGAACATTCACATTTTGTCAGAAGAATAGATTGCAAAAGTTTTCTCCCATTCTGTAGGTTGCCTGTTCATCTGATGATTCTTTTTCTTTTTCCTTTTTTTTTTTTTTGCTGTGCAGAAGCTCTTGAGTTTAATTAGATCCCATTTGTCAATTTTGGCTTTTGTTGCCATTGCTTTTTGTGTTTTAGTCATGGAGTCTTTGCCCATGCCTATGACTTGAATGGTATTGCCTAGATTTTCTAGGGTTTTTCTATGGTTTTATGTCTTACATTTAAGTCTTTCATCCATCTTGAGTTAATTTTTGTATAAGGTTTAAGGAAGGGGTCCATTTTCTGTTTTCTACATATGGCTAGCCAGTTTTCCCTGTACCATTAAATAGAGAATCCTTTCCCCATTGCTTGTTTTTGTCAAGTTTATAAAAAATCAGATGGTTGAAGAGGTGTAGTGTTATTTCTGATGCCTCCATTCTGTTCCATTGGTCTCTATATCTGTTTTGCTATCAGTACCATGCTGTTTTGGTTACTGTAGCCTTGTAGTAGAGTTTGAAGTCAGGTAGCGTGATGCCTCCAGGTTTGTTCTTTTTCCTTAGGATTGTCTTGGCTATATGGGCTCTTTTTTGGTTACATATGAAATTTCAAGTAGTTTTTTCTAATAATGTGAAGAAAGTCAGTGGTAATGTGATAAAGATAGCATTGAATCTATAAATTACATTAGGCAGTATGGCCATTTTCACGAAATTGCTTCTTCCTATCCGTGAGCATGGAATGGAATGTTTTTCCATTTGTTTGTGTCCTCGCTTATTTCCTTGAGCAGTGGTTTGTAGCTCACCTTGAAGAGGTCCTTCACATTCCTTGTAACTTGTATTCCTAGGTATTTTATTCTCTTTGTAGCAATTGTGGATGGGAGTTCACTCATAATTTGGCTCTATTTTTGTCTATTACTGGTGTATAGGAATCTTGTGATTATTTCACATTGATTTTGTTTACTGAGACTTTGTCAAAGTTGCTTATCAGCCTAAGGAGATTTTGTGCTGAGATGATGGAGTTTTCTAAATATACAATCATGTCATCTGCAAACAGAGACAATTTGACTTCCTCTATTCCTATTTGAATAGTCTTTATTTCTTTCTCTTACCTGATTGCCCTAGGCAGAACTTTCAATACTATGTTGAATAGGAGTGGTGAGAAAGGGCACCCTTGTCTTGAGCCAGTTTTTGAAGGAAATACTTCTGGCTTTTGCCCATTCATTATGATATTGGCTGTGGGTTTGCCATAGATAGCTCTTATCATTTTGAGATACGTCCCATCAATACCTAGTTTATTGAGAGTTTTAAGCATAAAGGGCTGTTGAATTTATCAAAGGTCTTTTCTGCACCTGTTGAGATAATCATATGATTTTTGTCATTGGATCTATTTATGTGATGGATTATGTTTATTGATTTGCATACGCTAAACCAGCCTTGCATCCAGGGATGAAGCCGATTTGATTGTGGTGGATAAGCTTATTGATGTGTTGTTGGATTCAGTTTTCCAGAATTTTACTGAGGATTTTTGCATTAATGTTCATCAGAGATATTGGCCTGAAATTTTATTTTTTTTGTTCTGCCTCTGCCAGCTTTTGGTATCAGGATGATGCTGGCCTCATAAAATGAGATGGGGGGAATCCCTCTTTTTCTATTTTTTGGAACAGTTTTAGAAGGAATGCCACCAACTCTTCTTTGTACCTCTAGTAAAATTTGGCAGTGAATCTGTCTTGGTCCTGGGCTTTCTTTGGTTGGTAGGCTATTAATTACTGCCTCAGTTTCAGAACTTGATATTGGTCTATTCAGAGATTCGAATTCTTCATGGTTTAGCCTTATGAGAGTGTATGTGTCCAGGAATGTATCCATTTCTTCTAGATTTTCTAGTTTATTTGCATAGTGGCGTTTATAGTATTCTTTCATGGTAGTTTGTATTTCTGAGAGATCAGTGGTGATAGTCCCTTTAGTCTTTTTTATTGCATCTATTTGATTCTTTTCTCTTTTTTTCTTTATTAGTCTGGCTAGTGGTCTACTTTGTTAATCTTTTCAAAAACTCAGCTCCTGGATTCAATGATTTTTTGTAGGGTTTTTCGTGTCTCTATCTTTTTGTGTTCCACTCTCATCTTAGTTATTTCTTGTCTTCTAGCTTTTGAATTCATTTGTTCTTGCTTCTGTAGTTCTTTTATTGTGATGCTAGGGTGTTGACTTTAGATCCTTCCTACTTTCTCCTGTGGGCACATAGTGTTATAAATTTCCCTCTAAATACTGCTTTAGCTGTGTCCCAGAGACTCTGGTATGTTGTGTCTTTGTTCTCATTGGTTTCAAAGAACTTATTTATTGCTGTCTTAGTGTTGTTATTTACTCTGTAGTCGTTCGTGAGCAGGTGTTTCAGTTTTCAGGTAGTTGTGTTTTGTTTCTCAATCGTGAGTTCTAATTTGATTGCATTGTGGTCTGAGAGACTGCTTTTTATGATTTCTGTTTTTTTGCATTTTCTGAGGAGTGTTTTATTCCAATTATGTGGTCAATTTTAGAATAAACGTGATGTGGTGCTGAGAAGTAGGTATATTCTGTTGATTTGGTGTGCAGAGTTCTGTAGATGTCTATTAGGTCCACTTAGTACAGAGCTGGGTTCAAGACCTGAATATTCTTGTTAACTTTTTGTCTCATTGATCTGTTAATATGAACAGTAAGGTATTAAAGTCTCCCACTGTTACTGTGTGGGAACCTAAGTCTCTTTGTACATCTCTAAGAACTTGTTTTATGAATCTGTATGCTCCTGTATTGGGTGCATGTATATTTAGGATAGTTAGCCCTTCTTTGTATTATTTTATCATTGTTCATTTAAAGTCTGTTTTATCAGAGAGTAGGATTGCAACCCCTGCTTTTTATTATTATTATTTCCATTTGCCTGGTAAATATTCCTTCATCTCTTTATTTTGAGCCTACATGTGTCTTTGCACGTTAAATGGGTCTACTGAATACAACACACTGATTGGTCTTGACTCTTTATCCAATTTGCCAGTCTGTGTCTTTTAATTGGTGCATTTAGCCCATTCCTTTTTGAAGCTTAGTTTGGCTGGACATGAAATTCTGGGTTGAAAATTCTTTTCTTTAAGAACTTTGAATGTTGTCCCCGACTCTCTTCTGACTGTAGGGTTTCTTCAGAGACATCTGCTGTTAGTCTGATGGGCTTCCCTTTGAGCATAACCTGACCTTTCTCTCTGGCTGCCCTTAACATTTTTTTCTGCATTTTAACCTTGGCGAACCTGACAATTATGTGTCTTTGGGTTGTTCTTCTCAAGAAATATCTTTGTGGTGTTCTCTGTATTTCCTGAATTTAAATGTTGGCCTGTCTTGCTAGGTTGGGGGAGTTCTCCTGGATAATATCCTGAAGAGTTTTTTTCAGCTGTGTTCCATTCTCCTTGTCACTTTCAGGTACACCAATCAAACATAGGTTTGGACTTTTCACATAGTTCCATATTTTGGAGACTTGTTTGTCCCTTTTCATTCTTTTTTCTCTAATCTTTCTTCATACTTTATTTCATTAAGCTGATCTTCAATATCTGATATACTTTCTTCTGCTTGATTGATTCAGCTATTAATACTTGTGTATGCTTTATGATGTCCTTGTGCTGTGTTTTTCAGCTCCTTCAGGTTATTTATGTTCTTCTCTAAACTGGATATTCTAGTTAGCAGTTCCTCTAACCCTTTTTCAAGGTTGTTATCTTTTTTGCATTGGGTTAGAACATGCTCTTTTAGGTTGTTTGTTATTACACACCCTCTGAAGCCTACTTCTGTCAATTTGGGAAACTCATTCTCTGTCCAGTTTTGTTCCCTTGCTGGTGAGGAGTTGTGATCCTTTGGAAGAGAAGAGGCATTCTGGGTTTTGGAATTTTCAGTGCTTTTGTGTTGGTTTTTCCTTATCTTCATGGATTTATCTACCTTTGGTCTTTGATGTTGGTGACCTTTAGATGGGGATTTTGTGTGAACATTTTTTGTTGATGTTGATGCTATTCTTTTCTGTTTGTTGGTTTTCCTTCTAACAGTCAGGCCCTTGTGCTGCAGGTCTGCTGGAGTTTGGTTGAGGTCTACTCAAGACCCTGTTTGCCTGGGTATCACCAGCAGAGGCTGCAGAACAGCAAAGATTGCTGCCTGTTCCTTCCTCTGGAAACTTTGTCCCAGAGGGGCACCTGCCAGATGCTAGCTGGAGCTCTCATGTATGAGGTGTCTGTTAACCCCTGCTGGGAAGTGTCTCCCAGTCAGGAGGCACAGGGGTCAGAGACTCACTTGAGGAGGCAGTCTGTCCCTTAGCAAGCCTCAAGCTCTGTGCTGGGAGATCCACTGCTCTTGTCAGAGCCTACAGGCAGGAATGTTTAAGTCTGCTGAAACTGTGCCCATAGCTACCCCTCCCCCCAGGTGCTGTGTCCTAGGAAAATGGGAGTTTTATTTATGAGCCCCTGATTGGAGCTGCTGCCTTTCTTTCAGAGATGCCCTGCCCAGAAAGGAGGAATCTAGAGAGGCAGTCCGACTACAGCAGCTTTGTGGCACTGCAGTGGGTTCCACCCAGTTTGAACTTCCTGGTGGTTTTGTTTATACTGTGAGGGGAAAACTGTCTACTCAAGCCTCAGTAATGGTGGATGCCCTTTCCTCCACCAAGCTTGAGTGTCCCAGGTCAACTTCAGACTGCCATGCTGGCAGTGAGAATTTCAAGCCAGTGAATCTTAGCTTGCTAAGTTCTGTCTGGGAGAGATCTGCTTAGCTAGACCACTTGGCTTCCTAGCTTCAGCCCCCTTTCATGGGAGTGAATGGTTCTATCTTGCTGGTGTTCCAGGCTTTACTGGGGTATGAAAAAAGACTCCTGTAGCTAGCTTGGTGTCTGCCCAAACGGTCACCCAGTTTTCTGCTTGAAACCCACGGCCCTGGTGGCATAGGTACCCAAGGGAATCTTCTGGTCTGTGGATTGTGAAGACCATGGGGAAAGCATAGTATCTGGGCCAGAGTGCACTGTTCCTCATGGCACAGTCCCTCACGGATTCTCTTGGCTAGTGGGAGGGAGATCCCTGTCCCCTTGTGCTTCCCAGGTGAGACAACACCCCACCCTGCTTTGGCTCACCCTCCCTGGGCAGCATCCACTCAGATGAGCCAGGTGGGAAATGCAGAAAACACACATCCTCTGTGTTGATCTTTCTGAGAGCTGCAGACCAGAGCTGTTCCTATTCGACCATCTTTCTAGCCACTGAATTTTTATTATAATTTTAGATAATTGTGAAATTTTTGATTTGATAACTACAATTCTTTGAAAATGATGTCAAAACCAAGATATTTTCTCCTATTTCAACAGCCTCAACCCATTTTTATCTCTCTTCTTTACATATCTCCTTGTTCTCTCATACTTTGGCATTTTCCCTCACAAGGTTTAGAATTTCTGTAAGTGGTTTGCAAAGGTGACCTATGTCCAGCACAAGAAACAACCCTGTCATAATGAAGGAGAGAGCCAGGCTACAGTGAGCGATCCATTCACTTGCTGCCTGTCTTAGTCTATTCAGGCTGCTTATAACAAAGTACTTTAGACTGAGTAATTGATAAACAACGGAGATTTATTGTTTAGAGTTCTGGAGGCTGATAAGTCCAACATCAAAGAACCAGTAGATTTGGTGTCTGATAATGGCCTAATAGATAATGAGTAGTTGCTGCATCCTCACATTGCAAGCAAGGCCCAGTGAGCTTACTCAAGCCTCTTTTATAAGGTCAGTATTCTCATTGATTAGGGTCAAGCCCTCACCTCATGGCTTAATCACTTCTTAATTAAGGCCATACTTCTTAATACTATCACATTGGGTATTAGATCTCAACATATAAATTCGTGGGGTACACCAGTTTAGAACACAGTGCTGCACCTCCATGCAATTTAATGGACTATCTTCTGGTTATAACTTCTCTCTGTGAAACTTTTTAACCCTACAAGCTTACCTCCATTAGTGATGCTCTCTGACAGTCTTCTGCTTGGCAATGTGCCTTTGTATAGGCACTACATCCATGTTACAACACAGGTCTCCATAGGGTTCTGTATCATGAGTTATAGCAGATATGTTAAGCAGGCTAGCATGAGCTTTTAAGACTGAAACACACACTGAAAATCCACAAACATCACCCAGCATATGGAAAGCAAACCTAGGAGAAAATATGGAATTTGGAAAGAGGCATGAGAGAATGACATTAGCAAAATAATTAAAACGATAACAATTTTGGGCAATAGCCAAAAACATAAGTAAAAAAGGAGGGGCATTTTGACCCCCTAATACATTAAAATGTGTCATTCACATACTAGCACTGTATGCATGATTTAGCTTTCTTTTTTCTCAGCCTTAGCAATAGCTAGGAATACTTTGTTGACAGTTTTTACCTCATAAATTTAGTTCCCTGATCTAATTTTTCATTACAGGAAAAAAAGAAAGGAACAAAACTTAAAGATCTTCCCTCAAATGAGATTCTCTTTTCCTCTCAGTTTTTATTGATTTATAATTGTACCGATATTTCACATATCTATTAAAAAACACCATGTTCTAATGCTCAGTCTGGCGGAGGCTTCCTTTTGCATTTGACAGGACGCCCACCAAATCATTCTATTATGGAGACAGCTTGGGTTTCTGGAAAAATCAATAGGTGTTTAGCTCCTGGGAGGCAGAGAGACGGAGAAATGTGAGCAGTGACTGCTAGCAACCACTGGGTAGGAATGTCTCTGAAGGGTAAAGGAAGAGCCACAGGCCTGCACACTGGAATTTTAGCAGTTACATAACTACATTTTTAGGTTAATGATTCACTCTCTGTGTTTTGGCCCTGCTTCCTTTAGGGCAGCTGCTCCTGAGGGAGAAACATTGTGGTTTCACTGGGAATTGCCACTTCACTGACCATCATTTTTCTGTGAAAAAAGAAGGCCTTTTAGAAAAAGCATATTTGTTTTTAAGTTTGTAAACAGCAAATCCTTAGCCCCTATAATTCCCATGACTTTGCCATCAATTTTAGACAGTGTTCAATTACGCATTGAGGCAAAGACAGGTCTTCTCTTTAGGTATATCCTGTCAAAAGCCTGCCTCCCTACTATTTGTGGTGGGTGTTCCATTGTAATGATTCTGCTGGCTGTTTTTCCCCCATCTGTGCCTGCAAATCAAATCATCTGCTCAAAAGTCAATGAGATGTCTTAAGCTGCTAGGGCAGCTAAACAAGGCTGCTAACAACAATAACCTTACTGAGGAGGAATGTAAAAAAAAAATGTACTTTGTATGCCTCAAAGGCATTCTGGGAAACAGCTACACCACACCAAAGCCCAGCACTAAAATGCAACCTATCACTGTGCTGAGCAGATCATGTTTTGTGAGTAGGGCCGATGGTTCACGTGTAAACCTATGGCATTCATTCTGCTAACACCCCACCCACAACTGCTGAGAGGGAGCTTCTGCAATGAACTGCTTCAGAGTGGTTGGGGCTGTTATTTAATGAGTTTGTATTCATCATAAAGCCAAGGACCTGAGTCTTACTTGAAAAATGTTTAAGATTAAGGCTTTTAAGCAGCGAACCTTAACATCAAGGAGAAAGAATAGCCTCCTATGGGAGGTAGCCAAACTTAAAATAAAATCGAGCCAGCAGAAAGTTATAAATAATATTATTTCAACAGGGTTTTGAGGTGCAGCCAAACATTTTGGAATGTTCTCAGTCCAAACAAAACCAGCATATTTCTCATTTTTTCCAAACTCATGACTGAGGCAAGAGATAAATGGAAAGGAAAAAAGCCTGCAGTTGCAAAATGTAGATTTAAAAGAAAAATCAATCTGGACAGTCATATAAACCAGGTGGCAGGCAAAAATTAGACTCATTTATGAAGAAATGCAAAGCATCCTGTAACAGGCAACAATTAAGGAACAGTAAAAAGACCAAAGAACTTGGAAACAGAAAGAGGCTCAAATCTTAAGTCCACTACTCACAAAATGTGTATGTCTGGATAAATGTCTTAGCTTCTCTGAGACACGTTCCTCATCTGGAACCTGGAGAGGAGAGCACTGATCTCACAGTGTTGTTGCATTTAAAGAGGTTGAAAATGGAAGCACCTAGCACAGTACTCCAGGATTAGGAACATTTAACTTAAGAACATTAAATCTCCACTGTCTCCTACTCTTCCCAAGTTCCTCCACCCCACCTCCCACTCCAGCAAACCAGAAGAGCTAAAGATTTGCCTTGTATTTAAATGTTTTTGTTTTTTGTTTTTTGGTTTTTTTTAGATGGAGTTTCTCTTGTTACCCAGGCTGGAGTGCAATGGCGCGATCTCGGCTCACCGCACGCGCCACCGTGCCCAGCTAATTTTTTGTATTTTTAGTAGAGACGGGGTTTCACCATGTTGACCAGGATGGTCTCGATCTCTTGACCTCGTGATCCACCCGCCTCGGCCTCCCAAAGTGCTGGGATTACAGGCGTGAGCCACCGCGCCCGGCCCCGGATTTAAACGATTTAAGCAATTTGGGTTTTGTTGGTTGTTGTTAAGAGTGATAGTGTCATACTAAGAAACTGTAACTGAGCTGGGAATCTCGAGAACTGAGTCTGCTTGATTCTGCAACTTTCCAATGGTTAGTTTAAAGGAGTGACCTCAACTTTCTGGGCTTCATGTTCTTCTTTAAAGTGAGGCCACTGTAATAATCTATAAGGAATGCCACTTTTAGTATTAAAGAAATTGTAGGATTCTATGCCTGTTATATTATTTAGGGGGAGAGATACAACAGGTCTCCTGTTGTTTTGTTCATTTGGTTGAAGACAGGGCCTTGCTCTGTTGCCCAGGCTTGAGTGCAAAGGCACGATCATAGCTCACTGCAGCCTCTACCTTCTGGGCTCAAGTGATCCTCCCACCTCAGCCTCCCAAGTAACTGGGATTATAGGTGTGCACCACCACACCCTGCTAACGTTTTTTTGTAGAGACAAGTTCTCTACAAAAGAACTTGCCCAGGATGGTTTCAAACTCCTGGTCTAAAGCAATTCTCCCACTTCGGTCTCCAAAAGCGCTAAGCCACCACATCTGGCCCTGTTTTGTTTTGATTTTGCCTCCTTCTAGTGTATTATTTCAAAGTTTTTGTATAACTACTGCTGTTATTTTTCTTTTACATGCAGAGATTTTAGTGAAGGCAAAAAGAGTCTTATTTTCAGAATTTGTTCAACATGTGTTTGTGGAATGAATAAGTTACACTAATTAGGATAAAACAGAATGTTGTTCTTAATATAAAACCTTGGTCCAATCCCAGTGCATTGCTCCTCCTTAATTATAGCTCTCCTGCCCACTACTCCAGTTCTCTGAAAACACCAGAAGCATTGCCCCTTAATATTGTCAAATGAGTATATAGCAGGTGGTTTAAAAACTTTTGCTTTTGGAACTTTTTTTAACGCAGTAGTTCATTAATCTTTTATTGTTATGTGAAGTTTGAGAAATTCTGAAACAATATAATTATCTCTCTCCCTAAATGATATAATCATCTCTCCCAAAATAAATAAAAAATAAATATGAGCCATTCTTTTCAATAATTTCTGATAAAGAAATCTAAACTTATGAGCTCTGACTTAAATGCCTTGTATTAAGACCACAACTAACTGTAGTATGACCTTTCTCTCAGGCCAAAATGAGCAAGAAAGCAGAAGAGAAGTTCTTCCTTAGACAACAAGGCTTTCGGACCTTGTGGGGTTTCTGTCAAGCATATGTCAGGCCTACAGAACATGAAAATGTCTAGATTAATCTATCAATCAAAGTACTTTTATTTGTATCTTGGGAATTTTTATCCAGTGGGAAGTAAAACTTTAAAATCATGCTTTTCTGTGAAAGAAGAATCCTGCTACCATTAATGTTTCATATTTGTGGAAGGGGGAATATGCATTCCTCCTACTTCATTGACTTCTGGATTACTTATTGGTCAAGATTGGAATTTAAATGGCTAAAAAGAGAAAGAGGCATTGACTGGGGTTTTCTGGATTCAAGGTGCACACGTGTTATTGCTGTCACTGTCCCACACTTGCATTCTGGTATTTGTGCATCACTAGACTCAGTCCTCCTAGGGGTCCATAACAATGGCTGGTATTTGGCTCTGCTTTTAGGGTGAATCCATTTAAATTCTTCACTTGTCACATTATAATTTTCTGCTTTCATGGATGTGTTTTGAATTTCCTCAGCAGTAAGTTCTTCTGTTGAGGCGACGCAATAGATCTAAAAAGGAGTTCTGCCAACACCCTCCCCCAATTTTTTTTAAATCATAGTGTTTTATTATTGAGATTTCAGACATGTTTGTTTGGCTTTCATGCTTATGCAAATGTAACCATTGACTAGACTACATCTGTTGAGTTGTCGGTTTTAAATAGATTCTCCACCTCTTGAATATGTTCCAATTATGATTCTCTGTATTTAGTTATTCATTCTCTTTTTTGCTGTCAGAAACTTAAGGAAATTTGTAATTGTGCAGATTCTTGGTGAGTATGTATAAACAACAAAGTTTTTCCCACATATCTGCAATGTGAAAATTTTGTGTTTATAAATTTAGAAAGAACATTGTAAAAATTCAGGTTTTCTTTTAATATTTAGAACTATTTATTTTCAATAATATCAAAATTATCCTGAAAAACACTGGAAAATTTATTATGAATCTACTAGGTCATTGTTAAAAAGAAATAAACAAGAATTTTTCATGAACATATGAATTAATTTATATTAGCTGTCAGTAAAATTTCAGTACCTAGGGTGCTTATAATTTAAATTTTACGCAGAGCTTTGCTATAGACAATTAACCATCATGTTAATACACATGACCTTTGTGACTCTTCACAATATGGTAGACGATGTTCCTTAACATAAGTTGCCATTACTCCCTCACCCACTAATTTATTCCATGTGATCTGAGTAGTGCATATATATTTGCAGCTCTTCACCTTTATCTATGTTGGGAATGTTCTACTCTCTCTTTCTATGGGTGGCAGTGATCTACTCTTTCAAGATATATGTGCAAGACTTATATTTCTTTAAGACCTAGTGTTGTGCAGGACATTGAGAATATCCACTAAATGTACCAGAGTGGCAACTAAAACACTTTCTTTTCAGTAATGTGTAACTACAAGGCAGTCCTCTTGTGTTTTTCTTTATTTTTTAGAATTTCAATAGATTATATCTGGACTATCATGCGTGTTATCTTGAAATACTCTCATTGTATTATCTATCCCTTCACACTAGTTAATACTTGATTAATATATTTAGGTGCTGTAATGTTGGATGCATATTTATTTACAATTGTTATATCCTTTTGATGAATTAACCCCTTTCTCACTATATAAATATATAAGATATATGTATATGTTACCTACAGAAGATAAAATAGACTTCAAGTCAAAAACAGCGAAAAGAGACAGAGATATTTATAAATCTATATATTTACAGTTATATATGGCACATATAATAATAAATATTATAAAGATATATTCTAGATATAAGGATATATATTATATAACATAATATATATTATATATGATTATACATTTATGAAGATATTACATAAGACAAGTTCTCAATGACTTATAAAGAGACTTGGACTCCCACACAATAATAGCAGGAGACTTTGACACCACATTGTTAATATTCGATGGATCAATGAGATAGAATATTAACAGGGACATTTATGATTTGATCTCAGACCTGCAACAAGTAAATTCAGTGAATATCTATATTTTTGATTATTTCTTATTGTTTTGATTTCTGCTATTAAATATAATGTATTATGTGTGAAGTTTAGGAAAGCATTTTTATTTGGCCCTGGACATGCCAGAAGTGAAGTTTCTAAATATGATATGCCCTGTGATCAAGAAAGTGAGACAGCTTTGAATCTTGTCACAGTAAGTGGTCACAGTTCACTGAGCACTTGCATGAAATAGGGTCTCTTATAAGACCCTTATGATGTGGTATGGTTGCTCACACTTTTAATCCCAGCATGTAGAGAGGCTGAGGTAGGAGGATCATTAGAGCCCAGAAGTTCATGGCAACAGTGAGCTATGATTGCATTGCTGCACTCCAACCAGGACAATAGACTCTGTGTCAAAAAAAAAAAAAAAAGACCCTTGTCTGCCTTGTCCTTGTTAAATGTATTAATTCATTTAGTGCTTATGCTTATGAAAACCTTAAAAAGTAAGTATTATCATTGTCTCCTTTTAAAAACAGAGAAATACAGAATTTGAGCTCATGCAGTCATCTTCAGAGTTTGTGTATTTAACCACCACTTTAAATTATCTTCAAGCATTAGCTATAGTAATGTAATTATTTTGAAGTTTCTATTCTTGCTACTTAAATAGATTTTAAAAACTGATATATTTAAGTGTCTTCCATAGCTGCATACTGAAAGAAATACATTTGTCAAACCCTAAAGTTAAAATTATTTTTTCTTATATTAAAATCAAGTCTGACATCTAATTCTGCTTAAACCAATGAAAAATCATACAAAAGATGCTAGCAGGAAGCATCAGTTTGATTTTATATGTAAGACTTAATAGAAATGAAAATCTTATTCTAAGTCAAAGATATGTAACGAATTCTTCTTCCTTTGTTCAGTATAACTAACATATCCTAAAGGAGTGTTTTCACAGAATACATTGATGTGTGGCTTAAGTATCATAAATTTAAACAAAAAAAAGAAAAAGCTTAGATTAAAAAATGACAGCCTGAACATTACTGTTCTCTAAGATGTACCCTTTAATTATTTCTACGACGGGAACTTAAAATGAGGAACATTTATTAGTGAATTATTTTTAGCATTGAACTGATCCCTAATGGCTTTCAGAGAAGTCCTGGTCTAACCCTGGAATATATTTCATTAGCACGTCTATGGGCAGAGCTCTTTAACAGTGTGGATTGAAGCTACAATTTTGAGAGAGAAAATGAGGTAGACGTGTTCTATTTAATTCAATCGCCTATATATGATTAATTTCAAATTTTTTGTTACACTTTATGAAATATTAACAATAAGAATAATACTAAAAGTACACAATCCAAATTTAATAATATCCCAAACTCACAAGTTCTTTCTCAAGTATATGCAAGGGTATTATGTAATATTTTTCTTGACAATATCTTTGAAATCCAGGCAATTGACAGCTCTTATTCTCTATAAGGGAGCTGAATCACAGCAAAATGAAATGATTTATTTAAGGTGAGACAGATGGTTCATGCTGATATCCCATATAGTGTTTTGCTTCGCTTTTTCTTTAAACTCCAGTTCTCCAAGTGACAAGGAGAGATAAATGTGAAAGTATTTTGTGAATTCTTTTTTGATAAAGTAACAATGATGATTTATTTATATGTCCACCTACTTGTTTGGTTATCCTTCTCTGCCTTAAAGAACTTAAAGCTGTTACTAAAGCAATAATGTTTATTTTATAGTCATATAATAAGGTTAAAGAAATTCTAAGTGAAGTGCTATTGCTTTTCTAAAGGAAATTTGCATTGCATTTACTTTAATCATGATGACAACCCTTGATGCTTGTATATCAGGTTTTAAAAAGCAACCACAGTTGATGTAAGGAACACAGGTAAAGGGCCTCTTATTTCTCTGATAGAATTATTTGTGTTAAGGTACATATAATAATCTGATATAATTGTCAAATACTCCAGTAAAGAAAACCAAAACTACTCTATGTATTCTAAGCAGCAAGGGATTCAATACAGAGAATTCAGTGTTCATGAAATTGTTGGAAAGGCTGGAAGAGTTGATTCTGGGCTGGGCCTCCAGGAATTTTTTCTAAAACAACACAGAGTCACTGCTTTGTTACCACCACTGGAACTATTGAGTAGGAAAGTACACCCCAGAACAGTGCTCCAGACACCAGGAAGCTGGAATTAGGGACCCATTGCATCTGCTGCTGCCATTTCCACAGCTGCCCCTAGGACACAGGAAGCTGGAAAAAGGCTACCAGAATGCTCTTGCAGAGGAACAATTGTCTTTGAAATCCTGACTGACAGTTGCACACACCCAAAAGTGACAGGAAGACACTCTTTGTCTCATTTCCACGTTCTAAATTTCATGTGCTCATCTATTTGGCAAAACCTAATTCTTAGTTACAACTCTAGCTACATTGAAGTCTAAAATATTTTTCAGCATCGGAATTTCCATAGTACAGAAAAGCACAGCAACAGGAGAATGGAAGGAGACTGAATGAGACATCATACAATAGCTGCCAAACATGAATTAAAATGTTTAGCTATGATTAGCTTTAGACTACTTCTTATCAACCCCTGGTTGCATAATATGCCATTGTTTTATTTTATCCTAAGAGATAAAAATTATTGTCCATTCAATCCTGAAATAGTACTAAGGTGTTTTCAATTGTAAAATACAGCCAATTTTAGAGATACTAACATGTTAAAAGATGTGCATGTTAGAATCAATGAAATACAGTACACATTTCATGACACATTGTGATGATATGGCCTTTTATGATGGCATGCATGGACATACAGAGCATTTGCGGTTTTAAAGAAACATTGATAAGTTGAAATAGACATTTCCATTGTAATTGGTATAATGTATAAAGAAAAAAGAGCATTTTTTATTTTATAATCTACCACTTATTTTATAATAAGAGATATTTTATAATCTACCAATATACAGACAATTTACTAAATTAAATAACAGGAAACTACTTATATCTCCTTAGGTAAAGAGTAGATTACATTGCAGATTTCCTTAAGAAATGTAAACCTGTTGAAAAATGGAAAAATACATTTTGTGGATGATGTTAAAATACATTAAATCAAGCCACCAAGAATGACTGTATTCCGTCAAAATCGCCCAAGGACAATTACTATGCAAAGGATCGCCTGCCTTCTCCCTGAGTAGGCCAATGCTTTCATAGGAGGGTAGAGAGTAGTAGAGAACCAGGAACATGTGCAGAACTGTAACTGGGCAGTTGTGAGCTGGTTGGAAGCCTATAAGACAACCAAGGCCTTAGGCTAAGGTTCACAACAGATAAATACAGCAGGGTCTGCACACAGTGTAACACACTAGAGATTAATCAAGTGAAGTTCAGGAGAAGAGACAATCAGTCAACAGTACTGAGTACTTTATATTTACCATATAAAGTAAATAGTTTAAGATTGGAGTCTGAGGTAGACATTTGTTGAGTATGTATTACACGCCAGGCACTATTGCAGGTGCTGTTAGCAGAGGCAGGGATTAGGGTCACATAAGATCAGAAAAGTAGTGTTCAGGGTTTAAATGAAACATTGATTGGTCATTATTAATACCCATTTTTTTTTCAGAATAAAGCAATATTTTCGTTCACCCTCCCTCTCTCTCTTCCTCTTTCTTCCTCTCCTTTACTCATTTTTTTTTCTTTCTTTCCCTCTCTCAAAAAGAAAGAAATAAACTTGTAAACCTCTAGATCCAGGTCGGCAATGTCTCTCTCATTGCTTGATTTCCTCCCTCTCTCCCTCCCTCCCTTCCTCCCTCCCTCCCTCCCTTCCTCCCTTCCTCCCTTCCTCCCTTCATCCCTTCCTTCCTCCCTCCCTCCCCCCCCCAAAAA